>JAQISU010001244.1:0-600000 GCA_029339505.1 Unio delphinus
TATTTTATCCCTTCAGCCTGCATTTCATTCTCAGAAAGTTTAAACTGATTTAGTAGAGAACTTGAGTAGGTTCTAGTATGAAGTTTTCATCACTGTCCTCTCACTAAACACCCTGTAACTATATTTGTTAACAATTACTAAAGGCTATATAAGCATATATGTGTTACTCAGGAAGTCACCCCATCATAAACACATAAATTATCTGATTGGACCCCTAATAAATAGTTTGAATGATCAATACAAAATAGAATCTGTCTTTCATACATTTTAAATGTATGTCTCATTTTGACTTACAAAGATATTTTCTCTGACAAAATTTGACAAATATCCATCATTGTAGCTTGTATATGGTGTAGAAGTATAAACATGCTGATATCATTTGATATAATTTCCAAAAATATTATCTATGTGCATTTTTAGGGGCAAATTTTAATTTTTTAATTTTTTAAAAAAAAATTATTAAAATTTTAAAAAATAAAATTAATTTTTAAATTCTAATGGCATTCTTCTATTTTAAATGTTAATATATATAACACCTACAAATTTCATGTGTTTATCATTAATATTAAAAATTTTATAGCATATTAAAGTTTCATCAATACTGCCTGTACAGGACATAGACCACAATTAATTTTACTATATGTTCTCTACATATATTTCTCAGTACTGACCTTTCCACAGTGTGACAATCAATACAAATCATATGTTAATCTAAAATACCTCCAAAGATGACTTCACGGTGAAATTCTTGTCAAGGGTTGATCGGCATTTTTTTGAGCTGCTGCACTGTAAACAGAGCAGCATGTAAACAGAACACATATTTCACTTCCGGATCATCACCAAGGCCTTATTACTCCATGTGCACTGTCGCCAAATTACACACTGACAACCACTCTCTCTGCTCATATTCTCAAGAATAAACAATTACCTTTAAATCCATACCAAATATGCATCAATATAACTCTTCTACCACCACCAAAATGAGAGAGGAAAAAATGTTCTAAAAATAGACTGGAACTACATTCGTGGGTACTGAACTGGAAGTATTAATTGTGGTGTGATTCCTGACAGGCCCAACTTTTTGGGGCAAATTTTAGTAAAACTTTTATATTTGAATGCCACACCTATTTGAACTTTATACATGAAGTCTTTTTGAATTTCCTTGCATACAAGTCATGTGACACCTGCTGGAAAGTGTGTAGTGCTGGTGTTATACAGGGTGCACGTGCTGATCTATGTGTTCTTGAGAAACCAAAACTAAATTTGCTATATCTTCCTTATTTATAGGACTTTTTCAATGCTGTAAAAACCTAATTGTACTACAAGATGAGGCCTGTCTGAAAATATGTTTAAAGTTTATACATTTGGATCATTAAAAATTTTAATGGAAATTTAAATAAACATTTAAATTTATAAACTAAATTTTATTGAAAAATTAAATTTTCATAAAAATTTGAAAACAGATTTTGTCAAAGTTTAGACAGAAAAGTTGATCAATCAATGGTCTTTAAAATAAATGGTGGTTTGGGTCTGTGTAACTGGGAACAATTTTCCCAGGGGTAATGAAGTAGCATGACTCATAGTGATTTTGGCAACAAACCGCAATATGCCTGTCAAGGTGCATATAGGTGTACACACTAAAGAAGCAACAATAAGTGCTATGTTCCATATTTATTGTGTCAGGTATATAGGCAGTTATTTGAATAACTAATAGTGCACTCAGATTTAAACATCTGATGGGACCACTTCCATGTTTTATAGGAAAATTGCATTACATTTCAGTGTCGATAACTACAAAAAGCGACTATAAGATAGGAAAATACAGTTTTTAGGCAGGCTTTACCTTACTGAACAATGGTGCTAATCTCTCTCATGAAGATCTAAGCCATATGCTTGAGGTGCTTTATATTAGTGTTGTGATATCATAATCACTTATGGCAGTACACTGCATATGTCCTTATGAAACCTTGCTATCACCACCTGACTACTGGAGAGCTTCCAAGCTGATCCACCACTAACACTTTGTTCCAGATACCAGCCTAGACCTGAAAAGATATAAAATGTTTCACTTATATCTAGAAAACAGTAAGATGTATGCAAATGAAGTTAAAATGTGTTAGATATAGTGATTTACAAATAACATTCAGGCTGCAAGCATAGGAAATAAATATTAAACTTGACAGAGTGACACTCAGAAATGTGAAGTAATAGTCATGTATTAAAGTAATAAATTCATCCTAAAAGTATATGAAGTTTCTATAAGCATATCTGGTCATGCACAGGTGAAATAACTAATCAGGTAGACTATGCATCACAAACTTTAAGGAAATGCGGGGACGGTGAGGTTTGATCATTGGTGGAAACATTAGTACATGCCAGTATACAGGAAAGTCAAGCGACAATGTAGTAAAAAAGAATATATTACTATAAGCAATCTTATTCATGAGGGAAATAATAATTCTGGATATTGCAAGAGAATACAGCCAAATGTGGCCACACATATCAACTACAGGTACCAATACATCCTATATCATAAACTAAATGTGAAATTCTGATCCCCAAAACTTGTAAACAAGAATGGAAATTTGCATATGTGGGACATATACAATGTAATTGTTATGATCAAATGTGCAAAAATAATTCCAATGATCTGTTTGAACATTTAAAGTGTATTTTTAAGGGTGTTTGATACCAATTATTAACCTCAATGGTTCAATAGAATCAGATATCAGCTGATAATGCAATACCGCACTCTATCCAAGTACTGAATTGAAATATGTTACCATACATGGGCATATTAATGAAAAAAATAACATTTTGGGATACATTTAGTGCACACAGCCAAAAATGTGTCTTACAGATTCACTGTAGGTACAATGTCAGCCTATATGATATACTGAATGTGAACTTTGGATCCCAAACATTGTAAAATATGTGGATATTTGTTCATGTGGGATATGTAACCATGCTAAGATCAATTGTACACAGTTAAACTCAAAATATCTGCTTGAATATATCTTATTCAATCTTTAGAGTGTCAGTTAGCAAATATTATTAGCAATTAACAATGCATAAATTAAGATAGATCATTAGAATTCACATAACATCATACAGGCCACAATGCCGCGCTTCACTAATCAATATTTTAACCAAACTGAACAATAAAATTGAATGCATTTTGTGTTCACCTTACATCATTTTGCTGTTTTCTTACATCCAAGGGTAAATATACATGTGGGAAGTATATTTTATCCCTTCAGCCTGCATTTCATTCTCAGAAAGTTTAAACTGATTTAGTAGAGAACTTGAGTAGGTTCTAGTATGAAGTTTTCATCACTGTCCTCTCACTAAACACCCTGTAACTATATTTGTTAACAATTACTAAAGGCTATATAAGCATATATGTGTTACTCAGGAAGTCACCCCATCATAAACACATAAATTATCTGATTGGACCCCTAATAAATAGTTTGAATGATCAATACAAAATAGAATCTGTCTTTCATACATTTTAAATGTATGTCTCATTTTGACTTACAAAGATATTTTCTCTGACAAAATTTGACAAATATCCATCATTGTAGCTTGTATATGGTGTAGAAGTATAAACATGCTGATATCATTTGATATAATTTCCAAAAATATTATCTATGTGCATTTTTAGGGGCAAATTTTAATTTTTTAATTTTTTAAAAAAAAATTATTAAAATTTTAAAAAATAAAATTAATTTTTAAATTCTAATGGCATTCTTCTATTTTAAATGTTAATATATATAACACCTACAAATTTCATGTGTTTATCATTAATATTAAAAATTTTATAGCATATTAAAGTTTCATCAATACTGCCTGTACAGGACATAGACCACAATTAATTTTACTATATGTTCTCTACATATATTTCTCAGTACTGACCTTTCCACAGTGTGACAATCAATACAAATCATATGTTAATCTAAAATACCTCCAAAGATGACTTCACGGTGAAATTCTTGTCAAGGGTTGATCGGCATTTTTTTGAGCTGCTGCACTGTAAACAGAGCAGCATGTAAACAGAACACATATTTCACTTCCGGATCATCACCAAGGCCTTATTACTCCATGTGCACTGTCGCCAAATTACACACTGACAACCACTCTCTCTGCTCATATTCTCAAGAATAAACAATTACCTTTAAATCCATACCAAATATGCATCAATATAACTCTTCTACCACCACCAAAATGAGAGAGGAAAAAATGTTCTAAAAATAGACTGGAACTACATTCGTGGGTACTGAACTGGAAGTATTAATTGTGGTGTGATTCCTGACAGGCCCAACTTTTTGGGGCAAATTTTAGTAAAACTTTTATATTTGAATGCCACACCTATTTGAACTTTATACATGAAGTCTTTTTGAATTTCCTTGCATACAAGTCATGTGACACCTGCTGGAAAGTGTGTAGTGCTGGTGTTATACAGGGTGCACGTGCTGATCTATGTGTTCTTGAGAAACCAAAACTAAATTTGCTATATCTTCCTTATTTATAGGACTTTTTCAATGCTGTAAAAACCTAATTGTACTACAAGATGAGGCCTGTCTGAAAATATGTTTAAAGTTTATACATTTGGATCATTAAAAATTTTAATGGAAATTTAAATAAACATTTAAATTTATAAACTAAATTTTATTGAAAAATTAAATTTTCATAAAAATTTGAAAACAGATTTTGTCAAAGTTTAGACAGAAAAGTTGATCAATCAATGGTCTTTAAAATAAATGGTGGTTTGGGTCTGTGTAACTGGGAACAATTTTCCCAGGGGTAATGAAGTAGCATGACTCATAGTGATTTTGGCAACAAACCGCAATATGCCTGTCAAGGTGCATATAGGTGTACACACTAAAGAAGCAACAATAAGTGCTATGTTCCATATTTATTGTGTCAGGTATATAGGCAGTTATTTGAATAACTAATAGTGCACTCAGATTTAAACATCTGATGGGACCACTTCCATGTTTTATAGGAAAATTGCATTACATTTCAGTGTCGATAACTACAAAAAGCGACTATAAGATAGGAAAATACAGTTTTTAGGCAGGCTTTACCTTACTGAACAATGGTGCTAATCTCTCTCATGAAGATCTAAGCCATATCCTTGAGGTGCTTTATATTAGTGTTGTGATATCATAATCACTTATGGCAGTACACTGCATATGTCCTTATGAAACCTTGCTATCACCACCTGACTACTGGAGAGCTTCCAAGCTGATCCACCACTAACACTTTGTTCCAGATACCAGCCTAGACCTGAAAAGATATAAAATGTTTCACTTATATCTAGAAAACAGTAAGATGTATGCAAATGAAGTTAAAATGTGTTAGATATAGTGATTTACAAATAACATTCAGGCTGCAAGCATAGGAAATAAATATTAAACTTGACAGAGTGACACTCAGAAATGTGAAGTAATAGTCATGTATTAAAGTAATAAATTCATCCTAAAAGTATATGAAGTTTCTATAAGCATATCTGGTCATGCACAGGTGAAATAACTAATCAGGTAGACTATGCATCACAAACTTTAAGGAAATGCGGGGACGGTGAGGTTTGATCATTGGTGGAAACATTAGTACATGCCAGTATACAGGAAAGTCAAGCGACAATGTAGTAAAAAAGAATATATTACTATAAGCAATCTTATTCATGAGGGAAATAATAATTCTGGATATTGCAAGAGAATACAGCCAAATGTGGCCACACATATCAACTACAGGTACCAATACATCCTATATCATAAACTAAATGTGAAATTCTGATCCCCAAAACTTGTAAACAAGAATGGAAATTTGCATATGTGGGACATATACAATGTAATTGTTATGATCAAATGTGCAAAAATAATTCCAATGATCTGTTTGAACATTTAAAGTGTATTTTTAAGGGTGTTTGATACCAATTATTAACCTCAATGGTTCAATAGAATCAGATATCAGCTGATAATGCAATACCGCACTCTATCCAAGTACTGAATTGAAATATGTTACCATACATGGGCATATTAATGAAAAAAATAACATTTTGGGATACATTTAGTGCACACAGCCAAAAATGTGTCTTACAGATTCACTGTAGGTACAATGTCAGCCTATATGATATACTGAATGTGAACTTTGGATCCCAAACATTGTAAAATATGTGGATATTTGTTCATGTGGGATATGTAACCATGCTAAGATCAATTGTACACAGTTAAACTCAAAATATCTGCTTGAATATATCTTATTCAATCTTTAGAGTGTCAGTTAGCAAATATTATTAGCAATTAACAATGCATAAATTAAGATAGATCATTAGAATTCACATAACATCATACAGGCCACAATGCCGCGCTTCACTAATCAATATTTTAACCAAACTGAACAATAAAATTGAATGCATTTTGTGTTCACCTTACATCATTTTGCTGTTTTCTTACATCCAAGGGTAAATATACATGTGGGAAGTATATTTTATCCCTTCAGCCTGCATTTCATTCTCAGAAAGTTTAAACTGATTTAGTAGAGAACTTGAGTAGGTTCTAGTATGAAGTTTTCATCACTGTCCTCTCACTAAACACCCTGTAACTATATTTGTTAACAATTACTAAAGGCTATATAAGCATATATGTGTTACTCAGGAAGTCACCCCATCATAAACACATAAATTATCTGATTGGACCCCTAATAAATAGTTTGAATGATCAATACAAAATAGAATCTGTCTTTCATACATTTTAAATGTATGTCTCATTTTGACTTACAAAGATATTTTCTCTGACAAAATTTGACAAATATCCATCATTGTAGCTTGTATATGGTGTAGAAGTATAAACATGCTGATATCATTTGATATAATTTCCAAAAATATTATCTATGTGCATTTTTAGGGGCAAATTTTAATTTTTTAATTTTTTAAAAAAAAATTATTAAAATTTTAAAAAATAAAATTAATTTTTAAATTCTAATGGCATTCTTCTATTTTAAATGTTAATATATATAACACCTACAAATTTCATGTGTTTATCATTAATATTAAAAATTTTATAGCATATTAAAGTTTCATCAATACTGCCTGTACAGGACATAGACCACAATTAATTTTACTATATGTTCTCTACATATATTTCTCAGTACTGACCTTTCCACAGTGTGACAATCAATACAAATCATATGTTAATCTAAAATACCTCCAAAGATGACTTCACGGTGAAATTCTTGTCAAGGGTTGATCGGCATTTTTTTGAGCTGCTGCACTGTAAACAGAGCAGCATGTAAACAGAACACATATTTCACTTCCGGATCATCACCAAGGCCTTATTACTCCATGTGCACTGTCGCCAAATTACACACTGACAACCACTCTCTCTGCTCATATTCTCAAGAATAAACAATTACCTTTAAATCCATACCAAATATGCATCAATATAACTCTTCTACCACCACCAAAATGAGAGAGGAAAAAATGTTCTAAAAATAGACTGGAACTACATTCGTGGGTACTGAACTGGAAGTATTAATTGTGGTGTGATTCCTGACAGGCCCAACTTTTTGGGGCAAATTTTAGTAAAACTTTTATATTTGAATGCCACACCTATTTGAACTTTATACATGAAGTCTTTTTGAATTTCCTTGCATACAAGTCATGTGACACCTGCTGGAAAGTGTGTAGTGCTGGTGTTATACAGGGTGCACGTGCTGATCTATGTGTTCTTGAGAAACCAAAACTAAATTTGCTATATCTTCCTTATTTATAGGACTTTTTCAATGCTGTAAAAACCTAATTGTACTACAAGATGAGGCCTGTCTGAAAATATGTTTAAAGTTTATACATTTGGATCATTAAAAATTTTAATGGAAATTTAAATAAACATTTAAATTTATAAACTAAATTTTATTGAAAAATTAAATTTTCATAAAAATTTGAAAACAGATTTTGTCAAAGTTTAGACAGAAAAGTTGATCAATCAATGGTCTTTAAAATAAATGGTGGTTTGGGTCTGTGTAACTGGGAACAATTTTCCCAGGGGTAATGAAGTAGCATGACTCATAGTGATTTTGGCAACAAACCGCAATATGCCTGTCAAGGTGCATATAGGTGTACACACTAAAGAAGCAACAATAAGTGCTATGTTCCATATTTATTGTGTCAGGTATATAGGCAGTTATTTGAATAACTAATAGTGCACTCAGATTTAAACATCTGATGGGACCACTTCCATGTTTTATAGGAAAATTGCATTACATTTCAGTGTCGATAACTACAAAAAGCGACTATAAGATAGGAAAATACAGTTTTTAGGCAGGCTTTACCTTACTGAACAATGGTGCTAATCTCTCTCATGAAGATCTAAGCCATATGCTTGAGGTGCTTTATATTAGTGTTGTGATATCATAATCACTTATGGCAGTACACTGCATATGTCCTTATGAAACCTTGCTATCACCACCTGACTACTGGAGAGCTTCCAAGCTGATCCACCACTAACACTTTGTTCCAGATACCAGCCTAGACCTGAAAAGATATAAAATGTTTCACTTATATCTAGAAAACAGTAAGATGTATGCAAATGAAGTTAAAATGTGTTAGATATAGTGATTTACAAATAACATTCAGGCTGCAAGCATAGGAAATAAATATTAAACTTGACAGAGTGACACTCAGAAATGTGAAGTAATAGTCATGTATTAAAGTAATAAATTCATCCTAAAAGTATATGAAGTTTCTATAAGCATATCTGGTCATGCACAGGTGAAATAACTAATCAGGTAGACTATGCATCACAAACTTTAAGGAAATGCGGGGACGGTGAGGTTTGATCATTGGTGGAAACATTAGTACATGCCAGTATACAGGAAAGTCAAGCGACAATGTAGTAAAAAAGAATATATTACTATAAGCAATCTTATTCATGAGGGAAATAATAATTCTGGATATTGCAAGAGAATACAGCCAAATGTGGCCACACATATCAACTACAGGTACCAATACATCCTATATCATAAACTAAATGTGAAATTCTGATCCCCAAAACTTGTAAACAAGAATGGAAATTTGCATATGTGGGACATATACAATGTAATTGTTATGATCAAATGTGCAAAAATAATTCCAATGATCTGTTTGAACATTTAAAGTGTATTTTTAAGGGTGTTTGATACCAATTATTAACCTCAATGGTTCAATAGAATCAGATATCAGCTGATAATGCAATACCGCACTCTATCCAAGTACTGAATTGAAATATGTTACCATACATGGGCATATTAATGAAAAAAATAACATTTTGGGATACATTTAGTGCACACAGCCAAAAATGTGTCTTACAGATTCACTGTAGGTACAATGTCAGCCTATATGATATACTGAATGTGAACTTTGGATCCCAAACATTGTAAAATATGTGGATATTTGTTCATGTGGGATATGTAACCATGCTAAGATCAATTGTACACAGTTAAACTCAAAATATCTGCTTGAATATATCTTATTCAATCTTTAGAGTGTCAGTTAGCAAATATTATTAGCAATTAACAATGCATAAATTAAGATAGATCATTAGAATTCACATAACATCATACAGGCCACAATGCCGCGCTTCACTAATCAATATTTTAACCAAACTGAACAATAAAATTGAATGCATTTTGTGTTCACCTTACATCATTTTGCTGTTTTCTTACATCCAAGGGTAAATATACATGTGGGAAGTATATTTTATCCCTTCAGCCTGCATTTCATTCTCAGAAAGTTTAAACTGATTTAGTAGAGAACTTGAGTAGGTTCTAGTATGAAGTTTTCATCACTGTCCTCTCACTAAACA
Organism: Unio delphinus; assembly: GCA_029339505.1. Taxonomy (NCBI): domain Eukaryota; kingdom Metazoa; phylum Mollusca; class Bivalvia; order Unionida; family Unionidae; genus Unio; species Unio delphinus. The sequence goes on from JAQISU010001244.1 coordinate 9,843, forward strand.
CCCTGTAACTATATTTGTTAACAATTACTAAAGGCTATATAAGCATATATGTGTTACTCAGGAAGTCACCCCATCATAAACACATAAATTATCTGATTGGACCCCTAATAAATAGTTTGAATGATCAATACAAAATAGAATCTGTCTTTCATACATTTTAAATGTATGTCTCATTTTGACTTACAAAGATATTTTCTCTGACAAAATTTGACAAATATCCATCATTGTAGCTTGTATATGGTGTAGAAGTATAAACATGCTGATATCATTTGATATAATTTCCAAAAATATTATCTATGTGCATTTTTAGGGGCAAATTTTAATTTTTTAATTTTTTAAAAAAAAATTATTAAAATTTTAAAAAATAAAATTAATTTTTAAATTCTAATGGCATTCTTCTATTTTAAATGTTAATATATATAACACCTACAAATTTCATGTGTTTATCATTAATATTAAAAATTTTATAGCATATTAAAGTTTCATCAATACTGCCTGTACAGGACATAGACCACAATTAATTTTACTATATGTTCTCTACATATATTTCTCAGTACTGACCTTTCCACAGTGTGACAATCAATACAAATCATATGTTAATCTAAAATACCTCCAAAGATGACTTCACGGTGAAATTCTTGTCAAGGGTTGATCGGCATTTTTTTGAGCTGCTGCACTGTAAACAGAGCAGCATGTAAACAGAACACATATTTCACTTCCGGATCATCACCAAGGCCTTATTACTCCATGTGCACTGTCGCCAAATTACACACTGACAACCACTCTCTCTGCTCATATTCTCAAGAATAAACAATTACCTTTAAATCCATACCAAATATGCATCAATATAACTCTTCTACCACCACCAAAATGAGAGAGGAAAAAATGTTCTAAAAATAGACTGGAACTACATTCGTGGGTACTGAACTGGAAGTATTAATTGTGGTGTGATTCCTGACAGGCCCAACTTTTTGGGGCAAATTTTAGTAAAACTTTTATATTTGAATGCCACACCTATTTGAACTTTATACATGAAGTCTTTTTGAATTTCCTTGCATACAAGTCATGTGACACCTGCTGGAAAGTGTGTAGTGCTGGTGTTATACAGGGTGCACGTGCTGATCTATGTGTTCTTGAGAAACCAAAACTAAATTTGCTATATCTTCCTTATTTATAGGACTTTTTCAATGCTGTAAAAACCTAATTGTACTACAAGATGAGGCCTGTCTGAAAATATGTTTAAAGTTTATACATTTGGATCATTAAAAATTTTAATGGAAATTTAAATAAACATTTAAATTTATAAACTAAATTTTATTGAAAAATTAAATTTTCATAAAAATTTGAAAACAGATTTTGTCAAAGTTTAGACAGAAAAGTTGATCAATCAATGGTCTTTAAAATAAATGGTGGTTTGGGTCTGTGTAACTGGGAACAATTTTCCCAGGGGTAATGAAGTAGCATGACTCATAGTGATTTTGGCAACAAACCGCAATATGCCTGTCAAGGTGCATATAGGTGTACACACTAAAGAAGCAACAATAAGTGCTATGTTCCATATTTATTGTGTCAGGTATATAGGCAGTTATTTGAATAACTAATAGTGCACTCAGATTTAAACATCTGATGGGACCACTTCCATGTTTTATAGGAAAATTGCATTACATTTCAGTGTCGATAACTACAAAAAGCGACTATAAGATAGGAAAATACAGTTTTTAGGCAGGCTTTACCTTACTGAACAATGGTGCTAATCTCTCTCATGAAGATCTAAGCCATATCCTTGAGGTGCTTTATATTAGTGTTGTGATATCATAATCACTTATGGCAGTACACTGCATATGTCCTTATGAAACCTTGCTATCACCACCTGACTACTGGAGAGCTTCCAAGCTGATCCACCACTAACACTTTGTTCCAGATACCAGCCTAGACCTGAAAAGATATAAAATGTTTCACTTATATCTAGAAAACAGTAAGATGTATGCAAATGAAGTTAAAATGTGTTAGATATAGTGATTTACAAATAACATTCAGGCTGCAAGCATAGGAAATAAATATTAAACTTGACAGAGTGACACTCAGAAATGTGAAGTAATAGTCATGTATTAAAGTAATAAATTCATCCTAAAAGTATATGAAGTTTCTATAAGCATATCTGGTCATGCACAGGTGAAATAACTAATCAGGTAGACTATGCATCACAAACTTTAAGGAAATGCGGGGACGGTGAGGTTTGATCATTGGTGGAAACATTAGTACATGCCAGTATACAGGAAAGTCAAGCGACAATGTAGTAAAAAAGAATATATTACTATAAGCAATCTTATTCATGAGGGAAATAATAATTCTGGATATTGCAAGAGAATACAGCCAAATGTGGCCACACATATCAACTACAGGTACCAATACATCCTATATCATAAACTAAATGTGAAATTCTGATCCCCAAAACTTGTAAACAAGAATGGAAATTTGCATATGTGGGACATATACAATGTAATTGTTATGATCAAATGTGCAAAAATAATTCCAATGATCTGTTTGAACATTTAAAGTGTATTTTTAAGGGTGTTTGATACCAATTATTAACCTCAATGGTTCAATAGAATCAGATATCAGCTGATAATGCAATACCGCACTCTATCCAAGTACTGAATTGAAATATGTTACCATACATGGGCATATTAATGAAAAAAATAACATTTTGGGATACATTTAGTGCACACAGCCAAAAATGTGTCTTACAGATTCACTGTAGGTACAATGTCAGCCTATATGATATACTGAATGTGAACTTTGGATCCCAAACATTGTAAAATATGTGGATATTTGTTCATGTGGGATATGTAACCATGCTAAGATCAATTGTACACAGTTAAACTCAAAATATCTGCTTGAATATATCTTATTCAATCTTTAGAGTGTCAGTTAGCAAATATTATTAGCAATTAACAATGCATAAATTAAGATAGATCATTAGAATTCACATAACATCATACAGGCCACAATGCCGCGCTTCACTAATCAATATTTTAACCAAACTGAACAATAAAATTGAATGCATTTTGTGTTCACCTTACATCATTTTGCTGTTTTCTTACATCCAAGGGTAAATATACATGTGGGAAGTATATTTTATCCCTTCAGCCTGCATTTCATTCTCAGAAAGTTTAAACTGATTTAGTAGAGAACTTGAGTAGGTTCTAGTATGAAGTTTTCATCACTGTCCTCTCACTAAACACCCTGTAACTATATTTGTTAACAATTACTAAAGGCTATATAAGCATATATGTGTTACTCAGGAAGTCACCCCATCATAAACACATAAATTATCTGATTGGACCCCTAATAAATAGTTTGAATGATCAATACAAAATAGAATCTGTCTTTCATACATTTTAAATGTATGTCTCATTTTGACTTACAAAGATATTTTCTCTGACAAAATTTGACAAATATCCATCATTGTAGCTTGTATATGGTGTAGAAGTATAAACATGCTGATATCATTTGATATAATTTCCAAAAATATTATCTATGTGCATTTTTAGGGGCAAATTTTAATTTTTTAATTTTTTAAAAAAAAATTATTAAAATTTTAAAAAATAAAATTAATTTTTAAATTCTAATGGCATTCTTCTATTTTAAATGTTAATATATATAACACCTACAAATTTCATGTGTTTATCATTAATATTAAAAATTTTATAGCATATTAAAGTTTCATCAATACTGCCTGTACAGGACATAGACCACAATTAATTTTACTATATGTTCTCTACATATATTTCTCAGTACTGACCTTTCCACAGTGTGACAATCAATACAAATCATATGTTAATCTAAAATACCTCCAAAGATGACTTCACGGTGAAATTCTTGTCAAGGGTTGATCGGCATTTTTTTGAGCTGCTGCACTGTAAACAGAGCAGCATGTAAACAGAACACATATTTCACTTCCGGATCATCACCAAGGCCTTATTACTCCATGTGCACTGTCGCCAAATTACACACTGACAACCACTCTCTCTGCTCATATTCTCAAGAATAAACAATTACCTTTAAATCCATACCAAATATGCATCAATATAACTCTTCTACCACCACCAAAATGAGAGAGGAAAAAATGTTCTAAAAATAGACTGGAACTACATTCGTGGGTACTGAACTGGAAGTATTAATTGTGGTGTGATTCCTGACAGGCCCAACTTTTTGGGGCAAATTTTAGTAAAACTTTTATATTTGAATGCCACACCTATTTGAACTTTATACATGAAGTCTTTTTGAATTTCCTTGCATACAAGTCATGTGACACCTGCTGGAAAGTGTGTAGTGCTGGTGTTATACAGGGTGCACGTGCTGATCTATGTGTTCTTGAGAAACCAAAACTAAATTTGCTATATCTTCCTTATTTATAGGACTTTTTCAATGCTGTAAAAACCTAATTGTACTACAAGATGAGGCCTGTCTGAAAATATGTTTAAAGTTTATACATTTGGATCATTAAAAATTTTAATGGAAATTTAAATAAACATTTAAATTTATAAACTAAATTTTATTGAAAAATTAAATTTTCATAAAAATTTGAAAACAGATTTTGTCAAAGTTTAGACAGAAAAGTTGATCAATCAATGGTCTTTAAAATAAATGGTGGTTTGGGTCTGTGTAACTGGGAACAATTTTCCCAGGGGTAATGAAGTAGCATGACTCATAGTGATTTTGGCAACAAACCGCAATATGCCTGTCAAGGTGCATATAGGTGTACACACTAAAGAAGCAACAATAAGTGCTATGTTCCATATTTATTGTGTCAGGTATATAGGCAGTTATTTGAATAACTAATAGTGCACTCAGATTTAAACATCTGATGGGACCACTTCCATGTTTTATAGGAAAATTGCATTACATTTCAGTGTCGATAACTACAAAAAGCGACTATAAGATAGGAAAATACAGTTTTTAGGCAGGCTTTACCTTACTGAACAATGGTGCTAATCTCTCTCATGAAGATCTAAGCCATATGCTTGAGGTGCTTTATATTAGTGTTGTGATATCATAATCACTTATGGCAGTACACTGCATATGTCCTTATGAAACCTTGCTATCACCACCTGACTACTGGAGAGCTTCCAAGCTGATCCACCACTAACACTTTGTTCCAGATACCAGCCTAGACCTGAAAAGATATAAAATGTTTCACTTATATCTAGAAAACAGTAAGATGTATGCAAATGAAGTTAAAATGTGTTAGATATAGTGATTTACAAATAACATTCAGGCTGCAAGCATAGGAAATAAATATTAAACTTGACAGAGTGACACTCAGAAATGTGAAGTAATAGTCATGTATTAAAGTAATAAATTCATCCTAAAAGTATATGAAGTTTCTATAAGCATATCTGGTCATGCACAGGTGAAATAACTAATCAGGTAGACTATGCATCACAAACTTTAAGGAAATGCGGGGACGGTGAGGTTTGATCATTGGTGGAAACATTAGTACATGCCAGTATACAGGAAAGTCAAGCGACAATGTAGTAAAAAAGAATATATTACTATAAGCAATCTTATTCATGAGGGAAATAATAATTCTGGATATTGCAAGAGAATACAGCCAAATGTGGCCACACATATCAACTACAGGTACCAATACATCCTATATCATAAACTAAATGTGAAATTCTGATCCCCAAAACTTGTAAACAAGAATGGAAATTTGCATATGTGGGACATATACAATGTAATTGTTATGATCAAATGTGCAAAAATAATTCCAATGATCTGTTTGAACATTTAAAGTGTATTTTTAAGGGTGTTTGATACCAATTATTAACCTCAATGGTTCAATAGAATCAGATATCAGCTGATAATGCAATACCGCACTCTATCCAAGTACTGAATTGAAATATGTTACCATACATGGGCATATTAATGAAAAAAATAACATTTTGGGATACATTTAGTGCACACAGCCAAAAATGTGTCTTACAGATTCACTGTAGGTACAATGTCAGCCTATATGATATACTGAATGTGAACTTTGGATCCCAAACATTGTAAAATATGTGGATATTTGTTCATGTGGGATATGTAACCATGCTAAGATCAATTGTACACAGTTAAACTCAAAATATCTGCTTGAATATATCTTATTCAATCTTTAGAGTGTCAGTTAGCAAATATTATTAGCAATTAACAATGCATAAATTAAGATAGATCATTAGAATTCACATAACATCATACAGGCCACAATGCCGCGCTTCACTAATCAATATTTTAACCAAACTGAACAATAAAATTGAATGCATTTTGTGTTCACCTTACATCATTTTGCTGTTTTCTTACATCCAAGGGTAAATATACATGTGGGAAGTATATTTTATCCCTTCAGCCTGCATTTCATTCTCAGAAAGTTTAAACTGATTTAGTAGAGAACTTGAGTAGGTTCTAGTATGAAGTTTTCATCACTGTCCTCTCACTAAACACCCTGTAACTATATTTGTTAACAATTACTAAAGGCTATATAAGCATATATGTGTTACTCAGGAAGTCACCCCATCATAAACACATAAATTATCTGATTGGACCCCTAATAAATAGTTTGAATGATCAATACAAAATAGAATCTGTCTTTCATACATTTTAAATGTATGTCTCATTTTGACTTACAAAGATATTTTCTCTGACAAAATTTGACAAATATCCATCATTGTAGCTTGTATATGGTGTAGAAGTATAAACATGCTGATATCATTTGATATAATTTCCAAAAATATTATCTATGTGCATTTTTAGGGGCAAATTTTAATTTTTTAATTTTTTAAAAAAAAATTATTAAAATTTTAAAAAATAAAATTAATTTTTAAATTCTAATGGCATTCTTCTATTTTAAATGTTAATATATATAACACCTACAAATTTCATGTGTTTATCATTAATATTAAAAATTTTATAGCATATTAAAGTTTCATCAATACTGCCTGTACAGGACATAGACCACAATTAATTTTACTATATGTTCTCTACATATATTTCTCAGTACTGACCTTTCCACAGTGTGACAATCAATACAAATCATATGTTAATCTAAAATACCTCCAAAGATGACTTCACGGTGAAATTCTTGTCAAGGGTTGATCGGCATTTTTTTGAGCTGCTGCACTGTAAACAGAGCAGCATGTAAACAGAACACATATTTCACTTCCGGATCATCACCAAGGCCTTATTACTCCATGTGCACTGTCGCCAAATTACACACTGACAACCACTCTCTCTGCTCATATTCTCAAGAATAAACAATTACCTTTAAATCCATACCAAATATGCATCAATATAACTCTTCTACCACCACCAAAATGAGAGAGGAAAAAATGTTCTAAAAATAGACTGGAACTACATTCGTGGGTACTGAACTGGAAGTATTAATTGTGGTGTGATTCCTGACAGGCCCAACTTTTTGGGGCAAATTTTAGTAAAACTTTTATATTTGAATGCCACACCTATTTGAACTTTATACATGAAGTCTTTTTGAATTTCCTTGCATACAAGTCATGTGACACCTGCTGGAAAGTGTGTAGTGCTGGTGTTATACAGGGTGCACGTGCTGATCTATGTGTTCTTGAGAAACCAAAACTAAATTTGCTATATCTTCCTTATTTATAGGACTTTTTCAATGCTGTAAAAACCTAATTGTACTACAAGATGAGGCCTGTCTGAAAATATGTTTAAAGTTTATACATTTGGATCATTAAAAATTTTAATGGAAATTTAAATAAACATTTAAATTTATAAACTAAATTTTATTGAAAAATTAAATTTTCATAAAAATTTGAAAACAGATTTTGTCAAAGTTTAGACAGAAAAGTTGATCAATCAATGGTCTTTAAAATAAATGGTGGTTTGGGTCTGTGTAACTGGGAACAATTTTCCCAGGGGTAATGAAGTAGCATGACTCATAGTGATTTTGGCAACAAACCGCAATATGCCTGTCAAGGTGCATATAGGTGTACACACTAAAGAAGCAACAATAAGTGCTATGTTCCATATTTATTGTGTCAGGTATATAGGCAGTTATTTGAATAACTAATAGTGCACTCAGATTTAAACATCTGATGGGACCACTTCCATGTTTTATAGGAAAATTGCATTACATTTCAGTGTCGATAACTACAAAAAGCGACTATAAGATAGGAAAATACAGTTTTTAGGCAGGCTTTACCTTACTGAACAATGGTGCTAATCTCTCTCATGAAGATCTAAGCCATATCCTTGAGGTGCTTTATATTAGTGTTGTGATATCATAATCACTTATGGCAGTACACTGCATATGTCCTTATGAAACCTTGCTATCACCACCTGACTACTGGAGAGCTTCCAAGCTGATCCACCACTAACACTTTGTTCCAGATACCAGCCTAGACCTGAAAAGATATAAAATGTTTCACTTATATCTAGAAAACAGTAAGATGTATGCAAATGAAGTTAAAATGTGTTAGATATAGTGATTTACAAATAACATTCAGGCTGCAAGCATAGGAAATAAATATTAAACTTGACAGAGTGACACTCAGAAATGTGAAGTAATAGTCATGTATTAAAGTAATAAATTCATCCTAAAAGTATATGAAGTTTCTATAAGCATATCTGGTCATGCACAGGTGAAATAACTAATCAGGTAGACTATGCATCACAAACTTTAAGGAAATGCGGGGACGGTGAGGTTTGATCATTGGTGGAAACATTAGTACATGCCAGTATACAGGAAAGTCAAGCGACAATGTAGTAAAAAAGAATATATTACTATAAGCAATCTTATTCATGAGGGAAATAATAATTCTGGATATTGCAAGAGAATACAGCCAAATGTGGCCACACATATCAACTACAGGTACCAATACATCCTATATCATAAACTAAATGTGAAATTCTGATCCCCAAAACTTGTAAACAAGAATGGAAATTTGCATATGTGGGACATATACAATGTAATTGTTATGATCAAATGTGCAAAAATAATTCCAATGATCTGTTTGAACATTTAAAGTGTATTTTTAAGGGTGTTTGATACCAATTATTAACCTCAATGGTTCAATAGAATCAGATATCAGCTGATAATGCAATACCGCACTCTATCCAAGTACTGAATTGAAATATGTTACCATACATGGGCATATTAATGAAAAAAATAACATTTTGGGATACATTTAGTGCACACAGCCAAAAATGTGTCTTACAGATTCACTGTAGGTACAATGTCAGCCTATATGATATACTGAATGTGAACTTTGGATCCCAAACATTGTAAAATATGTGGATATTTGTTCATGTGGGATATGTAACCATGCTAAGATCAATTGTACACAGTTAAACTCAAAATATCTGCTTGAATATATCTTATTCAATCTTTAGAGTGTCAGTTAGCAAATATTATTAGCAATTAACAATGCATAAATTAAGATAGATCATTAGAATTCACATAACATCATACAGGCCACAATGCCGCGCTTCACTAATCAATATTTTAACCAAACTGAACAATAAAATTGAATGCATTTTGTGTTCACCTTACATCATTTTGCTGTTTTCTTACATCCAAGGGTAAATATACATGTGGGAAGTATATTTTATCCCTTCAGCCTGCATTTCATTCTCAGAAAGTTTAAACTGATTTAGTAGAGAACTTGAGTAGGTTCTAGTATGAAGTTTTCATCACTGTCCTCTCACTAAACACCCTGTAACTATATTTGTTAACAATTACTAAAGGCTATATAAGCATATATGTGTTACTCAGGAAGTCACCCCATCATAAACACATAAATTATCTGATTGGACCCCTAATAAATAGTTTGAATGATCAATACAAAATAGAATCTGTCTTTCATACATTTTAAATGTATGTCTCATTTTGACTTACAAAGATATTTTCTCTGACAAAATTTGACAAATATCCATCATTGTAGCTTGTATATGGTGTAGAAGTATAAACATGCTGATATCATTTGATATAATTTCCAAAAATATTATCTATGTGCATTTTTAGGGGCAAATTTTAATTTTTTAATTTTTTAAAAAAAAATTATTAAAATTTTAAAAAATAAAATTAATTTTTAAATTCTAATGGCATTCTTCTATTTTAAATGTTAATATATATAACACCTACAAATTTCATGTGTTTATCATTAATATTAAAAATTTTATAGCATATTAAAGTTTCATCAATACTGCCTGTACAGGACATAGACCACAATTAATTTTACTATATGTTCTCTACATATATTTCTCAGTACTGACCTTTCCACAGTGTGACAATCAATACAAATCATATGTTAATCTAAAATACCTCCAAAGATGACTTCACGGTGAAATTCTTGTCAAGGGTTGATCGGCATTTTTTTGAGCTGCTGCACTGTAAACAGAGCAGCATGTAAACAGAACACATATTTCACTTCCGGATCATCACCAAGGCCTTATTACTCCATGTGCACTGTCGCCAAATTACACACTGACAACCACTCTCTCTGCTCATATTCTCAAGAATAAACAATTACCTTTAAATCCATACCAAATATGCATCAATATAACTCTTCTACCACCACCAAAATGAGAGAGGAAAAAATGTTCTAAAAATAGACTGGAACTACATTCGTGGGTACTGAACTGGAAGTATTAATTGTGGTGTGATTCCTGCTGCATCCCGTGAGAGACGCCACAGAAATGTATCCCAGATACCAACAACCACCGGTGTCCCATGCCCCACCTGCAATCGCATGTGTGTATCGGAATTTGGACTCCGGAGTCACATGCGCGTCCATCGTTGAAAGAAAGTTTACAACTTGTCTTCCTCGACTCGAGAGACTACCAAGAGAGAGATATATATATATATATATATATATATATATATATATATATATATATATATATATATAGATAGATAGATAGATAGATAGATAAGGGTATTTCATTTTGTCAGACATTTATTTATAAAACGTCATACTCCTGTGGTAAATCACACGTTTTCCTTTATTGGAACCGAGCGTCAAGTCTTGTAGCGCGTGTCGAAATTATCTCTATGCGATGATATGGGAAGTGTTCTTATTATATCATATTTTACCCTTGCACCTAGATTAAGGAGTTACCGCCCTTCATACAGAGTTGTTTATACATTTAACTGCACGGAGAAAGGAGATGGACCTTGAGAAAAATGTAAATAGTATTTTCATATTTCTGTATAACATAGAGTTCTAACTAATATATTTATAGGTATGTGATTGTCAATAACTTTCAAAAGCTTTGGTCACGATATGGTTCAGAATGTACGGCTGCTCTCATTCACATCCTTTACCTCCGAGAATAAATATCAGCAACACCAACATTAAATTCTCACAGTCAGTACGGAACCTAGGCGTTACTCTAGACAGTACTCTCACATTGCACCAACATGCCATGAACATATGCAAGGCTGCATATCTTGAACTGAGACGCATCAGTTCCATTCGTAAACATCTTTCAGTTGATGCCACTAAAACACTTGTGTGTTCATTAGTACTTTCAAGACTGGACTATTGTAACTCAATTCTGTCTGGTTCGTTACAATATTTACTCCAAAAACTTTAAAAAGTTCAAAACACAACTGCACGGATCATCGTTAGAGTACCTCGATCAGAGTACACCTCACCACTGTTCTGTACCCTACATTGGCTATCAATTCGATACAGAATCAAACATAAAATTTGTTCTCTGTGCAATGTTTCAATGACAGACTCCAGTCCAACATAACTATCCAGCCTCACTCATGTGTATACACTAGCTAGATCCTTATGCTCTTCTTCTGATAATCGTATACTCATTGTTACCAAGGTGAAAACAAAGTCATATGGACAACATTCGTTTGCACACCAGGGCCGGCGACATGAAATGAATTGCCCATTGAAATTAGACACAAAGACACAGTGGTCCCTTTTAAGAGTGCTCTTAAGACTCACCTGTTTCGACTGCAGGGACAAACTTAGCAACCTAATCATGTTTTGTATCATGTTTTCAGCATGTTTTTATGTTTTCCAATTAAATTTGTTTTTGTCATTTGTTGTTCTGTAGTGTAGTCAGATCATTATTGATGGTGTAAAGCGCTTAGAGCTTTGTAAGATTATGCACTATACAAAGTCCACATTATTATTATTATTATTGTGCAAGTTCTTGATATGTGTATGAGTAGTACAATTCATATGGGTTATGGTAAACCCAAAAATTATTCTCCACCTTTTATCCCCTGCCGCCAGTCTAGATAAAAAATAAAAGGCGTATAACAATTTGTTGGTCTAGGGTTATGGGTCATGTGTGCATATTTACTCTTTTTAAATTCAATATAAATTGTTCTTTTAAAATTTAACACTAATTTTCTGTAACCAAAGTCTTATTCAATCTAGATTATTAAATGCTCAGCACACATACTGTCATCAAGAAACTTTCAGATGAAAATTATTAAATGAAGTGAATCTGTGTCACTTAATTTCTTAAAGGTATGTCAAATCTAATTCTAAAGAATGACATCCATTATTTCAGCTGAATGCCTACATGACCTGTTACTTATAAAGGACAATTGAAATGTACAGGAAGTAAAAATATATGCAATAAAAGTCAACAAATTCTATATTAACACTGGTTCATCACTGTTAAACTATGTATGATTTCTGGTGATAAATTGTCATAAAAATCAAAAATTTAGTTTAAACAATAGTGCAGAGAGACCAAGTGCAATGGAGATTTCAGAAGTTAGTAAAGTTTATTAAGTGGTCTTTATCTCAAATATCGATAAATATTTTATTGGTTATTCTCATATTGTTAGCTTGATTGAAAAATGTGTTTCTTATGACAGTGACCAACTAGTCTTACAATGTAAAATGTATCACATGCTATTTATGATTTAGTGCTATGCCCAAAACAAATATCAAGGCTGAGGTCTTACATTGTAGGACTAAGTCACCAACCAGCAGCACAATAGAAATCATTTATATGCAAACTTTATTTAGTGGTCTTGATCAAATTGGCAAATACAATGGAACTATCTTTTCTTATGATCAAGCTCCGAAGTATACTAAGAAATACAATTTTTAGTTAAGAAGTATAGTTTTGATTGTATTTATGTTGCAGTTTCCTGTGGAGAAAATTCTGCTAATGAAAATGATTGCTCATACAATAAAGGTCATTACCAAATTTATTGATGGTAAAAAGCATTAGCACAATAGAAACAAAGTATGCAATCATTTATGTGATTATCACTGCAGACTGGATGGTAATATTGTTTATCAAATAATTAATTGGATTTTAAAAAGTATGTTCAAATCCCCAAAAGTCATCTTGTCAGCGATTGTTTATATGTGTGTCACAGATTTCACATTCAGAATTGGATGACATGGGAACAAAAGCAGAATTGTGAGTGGACAAAACACTCTTCAGCAGAAATGCAGTGATTGAATTCATTGATATTGGAATATTTAAATATTTCAGTGAGGGATTCAGTGATATTGGAATGTTTAAATATTTCAGTGAGGGATTCAGTGATATTGGAATATTTAAATATTTCAGTGAGGGATTCAGTGATATTGGAATGTTTAAATATTTCAGTGAGGGATTCAGTGATATTGGAATGTTTAAATATTTCAGTGAGGGATTCAGTGATATTGGAATATTTAAATATTTCAGTGAGGGATTCAGTGATATTGGAATATTTAAATATTTCAGTGAGGGATTCAGTGATATTGGCATGTTTAAATATTTCAGTGAGGGATTCAGTGATATTGGAATGTTTAAATATTTCAGTGAGGGATTCAGTGATATTGGAATATTTAAATATTTCAGTGATTGAATTCATTGATATTGGAATATTTAAATATTTCAGTGAGGGATTCAGTGATATTGGAATGTTTAAATATTTCAGTGAGGGATTCAGTGATATTGGAATGTTTAAATATTTCAGTGAGGGATTCAGTGATATTGGAATATTTAAATATTTCAGTGAGGGATTCAGTGATATTGGAATGTTTAAATATTTCAGTGATTGAATTCATTGATATTGGAATGTTTAAATATTTCAGTGATTGAATTCATTGATATTGGAATATTTAAATATTTCAGTGAGGGATTCAGTGATATTGGAATATTTAAATATTTCAGTGATTGAATTCATTGATATTGGAATGTTTAAATATTTCAGTGAGGGATTCAGTGATATTGGAATGTTTAAATATTTCAGTGAGGGATTCATTGATATTGGAATGTTTAAATATTTCAGTGAGGGATTCAGTGATATTGGAATATTTAAATATTTCAGTGATTGAACTCATTGATATTGGAATATTTAAATATTTCAGTGAGGGATTCATTGATATTGGAATATTTAAATATTTCAGTGATTGAATTCATTGATATTGGAATATTTAAATATTTCAGTGAGGGATTCAGTGATATTGGAATATTTAAATATTTCAGTGAGGGATTCATTGATATTGGAATATTTAAATATTTCAGTGAGGGATTCAGTGATATTGGAATGTTTAAATATTTCAGTGAGGGATTCAGTGATATTGGAATATTTAAATATTTCAGTGAGGGATTCATTGATATTGGAATGTTTAAATATTTCAGTGAGGGATTCAGTGATATTGGAATGTTTAAATATTTCAGTGAGGGATTCAGTGATATTGGAATGTTTAAATATTTCAGTGAGGGATTCAGTGATATTGGAATGTTTAAATATTTCAGTGAGGGATTCAGTGATATTGGAATGTTTAAATATTTCAGTGAGGGATTCATTGATATTGGAATGTTTAAATATTTCAGTGAGGGATTCAGTGATATTGGAATGTTTAAATATTTCAGTGAGGGATTCAGTGATATTGGAATGTTTAAATATTTCAGTGAGGGATTCAGTGATATTGGAATGTTTAAATATTTCAGTGAGGGATTCAGTGATATTGGAATATTTAAATATTTCAGTGATTGAATTCATTGATATTGGAATGTTTAAATATTTCAGTGAGGGATTCAGTGATATTGGAATGTTTAAATATTTCAGTGAGGGATTCAGTGATATTGGAATATTTAAATATTTCAGTGAGGGATTCAGTGATATTGGAATATTTAAATATTTCAGTGAGGGATTCAGTGATATTGGAATGTTTAAATATTTCAGTGAGGGATTCAGTGATATTGGAATATTTAAATATTTCAGTGATTGAATTCATTGATATTGGAATGTTTAAATATTTCAGTGAGGGATTCAGTGATATTGGAATATTTAAATATTTCAGTGATTGAATTCATTGATATTGGAATGTTTAAATATTTCAGTGAGGGATTCAGTGATATTGGAATGTTTAAATATT
The DNA here is from genome assembly GCA_029339505.1 of Unio delphinus. Lineage (NCBI taxonomy): Eukaryota > Metazoa > Mollusca > Bivalvia > Unionida > Unionidae > Unio > Unio delphinus. Next base: position 25,226 of record JAQISU010001244.1, read on the forward strand.
TCAGTGAGGGATTCAGTGATATTGGAATGTTTAAATATTTCAGTGAGGGATTCAGTGATATTGGAATATTTAAATATTTCAGTGAGGGATTCAGTGATATTGGAATGTTTAAATATTTCAGTGAGGGATTCAGTGATATTGGAATGTTTAAATATTTCAGTGAGGGATTCAGTGATATTGGAATATTTAAATATTTCAGTGATTGAATTCATTGATATTGGAATGTTTAAATATTTCAGTGAGGGATTCAGTGATATTGGAATATTTAAATATTTCAGTGAGGGATTCAGTGATATTGGAATGTTTAAATATTTCAGTGAGGGATTCAGTGATATTGGAATGTTTAAATATTTCAGTGAGGGATTCAGTGATATTGGAATGTTTAAATATTTCAGTGAGGGATTCAGTGATATTGGAATGTTTAAATATTTCAGTGAGGGATTCAGTGATATTGGAATATTTAAATATTTCAGTGATTGAATTCATTGATATTGGAATATTTAAATATTTCAGTGAGGGATTCAGTGATATTGGAATGTTTAAATATTTCAGTGAGGGATTCAGTGATATTGGAATGTTTAAATATTTCAGTGAGGGATTCAGTGATATTGGAATATTTAAATATTTCAGTGAGGGATTCAGTGATATTGGAATGTTTAAATATTTCAGTGAGGGATTCAGTGATATTGGAATGTTTAAATATTTCAGTGAGGGATTCAGTGATATTGGAATATTTAAATATTTCAGTGAGGGATTCAGTGATATTGGAATGTTTAAATATTTCAGTGAGGGATTCAGTGATATTGGAATGTTTAAATATTTCAGTGAGGGATTCAGTGATATTGGAATGTTTAAATATTTCAGTGAGGGATTCAGTGATATTGGAATGTTTAAATATTTCAGTGATTGAATTCATTGATATTGGAATATTTAAATATTTCAGTGAGGGATTCAGTGATATTGGAATATTTAAATATTTCAGTGAGGGATTCAGTGATATTGGAATGTTTAAATATTTCAGTGAGGGATTCAGTGATATTGGAATGTTTAAATATTTCAGTGAGGGATTCAGTGATATTGGAATATTTAAATATTTCAGTGATTGAATTCATTGATATTGGAATATTTAAATATTTCAGTGAGGGATTCAGTGATATTGGAATGTTTAAATATTTCAGTGAGGGATTCATTGATATTGGAATGTTTAAATATTTCAGTGAGGGATTCAGTGATATTGGAATGTTTAAATATTTCAGTGAGGGATTCAGTGATATTGGAATGTTTAAATATTTCAGTGAGGGATTCATTGATATTGGAATGTTTAAATATTTCAGTGAGGGATTCAGTGATATTGGAATGTTTAAATATTTCAGTGAGGGATTCAGTGATATTGGAATGTTTAAATATTTCAGTGAGGGATTCAGTGATATTGGAATGTTTAAATATTTCAGTGAGGGATTCAGTGATATTGGAATGTTTAAATATTTCAGTGATTGAATTCATTGATATTGGAATATTTAAATATTTCAGTGAGGGATTCAGTGATATTGGAATATTTAAATATTTCAGTGAGGGATTCAGTGATATTGGAATGTTTAAATATTTCAGTGAGGGATTCAGTGATATTGGAATATTTAAATATTTCAGTGATTGAATTCATTGATATTGGAATATTTAAATATTTCAGTGAGGGATTCAGTGATATTGGAATATTTAAATATTTCAGTGAGGGATTCATTGATATTGGAATGTTTAAATATTTCAGTGAGGGATTCAGTGATATTGGAATGTTTAAATATTTCAGTGAGGGATTCAGTGATATTGGAATATTTAAATATTTCAGTGATTGAATTCATTGATATTGGAATATTTAAATATTTCAGTGAGGGATTCAGTGATATTGGAATATTTAAATATTTCAGTGAGGGATTCAGTGATATTGGAATGTTTAAATATTTCAGTGAGGGATTCAGTGATATTGGAATGTTTAAATATTTCAGTGAGGGATTCATTGATATTGGAATGTTTAAATATTTCAGTGAGGGATTCAGTGATATTGGAATATTGAAATATTTCAGTGATTGAATTCAGTGATATTGGAATGTTTAAATATTTCAGTGAGGGATTCATTGATATTGGAATGTTTAAATATTTCAGTGAGGGATTCAGTGATATTGGAATATTTAAATATTTCAGTGATTGAATTCAGTGATATTGGAATATTTAAATATTTCAGTGAGGGATTCAGTGATATTGGAATGTTTAAATATTTCAGTGAGGGATTCATTGATATTGGAATGTTTAAATATTTCAGTGAGGGATTCAGTGATATTGGAATATTTAAATATTTCAGTGATTGAATTCAGTGATATTGGAATGTTTAAATATTTCAGTGAGGGATTCATTGATATTGGAATGTTTAAATATTTCAGTGAGGGATTCAGTGATATTGGAATATTTAAATATTTCAGTGATTGAATTCAGTGATATTGGAATATTTAAATATTTCAGTGAGGGATTCAGTGATATTGGAATATTTAAATATTTCAGTGATTGAATTCATTGATATTGGAATGTTTAAATATTTCAGTGAGGGATTCAGTGATATTGGAATATTTAAATATTTCAGTGATTGAATTCATTGATATTGGAATGTTTAAATATTTCAGTGAGGGATTCAGTGATATTGGAATGTTTAAATATTTCAGTGAGGGATTCAGTGATATTGGAATGTTTAAATATTTCAGTGAGGGATTCAGTGATATTGGAATATTTAAATATTTCAGTGAGGGATTCAGTGATATTGGAATATTTAAATATTTCAGTGATTGAATTCATTGATATTGGAATGTTTAAATATTTCAGTGAGGGATTCAGTGATACCGTGTAGTGTTTCCAGCATGAATGTTAATTAAATATGAATAATCAGTTGAATATTTTGTGTCAAAAATCAAGCTATTTCCAAAACCTGTCTCTAAGTCTCCATTTATCTATTTTTATAAATGTATGTCTGTCATAGCTCTTCCAACAATGTATACATTCTAAACCTGCCTTTTTTCCACATCTGCCTGTCTGTCTACATGTACTATTTACATGTATCTTTTTGATAACTTGAATTATTGAGTTATGGTTTTAAGGCCCAAACAAAGATAAAAAAGACAGAAGTTCTCTACTGTGAAGGAATAATGTTTTTTCTTTAAGTACCTATATTTGATTATGCCATGTATGTTTATTTTATTTATGATATTTTGTTGTCATATTCTTGGGGCAAACTCAAGCAACAAGTGACAAGTGCAAATTTTCTGTTAAATTGCCTCTACTGTAGACAAGCTGACTTTTATCAGATTTGTAAAGAGGTTCGGAAAGTTTTTTTATTTGATGACAGACATTTGAGTTTTGGCAGAATGAGGCTAATTTCCACTAAACTGTTTAATCATACAGTGATTTTAGTACATAATGAAACTAAGACAAATCTGTTGTTTTGTTTATTTGTTTGTTTGTTTGTTTTTAATGATTGAAGACTCTCATTGGTCACATTAGTTGGTAATAGAAGATTTAAATCAAGATTCATGGAAGAAATTATATTTTTTTAAACAATATAAAACCTTTTCCATAAATTTCAAACACATTAAATGATTAAGATGACTGAATTCATTCAAGTATTGATACATGTTTTTAAACAGTGTGTGATAGCTTAATCTTTAAAAGTTGGTACTTTTGTCAAAACAATTAACAAGAGATTTGGTTTTTGCTACATGTATGTGTTTGTTAGATCCTGCATGGTTGATAAGGACTCATGTTCCCAACTTTTGAAACACCTGGACTGGAAAAATTGTTTGTCAGTTTCGACATAGCATGTAAAACATCACATTAAAAATGTTTTATTGTATCTCAGCCACAACAACTGTCTAAACCAATATCTGTTCAATTTTTGTGCCGCTTTCAGATTCAGTTGTTATCAGTGTCATCTTTCATCTTATTCTTGATGGATATTGCTTGTGTGTATATATGATCAATAATAACTCAATGGAAAATGATTGTGCTGTCTTTCCTCTGATCTTAATTAATTAATTATTTCTTAATTGGCAGGAATTTACCCTAGCAAACTTACCTGATTAAATTATATGAACATCACATTGTCAAAACTTCAATTTGTGCTCTGATGCTTAATTGGTTTTTACTTTGATTATTTTCTGATCGCTTACTCTTTCATAACCAACATTTTTATAGTTACAGCAATGCATTCTTTTGGATGTTTGACAACATGCATAGTAGTAAAGGTGCAACTATGGCTTTAGTTGCTGGAAGCTTGAAGCCAAGATTTTATCATGCAGTTATGGCACCTATCATGCAAAGATTTGTCATTCATTGTTTGTTTTAAATATTTAAATTTAATTATAATATTTAAGATATGAATACTGGAAATTTACCTGTGCCTTTCAAGACCTTCAGAAGAAAAATGCCACATTTTGTTAGTATGCTTAAGTTAATTTTAGCCAAATTAGATAACACTTTTCATTGACAAGTGTAACAGACAACTCACTTAGCATAGGTGAGAGGCAATAATTAGATTTGGAGGGGTTCATTTCATCATGATATTAGATTTTCTTTTTCAGATATCTTTGTTTGACAAAACATGCATATAATGGCAAATTTTCATATGACATTTGTCAAAGTGTCTGCCGTAATTGATCCCTAAGCTTGGTTCTTCTGTATATCTTGGCATATATAGCCATTTGTATTTTAAAAAGTCATAATTATGAAACTAAATGCCATCCAAGTTATTCATTAAATCTGGATTGTTTATTTTATAAAATGTAAAAGAAACTAAACACATGAAAAATTATAAAATTATATATTCATTATATTCTATAATACTTTTAGAATATATCAATTGCTTTTATGACTTAGTAGTAGGGATGAAACAATTCATTGATATATCGATACATCAATACTTTTGCTGAAACGATATGCATATTGATACAAGAGAATTGATACAAAATTATACTTACCATATGATTGTTAATTTGTTTCTGAGCAGTCAAGAATACTTATTAATAGTTGTCTTGTTATTCTGCAAAATTATAATCCATGAAACAGCATTTGTAGTCAGAGGCACTCATGTTTATTAGTAAAAATGAAAACGATTATTTGTGAATACCCATTTGTCATCTATATTTAACACAAAATGACATGGTTTGTAATCTGTCCACCCTCCCCCATTCCATTCTAATTATCTTCACCCAGAGGTTTTCCAAATGTTTTCCACATGTACTATATGCCCATTGAAATTAGACACAAAGACACAGTGGTCCCTTTTAAGAGTGCTCTTAAAACTCACCTTTTTCGACTGTAGGGACAAACTTAGAGACCTAATACATAGTAATAATGTTTTGTATCTTATATGCTTTCAGCATGATTTTATGTTTTCCAATTTCATTGTTTTAGTCATTTGTTTTTCTGTAGTGTAGTCATATCATTATAGATGGTGTAAAGCGTTTAGAGCTTCTAAAAATTAGGCGCTATACAAAGTTTTCATTATTATTATTACACTGTATTAATTTAATGAAGTACTTGACTCATCATTTAATAACCACTTTCATGACAGTTTCTACTTTGAATTGTATCTTGACTTCATTGGTCGGTTTGAAAGCTATACTACCGGTTTGTTGCAAGGTGAATTATGTTGCATTGAATTCTCATTTGTTGTTATTGCTTGTTCCAATCCAGGTTAAACAATAAAAACCAATCAGAAATCCATGTAGCCTTTTCTTTGCATGACAAACAGAAAGTATTGGCAGAGCAAGAGAGCCTTTGCGGGGAGAGTCGTTAGATATGTCAAGTACTTACAAAGAGATGCTGTCAGCTTGTGCTATTGCTTGAATCATGCAAAATTCATGTGCTTGGAGAACAGTGAAAAGAGATAACTCCAGCAGATTTATTGAAAGTCCCACATATAAAAATTTGCTCAGTGAAGTATAATTTTTTTTGTAACTGTTCTTGTCTTGACATCTGTTTTTCGGATAGCAACTTTTCCACATCTAGGTTCTTCAAGCACAGCATGAATGGTTGTGAAACTAAATTTGATTAGCAGAACATGCCCAGGAATAAGCATTATGGTGTAGTTTGAAACCATTCATGAAGTTCTATGAAAACATGTTTTAATAAATACAGATCTAGTAGACCCCAAGTGTCTGATTCCCAGTGTGGTTCATTGAGATATCGTTCATCAAATACTTGCTGATGATTGTGGTGATAGCAACAAATTTAAAATTATGAAGTATATCAGATTATTGTAGCTGGGAAAGTGTTAATGGAGCTACCAGTGAGCGATTTTTGAGCCTGAAATGGTAGTAAATATGAGGCAGATGTACATGCTGGATGCATAAATTTTTTAGAATGCATGACTCTTTCAGTGATATTTCTAACTCTGATGTAAAGAAGGCAGAACAAGTATAATGCAATTTTCATTTTTTTTAAATTGATCAGTTTTGTTCTGCGGATAATATGCTACAAAACCATATACATGTACATGTATACATATCAGGGTCAAGATAAATTGAATAAATTAAAGGTAAAAAAGTGACATTAAGAAGGAAAGATATTTTAATACCACTGTTTGCACAAGCATTGATGAACTAAATGCCCTTATAAAGCATTATTGAACAAATAAACAATTTGGCATATTAGACAGTAAACTATGGATTTAACAAGGGACTTGATATTAGTGAAAAATCCTATTTTGGAGCAGATTTATCCTAAAGATAATATCTGTGATCACTTGAAAATTGCACAAAACAATCAACAAAGACCAGTTTTCCAACATACTCAAGCTGACAAAGCTATCTATGTATATGCTCCTTCAAAAGAAGCACAGAACAATAGAGATTAAAAGAAGAGGAGAATATGCTCAGAATTAAATATCAGTTTAATTCTTATACAACTTAGAGCTGATATCTGTAACAGATGTTGATTTCAGTGGAGCAGGAAGAAAGAGAGACATATATTGAAGTTTAGACAGATATTGACCTATGACCATTTCTACCCCCCCCCCCTTTCCCCATTTTATATCTTTGATATCTCCCTTCCTTTCATCATCTCCTTAAATTGTATACAGTCGACTCCACTTAAATGCACATCGGTTAACTGCACACTCCGGATAACTGCACGTAATCACGCCGGTCCCAATTTTTGCCAATGCTTAAAAATGTACTGTACTGTACACCGGTTAACTGCACACTCTGATTAACTGCACAGTCTCATGACGGGCCTGAGGGTGTGCAGTTAACTGGAGTCGACTGTATAGGCAACAAATGTGGAATTCCTCTTTTTTATGCAGAGATATTTAACCAGTGATTGAAGGGGCAGATAGAGTAAATGAAATTTGTATAGAATAAGCTATGGGGCAGATAGAGTAAATGAAATTTGTATAGAATAAGCTATGGGGCAGATTTCAAACTGCTCAAGTTTATCACCTTGTATAAGTTAAATAAATTGTAGAATAGGATTGTGTGTAGTCAATGGTTAAATAAATTGTAGAATAGGATTGTGTTTAGTCAATGGTTAAATAAATTGTAGAATAGGATTGTGTGCAGTCAGTGGTTAAATAAATTGTAGAATAGGATTGTGTGTAGTCAATTGTTAAATAAATTGTAGAATAGGATTGTGTGTAGTCAATGGTTTTCTTTCATTAACAAATACAAGTAGGTAACTGTGGCTATACAACAGTCTTTTGCAGGAAGTAAAATGTGATATTGTTGGCATTCAACCTTATTCCCAAGCCTGAATTTGTTCTAAGCGAGTTTATGTTTTGCACAAAGAAATTGCATTATTTTGCCTATTTTGTAGATAAGATCGTAATGTCTTCCATGTGTAACTGAGGTATAAAATTGGCAATAAGATATTTTTCAAATTATTCATGTTATACAAAACTTCTGGTAAGGGAGTTAAATTTAGCCACCATTAAATGGGCTAAAATGGATAAAACTCAATGCCACCAACTGGTGGTCGGTTTCAAAAGTGTTTTTATCTTCTCATCAATAAAAATTATATATAAATATATGATAACTATATGTCTATCTGTAGTCAGCATACTGGAAATAGGACCAGAATGTCAGTATACATGAAAAAGCACCAACTATCTTCCAATGATGGAAAGACCATGAAGTTCATATATGTTTTGATATGTATCGTATTGCAGGCTGCTTATCGTGAATCATATCGATACATGGCACAAGTGTATTGCTTCATCCCTATTTGTTAGATAGTGTGCCTGTCATGTAGGTTCTGATATTACCAGCCTTGGTTGGCTACCATGTTGTGTCCATTGGTAGGGCATTTTATTTCAAATGACTCTGTTTTAAATAGCCAACTTGTGTTGGTGTGCAGTAAAACATGAAGCCAAACAATATATCAGTACAAGTTTTATTCCACTTTTGCTGATACAAAAGAAGCGAGATGGTTTACAAAATGGTATATAGTCACACATAAATCGTATACAAATACAAACTACATGTACATAGACCCAGATCTGCCCTCACATAATGCATCAGATCTACAGATCTTTGTCTATACAGTTTGTTTGGTGGTAAAGCAAACAACATAAACTTTAATCTGCTAGTGCATTATGCATTAGCAGATCAGGGTCCATGTTGTTTGTAGTTTGACTCTACAAATACCCATGTATATACTGTATATACGTTTCATTGATTAGCAAATGGGGAGGGGTTTACATTCATTACTTGGTTCATCTTGGTTCATTATAACTTGCAACCAAAGTTAAAAATAAAGTACATCAGTACATTTTTCACATCATGAACATATATATATATATATATATATATATATATATATATATATATATATATATATATATATATATATAGAGAGAGAGAGAGAGAGAGAGAGAGAGAGAGAGAGAGAGAGAGAGAGATACATGAATAATTTTTGAAGTACATGGTATATGTAAATAAATAAAGACAATGTATGTTGTACATTTAGTGTACCATAGTATATCAAGTGAGTGGAAGCCCCCAATGATTTGACAGATAGTTTATGTGGTAGGGAAGGAGAGGTATATATCAATGTGTAAATTTAGTTCCATCTCAGATAACCCCACATGGTTTGCCATTCAGACTATAGAACAATTCCAGTCCCAGTCTTAAATAACACCCCATGGCTTGGCACTCAGTATAGAGTAATTCTAGTCCCATTCTCAACTAACCCCACAGTTTGCCACTAAATACAAGTAATTCTTGTCCCTATCTCAATTAACCTCAGTCTGCCACTAAATGTAAAGTAGTTTTAGTCCCAGACTCCAGTATATGTATCAAATATACCCACAGTCTGCCACTAAATATAATATAATTCTAGTTCCAGTCTCAAAGAACTCAATTATATGCATTACAGAGCAAGAAAATAAAATTAGGCACACTTAGTAACATAAGAATCACTAGTACAGGAAACCTACTGGTATTATGTTGGTTGGTAATAAATTGTCATATATAAATGTTTATGAATTATTTTCTATCAATTCTAATCTTTTTTTAGATTAATGAACAGAAAGTATTGGAAAATGAGCTGAAGAACTTGAGGAAAGGAGCGGTAAGTATTTGTTAAAAGTGGAATAACAACAGGAAAACATACAAAAACATTGAAAGCTGAATTCTGAAGAATACACTGTCTGATAAAGCATTGATCTTCGAAGGGTTCTTACCATAACAGATCACTCACATACATTTCACCCTAGTATACCTGTGTTCAAGTTTCAGCTTAACCAAGGTGGTTATGCATGAAACCTTGTCTTTAGCATTCCATATTTGTGTGTTTTTTATAACCACTCTGGTGGCCAAGTGGTTAGAGCATCTGCCGCAGAAGCGCATGGTCGTGGGTTCAATCCCCGGCCGAGTCATACCAAAGACTTACAAAATGGTACTAACAGCTGCCTCGCTTGGTGCTCAGCATTAAGAGGTTAGTGTTAGGACTGGTCAGCCTGGTGTCATGAAAATGTGACCGGGTGGGACATCATGCTACATATCTGTGGCATGATGCTCCAGTGCTAGACATCATTATAAACTGCTTCACTGCAGACATCGTAGCGACATGACTGAAAAATTGTTAAAGCTGCATTCAAAATCCTAATCAAACAAAAACTTGTGTGGTTTTACTCCAGCCAGTATACTGATATGATGTATAGCCTTTAACATGCTGAAAAATTGTATTAAATCCACAAAACCAGACCTGATCAACCGTGTATATACTGGTACTTGCTTATCATTTGGGACCAACTGTAAGCAACACGTATCCTTTTTCAACATTACATAATACACCAGCAGATGAAGGTCTGTGTTGTATGTTTTGCTGATAACTCTGGAGAAATTGCACAGACCCAGATCTTCATCAGAGTATGCAGCATCAGATCTGGGTCTCAGCAGTTTGCATTTGAACTCGGACAAGTGACAAAATCTTCTCACCACGTTTGCTATAAAGACAGTTCAGTTTCATAGCATTTGTCTTGTGAAGGCATGATTTTCTTTGGATCTCTGACATGTAAAAGAGATTTTATTGAAATTTTGACTTTACATTGAAATAGTGCAATTATTTTGAGCAGATTTTCTGCTTAGTAAATTAAAATTCCATGAAATAATTGTTAGAAGAGCATATACTTGAATGTAATAATTGTAATAATTATAATTGTGATAATTGTAATTGTAATAAGGATTGTACTTATCATTCTATAGCCAGATAACAGTGCTTTTGAAATTTCAAAGCTGTGATATAGATTAAGATTGTGAAATAAGCATTGAATGTGATACACACATGATTTATGAATGGATCAAGATTTAATACCAAAATAGTGATGGGAATCGATCAGAAATTCATAATCAATAATCGGTTCCCTTTAACCAACTGATCATCAATTATAATTGGTTACTAAGAGCAAATTTTAATTTCTGTTACACAGTTATATCTTTGATCAAGAGTTCAATATGTTTATAAATGTACAGGGGTAATCTCTTTTAATGACATGTATACTTTAACCTGACAATAATATTACATTGTGTGTTACTTTTGTTCTACAACTTTGTTAAATGAATGCAACTTTTTATGGCTGATCAGTCATTTGTAACTGAAATAGTGGTACACTATCCTGAAATTCTTTCATTCATATGTGATGTGTCTATAATTTAAAGTATAGAAGGACATGATTTTCTTGTTTGTCATTGTTTATAAATAATACAATAAATGTTGCAATTTAGCTAAAACAAATAAACAACATGTGTTTAAATTTATTAACTCAACAATTTAACAACTTGACCATGTAATAATGACTGTATGTTTCTAATTATTAATCTTAATGTTTTTTATTTGTAGTTGTGGGATTCATAAATTTCAGGTCAACTTTAGTGAATGGGAGTTTTACTAACCTTTGTGCTTTGCATACACCTAAAAAGTAGTCTCCCTTTACACACAATAGATTATGGAGTTCACAATCAATTATCTTATTGGTTTGCTCAACCAACTGATGATCGATTATAATCGATAATTGGAACAACACTAACCAGAATTATATAATTTTTCCAGAGTGTCTACAAACAACAGCAGAACAGCAATGTTTTCTTCAAAGCCAGCAAAGAGAAAGTTTTCCAGGAGGCAAAAAGTATGTACCATTGCAAACAAGTTCCTTTCAGATAAATTGCCTTTTGCTTAAGTGCAGGTCAGTGTATTTTAAGATGCAAAGAATTATACACCCAGGTAAATATAATTATTGCTGGAGAATGTTTCATTGAAACTTTAACATACAGGTCAGAAAATAAAATACTTGATGCCCAGCAACCAAGCACGAGTAAAACTGAATTTGATTGGGTAAATGAAATTCCACATAACCTGCTTAAACTTTAATATAGAATATGAATGAAACATTTGTTGTTCTTGTAGGGTTTAACACCATTTTTCAGGACACGATAGGCTATACATGGTGGCCAGTATTAATGGTGAAGGAAGAACCCGGGAAAACCCCCGGAAAGAACCACCGACACACGAAAAGCCACTGGCAAGCTTTTTCACATAACTACATGAACCAAATCTTAGACTCAAACCCACGCAGACAGAGGTGAGATGGCAGTGATCCGTAATGGAAAGTGCTTTAGACCACTCGGCTACTCTGGACCCCAACGTAACATTTGAATTATTATGTAGGGTTAAGAACATATGTTAGAGGCAAACATATCTTAAAGGTTTTAAAAAGCCAACCACCAAATTTATCTATAAACTCATGCTTGTGACTGATGAGTTTGTTTTCTATCCATTGTTTTATGATAATAAGCCATAGAAGAAATGGCTACCTGAGTTTTAATTGACTCAGATGTTACATTTTTGCATGGAGTTTGCAATTGAGTTAAAACCATAGTTTTTGTTTTGTAAACATACAAGTTTGAAACAAATGCAAGATATTTAGTTAGAGCATAAACTTGTAAATGTTGTTTCCTTTTAAAAAATGACATAATGAAAATTTAAAATAATCATAACAGAGTTCTAAAAAATATATTATAGATGATGTTTAAACTCCATTAAGCATTTAAAAACCAACCTGAGGTTTCAAGACCCCTGTTTTGTTTATATCAAATGACCTTCTTTTATGTCAAAAGTTTATGTGAATGAAAGAGTTAACATGTAAGAATTGCAAGTTTACAGGGCACGAAACATTTTGGAACAGTCTGCATGGCATGCCATAATTCCGGATTTTCATAAATCTGTACAGACACTTTATTTGTTCTTAATATTCCTACATAAATTCCTGGGTGAATAATGCGAAATTATACTTGCACAGGAAATGTATACTTTTCAAAGGCTACTGAAGAGTTAACTTTTTTTGTTACTTTGTCATTTTCATAGTGTTGTAATGTTCATGTTAATTGCATTGTAAGTTTCTTGATTGCAATGATATTTCACTCATGGATGAGAAAGTTTTGTTGATCCAATTCTTGAAAATAAAAATTTATCCATTTATGTGACAGTTAAGGTCAGCTTGGGGTTCAAAATGTGGGATTTACATTTGATAAATCTTAGAAGACAAGTCAGTTGTACACTGCTATCCATCTTTAAAGTCTCTCTTTTCATGTAGAAAATTTAGAAGACTTGATCAAGGAATACAAGCAATTAGAGGCAACAGCAGAAGGGATCAAAGGGAAGACAACTCTCTTGGAGAGGTCTAACCCAGAGGAACAAGATGGCTGACTGTAACAAATCATCTCATAGTGCTACATGGTGATCCTTGTCAGAGTCTATACACAGCAAGGAGAAAGAGACAGTTTTAACAGAAAGCAAGTGTGTCAGTGATCAGACAATAAACCATTTCATCAGCCGAAAAACTAAGCTACATCAGTTCTGCATCTTAATGGACATTATACATGTTAACACTCACATACTTGAAAACAATGTATATATATTTTGTTACACAAACTAGAAAGCCTTGTCAGAAAGTATTGAAGGGGAGACAACTCCTTAGGAGATATTTGACCCTGTGTAACAAGATGGCTTATCAAAAAAGCAGAGTAAATAATGATTCATATTATCTTGACAAGCGATGCATTTGTTAAGGTACCCACACTGTAAATTGTTTGATGTAAACAGGCCCAAGATATCCATCTATATATCTAATATAGACTCATTCTAGCCTGCCATAGTTAATAAGGTTAGTTTACATTGTGTAGTACAATAGGGGTTTCAGTTGCACAAGTCAATACGGTATCAGATCTGTTCTGGTCAAGACAAATATGGTTTCGTCCAATACAGGTTTCATTTACAACATTGATGAATACAGTAGAAACATGCATGTAGAAGAGCTTCAGAGATATTCATGCATGTAGAAAAGCTTCAGAGATGTTCATGCATGTAGATGAGCTTCAGAGATGTTCATGCATGTAGAAGGACAAATAAGTATATTTTACATTTGTCTTTGTTTTTCCATTTTAGATTGTTGGAATTTAAAAATTCAAACTTTGGCTCTTTTTGTGTCCTCACAATTGACAGATGCCTCTCTGTCTCATAATGGTGATATTGCATCCTGTATGATTTGTTTTTGTCCTGGGGATTTTACGTTATGTAGCCCAGTTCTTTATTAAGTGCCAAAGTTAGCAGATGCCAAGAGGGATTTGCCATTGTTCAAATGATGGCTTGTGTGTTATGTAGTAAGGCATGTCTTTCTTTTAAACAGCTAGCAGTCTCCAGCAAAAATAATAGCAAAAGTTTATAAATTCTCACTTTTTTACTATGTCAAAAAAACTTTAAAACATAACCTTTTTAATAAATAATGTTTAAAAAATAAATGTATCTTGAAGAATTATAATTGTGGAAAATTACAAGTTTTAATACTATAGTATAATATACAGAACACATCATATGTATTTAGTGTTATACTGTAGCATGTGGAGTATTATTTTTTTTTTAGTGTTATTCTGTAATATACAGAATACATGTATTTAGTGTTATACTGTAATATACAGAATACATGTATTTAGTGTTATACTGTAATATACAGAATATATGTATTAGTGTTATACTGTAATATACAGGACATGTAGTTAGTGTTTTACTGTAATATACAGAATACATGTGTTTAGTGTTATACTGTAATATACAGGACATGTATTTAGTGTTTTACTGTAATATACAGAACACAATATATGCATTTAGTGTTATACTGTAATATACAGAATATATATATATATATATATACATGTATATATGTTCAGTGTTATACTAAATACAAAGAATATATGTATTTAGTGTTGTACTGTAATATACAGAACACATTATTTGCAATTAATCCTTTTAATATATTTGCTATTGTTCTGTATGAATCAATTGAAGACTTTTTACACCATACTTGGAGGCCCTCCCTTCACTACATTGACTACCTCTTTTTTCAGAATAGTGGTTGCAAATGCCCACATTGAACTAATTGTAGATGCAGCCCTGCAATTTGGATGCCATGTCAACCATCTGAAAATCTTGTATCTCTGCTTCTTCTGAATGGAGAGTCATATTTGCATTTGGTATATTACCAGAATAATTGTGATAACTAGTGGCCAAATAAATTAAAATGGTGCAACTAAGACATCCAGTATGGCCACCACAGTGTCCATCTTGAAAATCTTGTTATTGACACTCCACCCGATCGAAGGGTTATATCAACCTGGGCTTTTCCCTGAAAGACTTCTGAAGTTTTGTCAATTATGCTCATCTTATGTCCAATGTGGATGTCATGGTTGTCATCTTGAAATCTTGTAATAGCTACTTCTCATGCACAGATGGTCATATTGACATGGGATCTTCACCATAAGACTTCTTACAATGTTGAGTTAGATCTGAATATAAATAATGCCACATGAACATCCTGTATGGTCACCACAGTGGTCTAACCGGTTATTGGTACATGGGTACTGCACTCAGCAGCATCTTGTGATGTCTACTTGGTCCAAAATGAAAATGGTGCTGATCTGAAATCCAATATGGCCATCACAGCAGTGATATTCAAAATATTGTTATTACTTCTCCTTCTAAAAATAAAGTCATAACAGTGTGGTGTATTAACCTGAAGACATCTGAAGGTGTCAGGTTGGTCTTAAAAGAAACCGTACCAATGTAATATCTAATATGGCCACCACGGTGACCATTTTTAAAATCTTGTAGCTACTCCTCCTTGATGGTGAGTCACTTTGACATTGGGTGTTCACTTGAAACGTCTTGTGATATCTAGTTGGTACCAAATAAAAATGGTGTTGATATAATATCCAGTATGGCTATTCCAGTTATCCTAGAAAATCTTGTTAGTGCTACTCTTTCTAAATAGAAAGTCATATCAACTTGGGGTTTTCATGGAAGGCCAGTTGGTCTTGAATGAAACTGGTACTAATCTGACCTCACTGATTTCCATAGCAGCCATCTTAAAAATGTTCTTGTTGCAGCTCCTCCCGAAATGTAAAGTCATAATGACATGGGGTATTCACCAGAAGAATTCTTATACATGTAGTGTCTAATTGAGCCTAGATGAAAATTATGACATTCAGTTTGGCAACTTGTCATCACTATTCTTCTGAAATTGATGGTCATATTAGTTTTAAGTTTTCACATAAGGACTTCTAATGGTACTTGCTTGGACCATACAAATTGTGACTCACAGACATCCAATATGCCTGCCACAATTAACATGTTGAAAATCTTGTCAGTATCACTCCTGAACATGTATACATACTGGCATGAAGTTTTAAACCAAGGCTTTAAATTATGTCTGATTTTGTTTTAATGAAATAGGTGCCTATCTAAGTATCTTACATTCAGTACAGTTTTCACAGTATCTGATTGGAAAATCTTGTTTGCTGAAGAATAACATAAATGGTTTTGACACTCCGCAGTTAACAAGAAGTAATGGTCTTCTCTTGAATTCCTGAAAATTCTTTTCGAACAATAGAACAGCAGTTTATTCAAGAGACTTTGTTTGACAAAATTACAGAACTGAATATTTTTATTTATTACTTTATTTGTATTAACTTTCTTTCTACATTTAGTTCAATTTTATTTCACTACACAAATGACTGCACAATAATATATACAGTGGAAAAACTGAAAGAAATTGAAATTGAAACCTCAGTTTGTACTTCTTTTTTAAAAGAAAAAATTTCTACCTTTTGAGGAATTTTTATAAAAGTAAGTTCATAAATACATGTACATATGTCCTATTGTTAAATTTAATGTTATCTCACCTGGCTGTAAAGCGAAATAAGCCCTGTGTGCACTGTGTTCTTTGTTGAATGTCATGTGTCATACATTGTCCAGCAATCAACAATTTCATGTTACCACTCTGGTGACCATACACTTATAAGTTTCAGTGTCAGTCAGTTTATATGATGAAAATCTTGGACAAGATAGAGAATGAGATATTATGTGCATGTTAATGAGATAATATGTGTATGTTAATGAGATAATATTTGCATGTAAATGAGACCAATCTATGCATGCTAATGAGATAATTTGTTTGTGTTAATGAGATATTCTGTGCATTTTGATGAGGTGATCTTGCATCTTATAAGTTGATTTGACTATTTTGGGCTGTGGATATTCATGGCTGCCAGTATTGATGGTGGAGGATTAACCCGGGAAAAAAAACCTGAAAGAACCACCAGCCCACAAGAAGCTACTGGCAAGCTTTCCCACATAGTTACCCACATTGGCCAAATCTGAGATTGAACCCCACACAGACAGAGGTGAGATGTCAGTAATCTATAACAAAGAGCACTTTAGACCACTCGGCCACTCAGGGCCCCTTTTTGCAAGTTAAATCTGGCTAGACGAGTTGGCATCTGTGAGTCAAAGTTGCACTTGGGGAAAAATAAACAAGTCAAACTGGATAGATGTATAAACTGATAGACAGACAGATAGGAAAAATAAAGACAACAATAATGAAGAATAAATACATGTGAATTATTGAGTTGAATATGTACAAATAAACGGACAACTTACAATTTGTCCATCTTCATGTATAAATGTGATAATGCTTAGCATGTTTAATCCATTTATATAATAAATCCATGCATTGAATTATATGCCATATACTGGTATGCAGTTTGTAATCCAGAAAGAATGCAATTCACAATATCTTGTAATATATTAATTTCAAAAGTATTTTTATTATAAAGTAAAGTTCACATATTTGTCATTTGTGGTATCCTGTAAATGTCACTGTCTAATATGATCTGGTTTAAAGCCCAAGAATTCATTTTTATTGTCAGAGTTACCAAATAAATTTCTGAATTCCTCCACTGTCATTAGGTCTTTGTAAACATCATCCAACTCAGTCCTTTTCTGATTTATGGTCCAGTTCTGATTCTTTGTCTTTATAGTCAGTAGTTAATGGGGATACTCTAGCGACAATGGGAAAATCCTATGTAAAACAGCTTGGGAACATCTAGCGACAAGGGGAATTTAACATGGTGGGACTATCTAGCGACAAGGGGAATTTAACATGGTGGGACTATCTAGCGACAAGGGAAATTGAACATGGTGGGACTATCTAGCGTCAAGGGAAATTGAACATGGTGGGACTATCTAGTGTCAAGGGGAATTGAACAGAGTGGGACTATATAGCGTCAAGGGAAATATAACATGGGAAATAAAACAAGGAAAAAAAGGGGTGGCAATGAAAGCTACTATCTTTTCGAGACTTATGAGTGGCCCTGAAAAGGACCGTTAGGTGTAATGTTAACGTTGTCTTGTTAACACAGAGGACATCTTACAGATCTTCTTCTCTTCCTTAAACTTCTCCTTACTGTGGGTCCATAGAAGAGAACTCTCTTCAAGCAACCTTGTCTTTCCACATAGACTCTTCTCTTCCAATAGGCTGTCTCCGTCCTATCAATGACACTCCATGATGATCTGACATACATGGGTATGTCAGTCCTAAACAGCATACTTGACACAAGGGTTGACGATTCAACATTAGTCCACATCTTCTGATGAGAACAGGTGAATTGAATACCGTGTACTGCGGTTATTTATAGGGGAAGAGCGGATTGAAACGGATTGAGTGTATCCACCAATCCAAACGTGCGTTACAAAAGTCAGACACAGCCATCCAATCGGAAGAGAGCAGTCTGTGACGTCACCTTTTCTATATAGAGGTACTAGCGCCTGTGCGCAGTCCATCGATTCAAGAGAGTTGTCAATCATGGCGGACAGTAAGAAGACAATGAATTGGAGTGAGACAGGAGTAGAGACAGCAAGTCATGGACCAACAGTGACTACTAAAGTCATGACAAATCTACATCCAGAAGAAGTGGATTTTAACTGGGATATTGTGGATTTTTTAACATCGCAAGAATTTATTCCGGAACCTTCGTTGCCTTCTGTATCTTCTTATGGACACGTCGATGATTTTAAGCAGAGACAAAAAGAAGCATTGGAGCGATTTTTACAACAACAGAAAGTAGAAGAACAAGCTTTTCTTATGCAACAGCAGGAAGAAGAAGAAGCAAGAAGAAAACACCAGGAAGAAACAGTAGCAGCAACGGAGAAGAATGAAGACCAAGGACAGAAAGAAAATAGTGAAAATCAAACGGTTACGACGGTACTTTTAGATATTTTAGCTGAGTTAAAGAGTCTGAAACAAATGTATCAGACTTCTTTATCACGACCGAAGAGAAAAAGACCTTCTCGAGCGAAACAACCCGATCTCTCTGTGACTACGTCTACCTTACCACCGTTAGTGATTTCTACCAAATCATTGACAGGAACCACCAGTCCCGAAGTAGGCCTTGGCCGTGGCAAAGGCTTAAGACAGCTCAAGAGGATTTCATCCCGTTTCTGAGTTTGTTTTGTTTTAAATACACAAAACACCAACGGTCCTTTTCAGGACCACTCCAATTATTTCGAAAAGAAATACTATGTCAATTGCCTATTTCAATGAAAACTCAAAAGTCCTTTATGTTTTTAAAAACCCATGATATACGTGTGAGTGAATGAATGTGTGAGTGTAGGTAATTATACTATCAAATCAAAACCAAGAGACACTTACGTTTTTTCTCTTTAGTTTATTCTAGTACAAACGACACAATTCAATATCACAACATAACATAACACAAGACCACTTTAAAAAAGTTCATAGGTTTTCTTCTGTTTCACTCTTTCTGTTTTTTCATTTTCTTTACTGTCACAGCTTTTTTTTCTTCCTCTTCACTTTCGTTTCGTCTTCTTTTCTTGTTTTTGTGAACGTGACGGAGTTCTTCCTTGGAGGAGGGTACCTCTTTCTCCTCCTGTTCAGAATTTCTTTCCTCCTCCTCCTCCTCTTCCTCCACCTCCTCCTCCTCCTCCTGCTCCTGTTGTTTCTTAGGGCAGTTTGGAGACCAATGTCCTTTCTCTTTACAATAATAACAGGTATCTTGACTTTTGTCTCTATTGTAGCCTTTTTTATTTTTGTTACGATCTGAACATTCTGTAGCCCAATGTCCTTTCTTCTTACAGATATAGCAAGTATCTTGACTTTTATCTCGATAGGAGGGAGAGTAGGCTGTCGGCTGGTCTGACGAAAACTTTCGTATGACCCCACGTAAAGCTCTAATGAGAAGTTCCACTTGTGTAGGTTCTTCCATCGTTCTGGTCAATGTGAGAGTGAAAGGAATACTGAACCGTTAGACACTAACCCTTTATATATATGCACGGATCGAACATGAATATATAGGGGTTATGGTCTTTAAAAGGTAGTCATTTGACTTTTTGCAGACAAGATGAAAAGGTCACATCATGCTGTGGAGAAAGGAAAAGACAGTAAGAGACAGAAACGTAATGTATCGCCTAGTACAGTAGCTGAAGTCTTGGCTCAAATTCATGCCAGTGATTTTGAAGATGACATGAGTGAGCCCGAATTTACACCTAAGCAATCGACGTCCAAGCAAAGTACACTACCCTTAGTTAACCCTGAAAATTACTATCACATTCGAGAGACAGAAAAGCGTTCCTCTCGAAAATTTAGAACAACGGCTTACACGTATGCCGTAAAGTTTAAAGATTTCAAGTCCAATGTACCTTTGGAGAATACAGAAGGGTTCATTACTGAGGTGTGGGATTCTGTGTTAACTGCACTGAAACAGCAATGTCAAGCCAAAGAAGACGATCGCTTGAGACTTTCTATTCATCACGATAATTTAAAGTCTCCCGTTTGGATCGAATTTACTAGTCCATCAGAACTGACACCTTCTAAAGTCATTGACAAAATTCAACATGTGCAACAATCCAATGACAAGTTTCACATTGACGATGGAAAAGCCACACTGTTCATAACCCACGTGTCTCTTCCCCAGGGGACAGGACGCAAAAAAGTATTATTGGTCGACAGCCTTCGCAGCACCAAACTAAGTCTCGTCCGAATTAACAATCCTCAAGACCAGATGTGTTTAGCCCGTGCTGTCGTCGTGGGACGAACGTATGCCAACAAGAACGACACGGTAGAATGGAAAAGAGCCTGGAAAACTATTCAACGATCGGACCGAGCCAAACAACGAAGTGAAGCAGAACTCCTGTTACAGCAAGCGGGGATATCCAAAGACACTCCTTGTGGCATTCCAGAAATGCAACAATTACAAGACGTCTTGGCTCCACGTTACACCTTGAAAGTACACCCTCAAGAAGTGCGTGGACCTCTTTTGTTTCGAGGCCACGATTTCAAAGACGGAAAATACATTCACGTCTATCATCACGATGGTCATTTTGATACCATTACCAGTATCACTGGATTCCTGGGATACGGTTACTACTGTGAAAAATGTGACTATGGTTATAACAATCGAGAACAACACAAACATTGTGGATCAAAATGTGAGGGATGTTTAGCCTCACAACCTTGTCTGGACCAAGGAAAAGAAAGAGTGCATTGCCCTGTGTGTCAGCGCACTTTTGTCAGTCCTACCTGTTACCAACAACATTTGAAGATGCAAGGTTCACAGCAGAAAAACACTTGTCAACTTCTGAGATTGTGCCCTACTTGTGGACAAGACATACGTACCAATAGTGCCAAGTTTCACGTTTGTCGAGGGAAGAAACGATGTCACATTTGTCACCAAATCGTGGACTTGGAACACGAATGCTTCATTCAAAAATACCAACCCCATTCAGAAGATACCCAGAAGAAAGGGAATTTTATCTTTTTTGATTTCGAATGCATGCAAGAAACCGGTATTCACATTCCCAATTTCTGCGTAGCTCACCGTGCGTGCGAACAGTGCATCCAAGAACCTATCTTTAGTTATTGCCCTCACTGCAACAAGATTCCTGGAGGACGTGAAAAAATCTTTCGAGGGTCAAACACGTTAGCCAAGTTTGCCCGATGGATCTTAAACCCCATTGACGAAACGTGGAGTACAGAAGATATCGAACGTTACGGTAATTGTCATTGCCATGCTACGGTCATGGCTCACAATTTTTCGGGATACGATGGGCAATTTCTGCTCAGATACTATGCGGAACAATGTACCGAACGACCTCAAGTGACTTTGAACGGAGCTAAAATCATTTCTATGCAAGTAGGACAAGTACAGTTTAAAGATTCGATGTGTTACTTGGCCATGCCATTGAGTCGCATGCCTAAAACGTTTGGTATGCCAGAAATGGCTAAAGGTTATTTTCCACACTTTTTCAATACCGAAGCCAATCAATATGCCGTTCTACCCCATTTGCCGGAGGCTCACTATTACGACCCTGACAACATGCGTACCGAACAACGAGAAGCTTTCTTCGCTTGGTACCAGACTCATGCCTCGGACCTTTTTGACTTTCAAGAAGAAATGTTAAAGTACTGTCGATCTGACGTGGACATTTTACGACGTTGCTGTGGAAAATTTCGAGAATTGTTCATGGAGTACGGAGGGATCGATCCTTTGAAAGAAGCTTGTACCATTGCCAAAGCGTGTTCTTTAGTGTACCGAAAACGCTTTATGCCTGAAAATACTCTAGCGGTCATCAGTCCTCAAACGACGAACTTTGTTAAACGTCAATACTCAGTCAAAGCCCTGCGCTGGCTCCATTACTTGTGCGACAAGGAAGACAAATGGATCCAATACGCTCGCAACGGAGGAGGCGAAAAGATTATTGGAACGTATTCAGTGGATGGTTGGGACTTAGAAAACCCTCAGATCGTGTACGAGTTTAACGGATGCTTATTTCACGGATGTCCTATGTGCTACCCTCAGCGTGACATCAAAAATCAGTTTTTACAACGAACTATGGAAGATTTGTACCAGACCACGTGTCAGCGACGTTTGAAGTTAGAACAGCAAGGATACCAGGTAGTGGAAATGTGGGAACACGAGTACGATCAGCGTTTGAAAACTGATCCCGAGTTTAAACGCATCGTAGAAAGTTACAAGTGGGTGGACCCCCTAAACCCACGGGATAGTTTGTACGGAGGACGAACGAATGCTACCTGTTTACTGTACCAAGCGGACGAGGAGAAGGGAGAAGAAGAAATCAAATACTTGGACGTGTGTTCGTTGTATCCGTACGTGTGCAAATATTGTCACTTTCCCGTAGGGCATCCAGAATTGATGACAGAACACATTGATTTGGACCACATTCGTCAGTACGAAGGATTGATCAAGTGTAAAGTCTTACCACCCACAGACTTGTACCATCCCGTTTTACCTCACCATTGCCAAGGAAAACTGATGTTTCCTTTGTGTCGCACATGTGCTGAAACGTGCAACCAAGACCAACCTTGTCATCACACTCAGGAAGAACGTACCTTGACAGGAACGTGGGTGAGTGTGGAATTGTTTAAAGCTCTGGACATGGGATACCAACTGTTAGAAGTGTACGAAATTTACCACTTTCCCAAAACACAACAATACTGCAAGGGCGACGAGAGACAGAAAGGTATTTTTGCAGACTACGTGAATTCCTTTTTAAAACTAAAACAAGAAGCTAGTGGCTATCCTTCCTGGTGTCACACTCCCGAAGACCAAAAGATATTCAAAGAAAAATATCGGGAGCAGGAAGGTATCACTTTAGACCACATCGAGAAAAATGAAGGAAGGCGATCGTTTGCCAAAGTGATGCTCAATTGTTTGTGGGGTAAAATGGCACAACGTCCATCTTTACCCAAGACGGAGTATTTGTCCGAGCCGTCTCGCTACTTCCAGATGATTCACGACCCAACCAAAGTCATCAAACACGTGGACGTCATTCGTGAGGACTTGATCTTAGTCAATTACGAAGAAGAACTAGACTTTGTAGAAGCCGACAAATTTGGAAATGTCATCATTGCGGCTTACGTGACAGCCCACGCTCGCTTAAAATTGTACGAAGTGTTAGAACTGTTAGGAGATCGCGTGTTGTATTTTGACACAGACAGTTGCATCTACATTCACCGACCGAACGATTGTAACCCTGTTATCGAAGGAGACCGTTTAGGAGCCTGGACCGATGAACATCCCGACGACAAGATTCTAAGTTTTGCAAGTGGCGGTCCTAAAAATTACGGCTACGAATACCGAGACCCCCAAGGAAAAATGCACACCAAATGTAAAGTGAAAGGATTGACTCTTAATTATCGCACCAGTCAAGTGGTGAACTTTGACGTGCTTCAAGAAGCCTTACAGTCGGGACAGGATGAAACGTTTCAAGTGACTACCCACGAACCGCACAAGATTGTCCGTTTACCCACACACCAAATCGTTAGCCGACCTTTGGAAAAAGTCTACCAAATCGTGTACCAAAAGAGAGTACGACTTCCCAATCACTTCACTCTACCGTACGGTCACATCGAAATCGGGCAGCATATAAAAAGGGACATCGTCCACGATCAATAGTTTATTTATCACTACAACGACCCAGCGAAAAGAAGATGAATCCATTTAAACAGACATCATTCAAGTTTGGGGATTGTAAAACAAATGTACCTTTCCAGAGTGTGAAAAGTACTGGATGGATAAGACCTATGCATTGCAACGGAAGTTGTCCGGAAGGAAACTGTAAGTGTCCTTGCGGTATGCACTGTAATTGCGTTACAGAGTGCGATGGTGAACCTTACGATTGTAGTGATGCCAGGCTCTGTGACGTTAGCGATTCAGCAGGATATCGTAGGAACTTTGCTATGACTACTACCCCTATATCTACCCTGGAAAGTGATGCTGTGCGTGTCAAACCTGAGGGATGCGAAAGCGGTGCGACACGTTATCGTGGACTCCTAGGAATTTCACCGTACCTGCATCGAACAGAAGTAAGGAGAGTCGAATATTCGTTCCCGACGAGTTTGCCTGAATACTGCCACTTTAAAAGTCGATTTCAAACCTTCAAAGATAAATGGCCAAAATATCTGCCTGGACCAACTCCTGAAGAATTAGCCAGAGCCGGATTTTTCTACTTGGGCGAAGGGGATAAAGTCAAGTGTTTCAGTTGTGGTGTATCCATTTACGAGTGGGAACAGAAAGATTCCGCTTACCTGGAACATGCTCGATGGTCTCCGAATTGTCAATACCTACCTTTAGTGGGACCTAATGATTGGAAGTGACACTACTACTCCATGTCGTGTAACACACCTAGACCAGTATATAATATAAAACATAATATTCAAGGATTACCCTACGAATTGCAAGAGAAGATCTACAAGGACGTTTGGCAAGGCCTTGCTAAAGAAAAATCTCAAGGGGTGACTGTAGAACTTTTGTGTCGTGAAATTCACAAGAGGAAAGTGACAAAAATTAACCAACGTGTTAGATTTCTCTGGATCAAGGGTATTTTTTTGCTCTGTTACCAATTTACTACGTTTACCTCTGAAGATACTTTGATCCTTCTTAACCGTTACCCTGAATGGCAGTGGGACGAAATTACACGTTATATTAATCACTTTCGCTTTTTGTGCAAATTTAATTCTGTGTTTAATTCTGAGTTGAATCTACACTTGTAATCTTTGACCTAAAGAAGTATAAAAGAGAACAACCATGCCACAACCTTTATCATTGGTGATCCAACAGATTCCGTGGAAGGATATCAATGAGAAGATTCACACGGTGAAAGATTACGAACACTTATTGCAAGAACTATACCCTATAAATTGGGGTCGACGTGTCGTGTGTGTTTTAGTGACTTGCTTTCTGGGATTTCGTTTACCTGCCGATTCCTTGTGGACACTTTACGAACACTACCTATCAAAAAAATAAGACAGTATGGTGGTTCCTTTAAATGTCCACGAGAGACTTATTCTGTTCAAAGCCTTACGCTTTCATCTGGATACATCTCGACCTTTCCAAGAAAAAAAGATTCGTCAACTTTTACGTACGGAAGCAGTGTACGAAGATGTGTGTGTAGCTTGTGATTTACACCCTCATTGGACAGATGTACGTGACTGGAAAAGTTGGGATTTTGAGGCTTGGACAAACGAAGTATCCCATTATGCCCAAGCGTTGTGTTCCTAAAATGCATCGTCGAGTGAAAAAAGTCACTTTTAAACCTGTGTTAGTAACAGTACCAGAAGAAGAAGAAGAAGAAAAATCTGGCACCCAAGACAATCCTTCTGTTCAAGACAAAACTGTCATGGACATTTCCCCACAAAGACCCTTTAGAGAAGACACGTATGTGACTATACCCCCTGTAGAGGAGACTATAAGAACATTACATACTACCTCTAGGACACCTTCGTTACCCAAACCACGTTGTACAGTGACTTGTTTATATGCCACTTTGATCGTTTGCCTAGGTATTTTATTCCTGTATTTATCTATTTGGCTTTTATGTTTTCGTGTTGTTCGAATTTAAACATGCATTGAAATAAACTTGTCTTGAAAAAAGTATAAAAACCTCTTGTCTTGTCTGTTTTTGTGTCAATACTGACATACCACTACACGACTATGGCTCACTCTACTCTTTCTACTACTCCTTCCTCCTCCACATTCAAAGTCATTGACGAACACTTAGATCAGGCTAGTTGGAAAGCCTTGTATCTTCGTCATCCTTTTAACATGTTAATTGCTGGACCGAGCGGTTCAGGCAAAACCGAATTTGTCAAACGTTTGATCGAACATAAACATCATTTGATCGATCGTCCACCTCAACGCATCGTGTGGTGTTACAAAGAGTGGCAATCGGCATACAGCCTCTTGCAAGAAAGTCAAGGTGATTCCATTGTGTTTGTAGCAGGCATTCCTAAAGAAGACGAGGGGATCGTGTCTGACCCTAGTCAAACTCATTGGGTTATTTTTGACGACATGTTAGGAGAAGACGAAGAAGAAATTAAACTATGGTTTACACGTAAAGGGCATCATCGTAATGCCAGTGTCATTTACATTACGCAAAATTTATTTCAACAAAGTAAAGCCCATCGTACCATTAGTCTCAATGCTCATTACGTGGTCTTGTTTAAAAGTCCTCGAGATAAATCACAAGTGCAAGTTTTAGCCAAAC
This sequence comes from Unio delphinus, assembly GCA_029339505.1. Classification (NCBI taxonomy): domain Eukaryota; kingdom Metazoa; phylum Mollusca; class Bivalvia; order Unionida; family Unionidae; genus Unio; species Unio delphinus. The sequence continues at coordinate 52,169 of JAQISU010001244.1, forward strand.
AGTTAGGAACACCTTGGCTAACTCATGCGTACGATGATGCCACTCAAACGCCACACGCCTATTTACTCGTGGATTTAAAACCCACTACCCCTGATTATTTGCGATTTCGTACCGATTTGTTTCACGACTGGTGTCAAGACGGAGGACCTGTCGTGTACACGTCCTCCTCGTCGACATAACACTATGAAGCACTAAAAAAATCTATAAAAACCTTGGGTTACTTTGACCTGGTCTCATACATCGTCAACATGACGTCCCTTCAGTCTCATCTTCCCATCAAATTGATTCGTGCCTTGTACGGCATCAGTCGCGAAAAAAATCCACAAAGACGTGCTCACGTCTTAGAAGCCAGTCTCAAAGAAGTCTTACGATGGTTTACGGTGACAGCACGTCAAATACTGCAAGGCATCATTCACCTTCCACATCAAACCAAACGCTTTTTTGACAGAAACAAAGTAGCCTTGACGCAACTGGCCAATCCTCGCATTGACACTCACACCAAAAAGCAAATCATATTGAAACCTGGAGGCAGTGGTTCTCTAGGAGGTGTCATCATTCGTTCCCTTTTAAAATGGGATCCCAATACTCCCAAAGTTCACCCCAAGAAGAAAACAAAAAAAGCCAAACAAGCCCCTAAGAAAAAGAACAAGGGTACCAAGACCAAAGCACAGAAAAAGAAAAGTCCACAGAAAAAAGCGGTCACCCGCAAAAGAGGCACTTCGGCCAGGACACAACCTTACCTTCGTCAACCACGACCTGTAAGAAAAGATCTACAAGGACGTTTGGCAGGGACTACGTTGCCAGTAGCCTCAGGGGCTGCCACTTCTCCGTTGCGGGTGATGCCAGCCAAACCCAATTTGACACCCGTTTTTCCTAATTTGATGAAACATTGGAAATCTGCGTCTCCCAAAACGTCTCCTCCACCGGAGACACCCTCGTCCACCTTAGCGTCAGTAGCAGCTGCTCATAAAGTACCTGCCCCCAAAGTCAAAGTCCAAGAAAGATCTGGCATGTTAAAGAGTTTACTAGATTTGTCCAAACAAGAACTGTCCCGATTGAGTCCATTGCGAACTCCTTCACGACGTGTGTTACCTGCCATGAAGTTGATACGACGCAAAGATAATCAGTGGCGACGCATTCCAGTATAAAAATATGACTTGAAAACCACGATGTCAATCAGTATTTTTTCTGTACCACTGATGAACACTCAAGGATGCCTCCTCAAAAACGTGCACACCATCACCCTCGACGTTCTACCGTCCAAAAAGGAAAAGGAACAAGACAATCTCGTCATCTCACCAAAAGCTTTAAAACCAAACATCAACGTCCTTCCCTTCAAAGACGTAGACCTTTAAAGAAAAAGAAAAGACACCAAAAAGGAGGATCCTTTGACAATTTTGGGAAACACATTGTTACCTTTTTGACAAAGCGCTAGTTCCCAAAAAAAAGTAAATAAAAGAGAGTGTATACCAAGTCATTGACACTAGTGGTATTGTGAAACGAACAAGCAAAGATGTCACCTCGCAGAAAACATTTTTCTACACTCCACAAAGGAAAGAAAAGGAAAGGACGTTTAGCCAAACATCGACACGTTCTTCGTCAAAGGTCACAAAAGAAAATACCCAAACGTCAAAAGAAAAAGAGAAGTCACCAAAGAGGAGGCATATTTACTGGTTTTATTAAAGGTATGCAGAAACTAGACAAAGCAGCTAATAACCGAACTGGTATCTTTAGCCCTGCTTTTGAGGATTTAGCGAAGCATGCCGTTACCTTTTGGAGAAGCCAATAGGAAAAAGAAGATAAAAGAGGGTGTGTACCAAGTCTTTGACATCAGTGTATTTCTGAAACGAACAAGCAAAGATGTCACCTCGCAAAAAACATTCTTATTCACCCCACAAAGGAAAGAAAAGGAAAGGACTACCTCCTCGTTTAGCCAAACACGGAGACGTGTTGTCCGTCCTGTCCAAAGCCTCTCCGTCCATGCGAAAACAAATCATTAAAACAGCCTCCAAAGATGTCATCGATACCGTGTGTGAATGTTGTTTGAATGTTTTGAAAGGCACGATACCTTTGTCTCCACACAAGAAAAAATGCTTATCCAAACATCGACACGTTCTTCGTCAAATGGTTCAAAAGAAAATATCCGTCCGTCAAAAGAAAAAGATGTTGGTGCAACGCGGAGGATTTTTACCCTTTCTTGCTCCTTTGTTGACAGGCATAATACCAGGTTTGCTACAAGGGGTGACCCAAGGGATATCCCAAGGGTTTAACCAAGGGATGGGTAGAAGATAAAAGGACACTATGGAGCACCACAATCTCAGACATAACCTTTGAAAGCCCATGGAAGGACGAAAACTAACTTTGGTTCCTTACAAACGATGGATGGAATACCATCATTGGCAAGAACAACGATCCCCCCATTTACCGCCCAATCCCAATTTGGCTGAGATGTCGCAATTACAACACGAATTGCAATCCTTGATCCATCGCCACGATTTATCCGAAACCGAAAAATCACAAAAGTACGGTCAACTCTTGAAACGGCTACAACTCTTTCATCAGAAAGCTGTGGAACAAACAGCTCAACCCACTTTGTCCGATTTTAAGGCTCTAATGAATAACCCGGCACCCTCACCCTCACCCTCTACAGTAGTTAAAACAGACGTTACCCCACCATTACCCAAGGAAGAAGAACCCCATGATCTCTTTCAAACACCTACTGCTACTCCCATTCCGAGTAAGATTGCTGCTTCCTTGTTGACCCCTTCCCCCACTCCCCCACGAGAAGAACTCAAAACTTGGGTTAAAAAGATGATGGCTACTCCTTCTTCGACAGATGTGAAAAAGAAAGAAAGGAAACCAGAAGTGAGAAAAGAAAAGAAGACCAAAGAAGCTATCCCATTACCTCCGCCACCACCATTACCCTCGACGTCATCTCCTGTGGCACATCGGACACGTAAAACCGTTTCCAAACAACCCACATTTCGTCCCACCCAAAGCAATATCCTCGAAGAGTGGGTTCCTTATTAACAAAAACCATGGAGAAGGTCTTAGCCAGCATTTACTACGATCCAGCTCACCCTGCAGGTTACGGAGGCATTCAGAAATTGTATCGTGCTGCCAAAACTCGCCTGAAAAAGCTCCGTTTACCAGCAGTACAACGATGGTTACAAGAACAAGCGACGTACACTTTACACAAACCCATTCGACGAAAATTTCACAGAAGTCGCACTCAAGTGGAAGGCATCGATCATCAATGGCAAGCCGATTTAGCTGATGTCTCTCATTTAGCCACCTACAACCGTGGCTACAAATATTTGTTTTGTGTCATCGACGTCTTTTCTAAATTTGCCTGGGTCGTACCATTGACATCCAAATCGAGCGGAGAGTTAGTACGAGCTTTGCAACTGGTGTTGAAACAAAGTGGTCGTCACCCTCTTCGATGGCAAACCGACAAAGGCACCGAATTTCTGAACCAAGCTTTCCAACGAGAATTAAAAAAACGTGACATTCATTTTTTCACCACCGAAAATCCTGAAACCAAAGCCAGTATCGTGGAACGTTTTCAACGTACCTTGAAAGAACGCATGTGGAAATATTTTACACATCAACACACTCTCAAGTACATCGACGTCTTACCACACTTAGTCCAAGCCTACAATCAATCTTACCATAGAAGCATTGGACGTGCCCCACAAGAGGTGACACCTGACAACGAAGTGACTGTTTTTGAGCGTCTGTTTGGTACGTCCCGGACGAGGGCTGTCCCCAAGAAAGGTAGAGAAGTGTTAACCCCGGGAGATTGGGTACGCATTGGCAAAACCAAACGCACTTTCGACAAAGGTTACTTACCCAACTGGACCACCGAATTGTTTCGTGTTACTGGACGAGTGCGCGATCGTCATCCTACCGTCTATAAATTGGAAGACATGAACGGAGAAGTATTAAAAGGAACATTTTACTTGCCTGAGTTACAACGTGTTACCAAAAAAGAAGACGACGTGTACGACATTGAAAGCATTCTCGAACGAAGAACCCGTAAAGTAGGAAAACGTCGTGTCAAAGAAGTCAAAGTACGTTGGAAAGGATATCCTCCTAGTTTTGATTCTTGGATTGACGCTTCGCAAGTCATCGACTATAAAAAGAAGTAACCATCATGCCCTTCAATACAGCTTCAGCAACCACAGTGACTACTCCTTCACCCACGTCATCTCTGCAAGATTTACAAAAGCAACCCTTGTGGGTGTGGTGTGGAGAACGTGTCCCTAAAACGCAAATCGTTTTTTTCTGTCAAATCTTTGTGGTATATTGTGTCATTGGTGCAGCCATTGCTAATTTGAGTTTGCAACAAGGAGACAAACAATTGTGGACCATTTTACTCAGCAGTTGCATCGGGTATCTTCTTCCCAATCCTTCCCTGAAATACTCTTACAACGGGAACAACAGTAACAATATTGGGAGTCTGGCGGCCAACGTTAGTCCTTCTCCTGACAGTCACCCTTCCAATCACAATCCTCTTTTAGATACTCCTTTAACCTCGAGTGACTCCTCGGACAGAAGAACATTGGAAATATGAACAACACTATTAACCAATTTTACTTAACGTTACCCAGTGACAGTTCCATGGAGGTGTTTCCTAACAACACATTGTGTTGTTACACGTCTAAATTACCTCAAGCCATGCATTTGGATCAAGATGATCACTGGGAAGCAGCTTTAGTGGAAATAATACACCCGACACAAATCAAAAACATCGTCGAAAATCAAAACTTTTTCACAGTTGAAGTGTACGACAAGCAATTGCAACAAGCCTTAGATGAACGAGGCATCACTGGCATTGACAACAAGAAATCAGATGGACCCGCAACTAAACAACTGTCCACTCATGTGTTGACCATTCCTGCAGGCTACTATTTTAGTGGTCAACATTTAGTGACTACACTTGCTACCAGGTTCAATGTTGTGTTTGGTAAACCCCTGGACAAAATCAGAGAAAGTGTTACCTTTGAGTACATTAAAGTGGCTCGCCGCTTCATGATCAAATTTTCAGAGAAGAAAATAATAGCCATTACCTTTTGTCCTGAATTGTTTGATATCTTAGGTGGAGACCTCAAGATGCTCCCGAACAAAAAAGAAATACCAGGCATAGCCAGTAACTTGGATTTTACCAAATATTTTCGATCCCCTGTAGAAATGAACCAAGGACTCAATTTGATGTTTGTGTACTCCGATGTGGTGGAGTACAACGTGGTAGGACACACCTCTGTACCGTTACTGCGTGTCATTCCTTTCAAAGTGGATACCACTACCGCTGAAGAAGAAGGTGGAAATACCTATCACGTTCACCGCGAATTTGTACATCCTCATTATTTACCCGTCAGTAAGTCGTATTTCGACAGTGTCAACATTACTATAAAAGGAGAACTAGGTCAAAATATTCCATTTACCAAAGGGAAAGTCACAGTGAAACTCCATTTTCAAAAACGATTCTCCAACAACTGAAAAAGTGATGTATCCTGTGTACCAAGGAGTCACTCGACAACGAGGACATGGTTTAGGAGATATGTTTAAATCAGCCTTTCGTTCCGTAGTCCCTGTTTTAAAACCAATGGTGACACGAGGATTGCACACCTTAAAAGATGCCGCATTGACTCACGGCAAAGATTTTCTTTACAATGTTCTCATTGACAAACAAAACCCCAAAGAAGCTTTTTTGAGAGCAGGCAAAAATACCTTGCTTCAAACGGGTAAAGAGCTTTTGGGTCGACGAGAAAGTCCTATAAATGCTCTGAACGGTACCACGTCTGACATTCCTACTTCCCTGACGACACAGCAAGGACAAGGTAGAAAGCGTCGACGAAGACACCCTTTCAAAAGTCTCCGTACCTCAAAAGTTCGAAAGACAAAGAAAAAAAGAACCGCTCGAGACTTAGACATTTTTGATTATTAAAAGTGAAGAAAAAAAACCTAAAGAAAAAATGATGCACCAAGAATCTTGTGCCTGTTCCAAGTCGGAACTGGATCTCTTTGCCATGCCACCCACGATGATGACCATGCAAGAAGCTCAATGGGTCGAATTTCATCCCGTCTCCTCTTTGACGGATTCAGCTCCCATCGAGTTTGAAATCAAAGGACAACCCGAAGATTACATCGATCTCAACAACAGTTACTTGTATTTGAAACTGAAAGTAAGCAAAACAGACAACACCAATCCAGGAGCCAATGATAGAGTAGCTCCTGTCAACAATTTCATGCATTCCTTGTTCAGCGATGTGGATTTGTACATGAATAACAAACTGATCAGCAGTAGCATGGATACTTACCCTTACCGAGCGTACCTCGAAAATCTCTTGACGTACGGAAAAGAAGCCAAGAACACTCATCTAGATGCTTGCGTGGTATGGAAACCTGACACTGCAGATAAGTTTAACGACACAGCCTTGCCCGTAGCAGCAGCTGCTGATGGCAGCGCTCCTGCCGATCCTCACAATGAAGGTTTTAACGAGCGTCGAAAGAAAATTTTGCAAGGACGTAGTTTAGAACTGTTCGATCGTTTGCATTTGGACATGTGGTTTCAAGAGAAGTATTTGCTGAACGGAGTAGATATTCGCTTGAGACTGAATCGAAGTAGTACTGCTTTCCATTTGATGGCTCATGCCAACGAATACAAAACCATTATCCAAGAAGCCAGGTTATACGTACGTCGCGTGGAAGTGTTACCTAAAGTGGGAAATGATATCAGTCACACTTTGAGCAGAACGACAGCCAAGTATCCGATACGACGCGTGGAAGTCAAAACTTTCACCATTGCCGCTGGACTCCGATCTAAGATCGAAGATCATCTGTTCCAAGGACAGTTACCCAAACGTTTATTCATTGGTATCGTCAGCAATGCAGCCCTCAATGGTGCCCACGATGAAAATCCTTTCCAGTTTAAGCACTGCAGAGTATCCAAAATTGAAGTCAGTCGCGATGGCAAAACTTTGTGTACCAGACCCTTCGAACCCGACTTTGGCGAACAGAAAAATTACTTGAGGTCGTACTTGTCACTGTACGAAGCCACAGGACAGTTAGGAACCAACACCAGTCACGGTATTTCCTACGACGACTATGCAAGAGGTTACACGTTGTGGGCTTTTGATTTCACTCCAGACCAAGGCAGCGACGAGGGACATTTCCACCCTATAAAATCTGGGCAACTGCGTGTGGAACTTCAGTTTGCAGCACCTCTTCCCGAAACGGTGAATATCATTCTGTATGCTGAATTCGATAATACCATAGAAATTAACAGTTTGAGAGAAGTCATTCTAGACTATTAGACATTATGGAAGACCCTTGTCCTTCTTTGAATAGTGGAGAATCCATGGAATGGGAGGTTACAGAAAAAGCAGAACCCCAAGACCAAAAAGAAGAAGTAGTGATCATGCAATCCAGATGGTCAGAACAGGAACAACAGTTAGTGGCTTGTTTTGCACAACACTTGGAAGATACAATGAGGGACCTGATTAAAAAAGATTGTTATGGATGTCAAATCGATCATCCCAGTCAAATTCAACACGATAAATGTATGATGATGAGTCAAGAAGAAAAATTGGACAATTATCTGAACGAAGCTTGGAGTCTCATCTCCGAAGAAGACGTGTTACTTCAGTGGTATAAAGGCTTACGTGATCATTCCTCTCCTCCATTGTTTGCTCGAGAAATCGATCGCATCGAAGCTCTCTTGGCCAAAAGTAAAGAGACGAAGCAAACCATCAGTTACTTGTCAGACCGTTTCAAACAAAAAGTCTGGATTGAATTGATGACTTATCATCACCTGTGAAGAAAGGAGAGAAAAACACAAGGCTACACAACAAAAAATGGATACCTGGGAACTTTATTATCTTTTGAACCGTAGTTCGTACACTGCTTCTTGGAATCCTGTCGTGTGTGCTAAAGATGAACTACCTCATCGCAAACCTCAAGAGAATCAAGCTTATGTCATCAACACAGATGACAGTCATCTTCCAGGAACTCACTGGGTAGCTGTCTACTTTCCTCAAAAGGGTTGTGCGGAGTATTTTGATTCGTATGGATTGCCTCCTTTCGAAGATGATATCATTGACTTTATGAGAAGAAATGCCCAGACGACACGATTCAATAATGTGAAATTACAAAGCACAGATTCTATGGTGTGTGGACAATATTGTATCTATTATCTACATCATCGCAGTCTTGGATATTCTTTAGAACATTTAGTGACTTATTTTGATCGTCATTCGTCTCGAAACGATGACAAAGTAGATCGATGGTTTTGTGACCATTATGGTTATCTGTTGTCTTTAGCTAGGAAACGTAGTGTACATCAATCGCCCAATGATTTCCAACAGTGGAAATCTCAATTTAATTCACAACGTTGTCAACCATGTCAAAGATAATGTATTGGTGTTATGGAAGAAAAAAAAGGTTTTTTCTTTGAAATGATGTTTGTTCTTTGAAATAATGTTTGTTCTTTGAAATAATGTTTGTTATTTGAATAAAAATGTTGTGTTTTGAAAACCAATGTGTCTGTCGTTTATTTTACATTTGTATTCATATAAATGCTCTTTGACTTTTCTTTCTATCCCTCACATCAAACTATCTAAACGTTTCAAAACCCTAAACAGTCGAGGGGTGTTTTCCATCACGTCCGCGCTTGAACCATATAATGCAGGGGTAGTCTCCAGTCTGGCCATCCATTGTTTGACTCATCCTCCTACGAAGATGTGCTCAAGACTAGCTAAGCTGAACGAAGCTTATGTCACTCTGCATCGTATCAGACACAATCTGATGCCAAAGCCTGAAGAGATTGAGAATGTAAGAATGCTACAAGTAACGGAAGACCTCATAGAAGAACTCTTCAGAGAGGAAATTCAAAAAGAGAAAGAAGAATGGACTGAGAAGTATCGACTTCAAAAGCAGCAGAGAGAACAGAGAGAACAGCATCAGCAGCAGCAGCAACAGCAACAACATCAGCAGGAACCAGACAGAAGTTTTGTCGACTGTCGTGTGGACACAAAAGAGTTCTCTTTCTCTTTCCGAAGAAGCAGACCCTATCGTGTAGCCAAACGAGGACGCAATCTTAGACGATAAAAGATTGTCATCCTTCCTCGTACACACAAACACAAAAAAACAGCCCTTTTCAGGGCTACCCAATATTCTCGAAAAGAATTAATTATTCAATTTGCTTATGGTATGTGAGGAAGTTAGAAAAAAATAGAAGTGAGTCTATAATCACTGTCTCATTTTACTTTTGTTTTGAAGTGCGTCTATAAGCACAACGTATTTTTTCAAAATAACTTGTTCAATGTATAATTAATAGGAGTCAAGTATAAAAGTGAGTGAGTGTTTTATTTTAAAAAGTCCGCTTGTTTTGTTTTTTGGTAATGATAGGGATAATGTAAGTTTCTTGGATCTAGGGGGTGTTTTCCATCACGTCCGCGTGTTTTGGTAATGATAGGGATACTGTAAGATTTTTGGGTAATCGTAGGGGTGTTTTCCATCACGTCCGCGCTTGAACTATATAAAGAAGCACTCGTCAGTCTGGCTACCTATCGTTGACGCATCAACACAAAAGATGAGTAGAGTTCAAAAGCTAAGAGAGCTTCAGATGCACTTGGAGAATGCGAGGCGTCTCCTGGACGAACTGGCAATGGAGGCCTTAGAAGAACAGACTAGGATTGAAAGAGAAGAGGAGGAAAGAAAAAGGAAAGAAGAGGAGGAGAAGAGAAGACCTATCTTGCCTCACCGTATGATGAGACAAACAAGTCAAGTTACTCCTATGGTGAGGACGCCTTCACCACCAGAACCAGTTCGTCCACTACAGACACAAGCCCCACCGCAACAAACACAACCTCAGCCGCAACAACCACAGCCTCAGCCGCAACAACGACAGTTGCGGAATAGGCGAAGATATGAAGACGCTTTCACTATCCCTCAAACAGAAGACTGGGATAGTGAAGCCACTCATTCTCCCTCTTCGCTCCCAGTCACAAGGGTGAATTGGGAGAATGATTGGCGTAGGAGATGTGTGTGTGGGGCTAGACCTGGGAGATGCCAGCATTAACCAGGTGCAATTTGAAGTTAAAAAAAACAGCCCTTCTCAGGGCTACCCAAATAACAAGAAAAGAAATACTATGTCAATTGCCAATGGGTGTGAGAGAGGAGTAGTGTGATTATAAACACTGACTCTATTTAGATGGTATATGGTGTGATTTTGGATAGTATATAGTATGGTGTGTTTTGGCTGCTTCCCGGTGTGTGTGGTTAGTATAGGGTGTGATTTTGGATAGTATATAGTAGGATTTGTTTTTGGCTGCTTCCCCGTGTGTGTGTGTGTGTGTGTGTGTGTGTGTGTGTGTGTGTGTGTGTGTGTGTGTGTGTGTGTGTGTGTGTGTGTGTGTGTGTGTGTGTGTGTGGTTAGTATAGGGTGTGTTTTGGATAGTATATAGTATGGTTTGTTTTTGGCTGCTTCCCCGTGTGTGTGGTTAGTATAGGGTGTGATTTTGGATAGTATATGATAGGGTGTGTTTTGGCTGCTTCCCCGTGTGTGTGGTTAGTATAGGGTGTGATTTTGGATAGTATATGATAGGGTGTGTTTTGGCTGCTTCCCCGTGTGTGTGGTTAGTATAGGGTGTGATTTTGGATAGTATATAATAGGATTTGTGAATAGTATCTAATATGACAAGTGAATGTAGGGGTGTTTACTTTCACGTCCGTGCTTAAGATATATATACTCAAAGTGACTGACATTAGAACCATTCCACGGAATAACCATAGAAGATGGCAAAAGCATCAAGTTTATTCAACAATTTAAGACACAGCTATTTCTGGATATTAGACGGGGAATATGAAGTGGAAAAACTACATCATAAATGGAAGATTGCGAAGAGTTTGGACTTTGCAAAAAGACTGAAAATAGCCAGGGAGCTCTTAGGAGGAATGCTAGAAGAAGAAGCCAAAAAGTTACGAGGCTGCATTAATCCACCCTATGTTAGAGTGGGGACATTGAAGCAAGTAATAGATATTGTCGAAAACGTCAAGTGTTTTTTGGATAATATCTTGAAAGAGTACCCCCATGTCCAAAAGGGTTTGGACCCGCTCAAGAAAGCTGAAGAACTGATGAGAAAGGAACTATTAGAAGAAGTGAAGAAGATAAAAGATAACTGGAGTAAGGAGAGAAAGGAAAGAAAGGACAATGAAAACCAAAAAAAGAAAGAGGACTTTGAAAAATTAAATAACAATTGGATAAAGATACAAGAGAAGTTTAGAGCTATGGGGCATCCTGACTGGATTCCCGACGAAAAGAAGAAGAAGGGAATTATTGGTAAAATCAAAAGGTGGTGGAACAATGGCAGAAAATAAAAGAAGAAGAAGTATCCAAAGGCCCTTTTCAGGGCCACTCATAAGTCTCGAAAAGATAGTAGCTTTCATTGCCACCCCTTTTTTTCCTTGTTTTATTTCCCATGTTATATTTCCCTTGACGCTATATAGTCCCACTCTGTTCAATTCCCCTTGACACTAGATAGTCCCACCATGTTCAATTTCCCTTGACGCTAGATAGTCCCACCATGTTCAATTTCCCTTGTCGCTAGATAGTCCCACCATGTTAAATTCCCCTTGTCGCTAGATAGTCCCACCATGTTAAATTCCCCTTGTCGCTAGATGTTCCCAAGCTGTTTTACATAGGATTTTCCCATTGTCGCTAGAGTATCCCCATTAACTACTATAGTCATTTGTTGATAATCTGGTGTTAGTCTTATCTCGAATGAAATCACAGAAGAGTTCATCAGCATCCATCCCATCCGTTGAATTGCATCTACCACATTTCGTAAATGACATGACCATCATCTCCTTTGGAATTTTCTTGCATGCATTACACACCCACTGGGATACGGACTCAGTCCCTGGAACCTTCACATTTCTTGTATTTGTAAATTCTTTGGACCCATTTACAATCTACTTGTTTAGGCAAACATCCAATTGTTGTTGCATCCAAGATGGAGCAAACAGGAATCATAGTTTGTTACTTATAATATGATTTTGATAAAAGGTAAAATATATGCTTGTATCATCGTAAACAATTTTTCTTATTGGCAAGATCTACAGATACCAATGATGTAATTTGCACGTGCTTAGCTCGAGAAGCTGAATTTCTTTATATCAGCAAGATATTGAACGAAGTACGTACTAATTAATAAGAAAACTTTCATATTAATGAGGTAATGTTGTACGTGATTGGCTGAGATTGTTGCTATTGTGGAAGTTCTATTTCTGATCTAGTTTTAATAAAACATTAAATACGGACTGATAGTATCAAAATCTTGGATGGGTTTGATAATGAACGAGATACATTCATTTAAACAAAATAATATTGCATCTACCTGTAAGCATATTTATGATCCTGTTTTGTTGAAACTTGGAATATAAGCTTATATCATCAAGCTCATGGACGTTCGATATGGTTGCATATTAATGAGGTAGCAGAACGAAAAAAGACTGGATGTGTGAACGAATATTAATGAGGTAATCCTGCATCACAAACTTTAAGTACTTGGGATCAGTTATTGCAGATGAGGGCTCCAAACCAGAACTAGTTTGCAGGATTGCCCAGACAACAGCAGCAATAACAAGGTTGAGACCAGTATGGAAAGAAACCAGCATTGCTTTTGGTTGCAAAATCGGCTAATGGGCTCGATTGTCTTGTCCATCTTTATGTATGCTTCTAAAAATACAGAAGCTCACGTCAGATCTACAAAGATGATTCGAACCTCCAAAATGAGATGCTACTGCCAGATCTTTGACATCTCATACATTGACCATGAAACCAATGAAGAGGTCTATAACAGACTTGTATACATCTATTTAAGTTCACAAACAAATGATCTTGTAGAATTTTCAGTTCAGCGAACAAAGAATAAACGAATCTTAGAACGAATTTAATTCGTCCACAATAGTTCATATATGCGGAAAACGATGATTTCGCTTTATATCAAGACTGCTTATAATCTGTCGGTCAAAACATCTCTACGGGAAGCAACCCGACCCACGTCATGTCAGTTTTCACATGTATCCACGTTTTTCAAGCCAATGTTCGAACCCAGGCGGACAGAGGTGAGATGTGAGTGATTTACAAAGGTGATCGCCTTCGACCACTAAGCCACCTTGGACCCGAAAGAAATTGGAATTTTCTTCCATCGAGTATTGAAAAACATCGCCGAAAGCAGATTTCAGCCCAAATGTGTCATACTTTTTGCAGACTGTCGAGTTTGTCGCCAACTTTCAGCACATGTTAGGCTATACATGGTGGTTTGTATATTTTGGTAGTGAAAGAGCCCGGGAAGAACCACCAATACAAGGGAATCTACTCGGAAATGTATAATTGCTGTCGTTTTTGGTAGTGGTTGGTATTCGTGGCAATAATAGGTGTTAATGTTTTCATTATCATTATTAAACAGTTCTGTAATATTGTTAATGATTAGTGAGTACGCTATTCAATGGTCGTTTGAATATCTCATGATTTACTACAATTTCGGGGGGGGGGGGACATGCAAAAGTATGCGTATTGTGATCTGATATTGATAATTAAAGTTTGTCGGCTGGCCAGAGAAACAATATAAGTAACAGGTCATATATCTAGCTCTGATATCTGGCTCTAGCGAACTAAAACACCTTTTTAAGAAAATGCAATGAATTAAACTGCAATTATCGATGAAATTATGCTGATATTTTATAATTATTCTCTACAAATTTCCCACAAATTTAAAGGAATTGGTCATATTAAGAGTAAAAGATATTCACAGAATGTTGAAGTTCTGATGTAAATGTTTTGCAATTATGGCATTTATTGATAGTTGCGTGACATGGGTCTATAGGTGCAAAAAAAAAAAACCGGGAAAGGGGGGTGGGGGGACTGTCTTGGTTAATTTATTGTAGTCGCTGTGAGACTTGGTACTCATTAGTAATCCAAATGGCCCAGTTTAAATGCAGGTAATGTAACAGTGGCCAATTTAAATGGGACATGAACAAATATCTAACTACCATTTTTTGTTTATAAAGTTAAATACCTTTCAGAAAATTAGAGAAACCGCATTATCATTGCGCAAGATTAATTCGCATTTCAATTACCTGTAGAACTACGATGAACCGATTTGATCGTATCAACAACGGCCTGAGATGAATTCTACCAAAGTTCGACCTTGTCGAAATCGAATTTATCATAATAATCGCTTGAAAAATTTAATTATGCATCAAACAGTTCACTTGAAAGAAATTTACAATAATTGTACTTTATAAGCGGAGATTATAAGTACGTGCTTGAAAAACAAAATTAGGTTTTAACAAAATCGATGGATACGTCTAGCTTAGATGGCCCTGTGAAGTATGTTTCATTTTTACCAGTAGGCACGCAGTCCTATTTGTAGTCAATCACCTGATAAAAGTAGACGTTTTAAGGACGGACCATTTCATTCATTTAATTGTGTTGTTCATTAGAGAGAGAGAGAGAGGGATTTTGTTTAAAAATAAAAAAAAAAACATTTCAGGTTGTCAGATGCTTAAAAGTCTCGCTCTGATGTATAGAAAAAAAACCCATCATGTACATACTACCCAGTATGCTAGTTGGAGAGCCCCCTCCCCTGGCCGGAAAGTGAAATCGTTCGATTGTTCGCATTTGAATTCGCTATGAATAGCACGAATTCTTCTATCAAGTACGCAATCCCCCACTTTCTAATTCCATTTATAAGCCGTATGAGGTTGTAGTTTCGATGCGCAAACGACGTTAAAGAATAGGTCTCTAGTACAACATTACACATGGTGTGGATATATAGTGGGGTGGATTGTTTGGCGGATTATGCCTTCTTACAAGGTGTCCGCTTTATTCGGTTTTCGTTATCTAGAGAGAGATTGCCCTCGATGTTGTTGCCCGGACTGAGTAATATATTAATATAAAGTGTGAAATCGTTAGATGCAATAAATATAGATCTGGGAGGATATATAGAACAGAAGAACACGAGCCCATGAAATACGACAATTCAATAAAGTACATAAACAGCTGTGATAATATATTACATTAGGAAAATGCACTTTTTCTTAAGTAAATCATTCACCGAATTTCAAATACAAATACACTTATATAAAAAGTTTGTCTGTTTGAAATGATAGAATTGGTTTATTATAGAATCGAGTGAACAGTCATTGCCTAGTACAACTTCATAGCCTGTTTATTTCCGGTTCACTTCAACTTCACTGTTTCTGTTCTTGATCCTTTCGCTTTCCAAAATCTCCTATTGTCTCGCCTCTTTTGGTCGTCAAAGTTTGTCTGGGTAGGTGGATACGTAAGTACGTAGATACTTGAATAAATACGTCAGTGGAGCTATTTCCCCTTGTGCTTGCAAGCTTTGTTCACTTTTGCCGCCAGAACTGTCCGTCGATGTTTCAGACATCCGGTCCTTTGGATACATGTTTTAAGAAATATATTTTTTTTTAAATTAAATCCCGGAGACTATATTTTTACTTTTGCAGGAAAAACGTAGACCGACTAAATTTGTCGATGGGGCATATTATAATCACGAAATTTCGCGTGGGGGAAGCACGCCCCTTATTTAGCGTAACCATATAGGATTAAATATATATAGCGCCTCATTTTAACTAGTCGCCAACATTGGGGTTATGTTTCTTAAACTGATTCTGCATATCGTTTTCGATATATTAAAAAAATGATCGAAGTTAACCTTTTCCTTCCAGTCTGGCTGACTGCTAAATAAATGTTAATTAAGTATGACTTCCTCTCGCGACACAGAGATTAAAAATCATTACAGAATAGCGATTTAACACGCATCTGTCCCATAAATCTAATTATATGTTATATTGCCCAAGTTAAATGTGCACATTTTAGATCAACATAAATTTGCAATATTGGTCTGTGTTTAACGCGATGTTTCATAATATACTATACATGTTGGCCAGTATAATTTGTGGAGGAAGAAATTTAGGAAAACCGCGGTAAGAACCACCTACTCACAGGAAACTACTTGCAAGTTTTCTTACACATCCACTTTGACCTAGCCCGTGCCCCGAACCAACGCGAACAGAGGTGAGATGGCAGTGATCGGTAAAGCAAACGCTTTAGACCAAACGACCATCCGGAGCCCCGGGCTCATATTTAGTAATACTAGACCAGAATGGTCGAATGATGTAAATGCTAAATCTTGCAAAGGCGTTGACAGCCACGCCAAGTTGGGTTTATTTCCTGAATGACTGGCAGCCTTGATAGTATTTACATGAATATCAACAACAATACAAATGATTTATTTAATAATATGAAAAGTATTGCAGAAGCATCTGTAGTACTTTAAAGGAATGACATTTTGGCACATTGTGCATTTATAAAAAAAAAACAATTATACCAAACAAACATGTTCAGGCGTACAGAGAGGAGGAGTGTACTTAATAGTTCAGGCTTATCGAGAGGGGCATTTACCTAATAGTTCAAGCGTACCGAGATGGGCATTGTACTTAATAGTTTTGGTGTACTGATATTAATATTGTAGTTAAGACTTCTCGCGTACCGAGATGGGCATCGTACTTAAAAAAGTTCTTTCGTACAGAAAGGCATTGTACTTAATAGTTCAGGCGTACCGAGATGGGCATTGTACTTAATAGTTCTTTCGTATAGAAAGGCATTGTACTTAATAGTTCAGGCGTACCGAGATGGGCATTGTACTTAATAGTTCAGGCGTACCGAGATGGGCATTGTACTTAATAGTTCTTTCGTATAGAAAGGCATTGTACTTAATAGTTCAGGCGTACCGAGATGGGCATTGTACTTAATAGTTCAGGCGTACCGAGATGGGCATTGTACTTAATAGTTTTGGCGTACTGATATTAACATTGTAGTTAAGACTTATGTCGTACCGAGATGGGTATCGTACTTAAAATAGTTCAAATGTACAGAAAGACATTGTACTTAATAGTTCACACGTCCCGAGATGGGAATTGTACTTTAGAGCCTTCAACTGGATATAACATCAATTGTATCTTAATGTATTTTTACGTTAGTGACAAGGACAAATATTAGTAATGATCAACTATATATGTCATAATCAGATGGTGAAAACTGTAAACGTGGGTCTAAATGGAGTGAACATTGAATACACATTTATTTTCATCAACTATATTTTTAGCGAACAACCACGATGTTTTTAGACATAAGTTAACGAAAGTGGATCCTCGCGTGTAAGCACGTTTTTTACCGCGTAAGGAAGAAGTTAATTAAGAACTTAAACAGCGGTATACTATGCTGACAATCTGAAATCATATCTCCACTGTACTACGTGAAGAGCAGTGGAGGTCTGATTTTAATCAGAGAGATTTGGCTAGTGTTGATGCACACTAGAAAGGTCACATTGTTATCAAGCCGAAAAGCAAATTGAAAGTCACTTTTTACTAATAGCAGGTTGCACAAACCGCGACGGCAGCGGCAGTATGAATCGTACCCTTTGCATATATTTTCTAAACCTCATGGTAGACAGCTGCACGCAAGCCAGACGAGTCCTTAGAGCAGGACTCGAGATTTGTCACAGATATCGAGCAGCATCTCTCCTGCTGTCTTTGGTGCAGAATATTTTCTTCGGGCAACCAATTGTTTGTGTCAACTAGATAGATCCCATTCAGAATCTGATGTTGCATGCGAGACTCCTCCATACGAATGACAAGACATGCCAACGTGAGTTGGGCTCTCATTACCACCACTTCGATACTGGTTAAGCCTGCTCTATCAAGCACCTCTAGGTTCGTCACTCTATCTTACCATCTGACGCCCATAATCTAATGCAGGGCTGTCGTGTGGAAGCGTTCAAGCTGCTTGATGTGCTTCTTGCATGCTGTCATGGTCTCACATCCATATAGGAGGTTTGTTAGCACAACTGCTTTATATATCTTTATCTTGTTGGGCAGCTTGGTATTTATGTGCTTCGACACGCGAGAAAGGAGACGTCATAGTGACTGACTGGCGCTGCTGATTCGTGACGTTATCTGACTGTCTAGCGATCCATCAAAAGATATGATGCTTCCGAAGTATTTGAAGTGATCGACAGCTTTCAGCTGGGTGACATCGAAAGACACAATCGGTTGTGAGCTATGGTGCTTGGATAGGTTGGTGAAGTACCTTTGTCTTGTTAAGACTGATAGTGAGTCTGAAAAGTCTAGAGGCTTCCGCAAAGCGAGTAAAGATGAAATGGATATCTGCTTCCGGGTGTGCTATGAGATCATAGTCACCCGTGAAAAGTGTTTCGAGAATACGTCTATTGTTTTTGACTGAACATTCAGTCGGCGATGGTCGAAGAGAAACTATCCAGTCTGTACTTTATGTGCACTACTTACTGTAGATCCCGTGTAGCATTAGGCAGGACACATGTGAAGAATAGGTTGAATAGTACAGGGGCGAGAGTGTAACTCTGCCTCACGCCGTTAGAAACGTTGAATGGCTCAGAGACACCCCCGTTGTAGATAACTAGTCCCGTCATGTCATCATAAAAAAATCGGATCATCTTAATAAACTTCCTATGGCATTCGAGTCGTGCTAAGATAACCCATAGTGCATCTATGTTGACCGTATCGAAAGCCTTTGTAAGATCTATGGAGACACCGTATAAGTTCATGTTTTGTTCAATGCACATTTCCTGTATTTGTTTCATTGTGCAGAAGACGTCGATCGTGCTGAGATCTGGTCTGAAGCCACACTGGGCCACCGGCAGTATGGATTTTGAGGCATTACAGACCAGACGGTTGAGAAGGACGCGCGCTATAATTTTGACTGCAATTGACAGGAGTGAGATGCATCGATAGTTTCTTCGTCAGCTTTGGTAACTTCGTTTTATATAAAGTGACAATCATTGCGTCTTTGAACTCGTGTGGCATGGACGCCTCCTCTTAAATGCTGATCAGGATGATGTGCAGTGCCTCGAGTACATTATTGCCAGCTGCTTTGAAGGGTTCAACAGGAATTCCATCCGCGCCTGTTGCCTTGGCAGAGCTTGTTCTTTTGATGTCTCGCTCGAGTTCTTCCGAGGTAGAGGGGTATGTCCAGGTCTGAGGTTGTCGGTTTCGGGACAATTGCGTTGAATGCTGAAGAGTCTTCGGTGGAGGGCATGTTCGGTAGATTGGAGAAGAGTTTTTCATTCCACCTTTCAGTGATACCCTCTTTGTCCTTAAGCAGAGTGGTAACGTCAGAAGCGAATAACGTGGTTCTGCAGGCATTCGACGGTCTATAGACAACTTTATGGGATCCCAAAAACTCGTTTGAGTTGTTGGTGTCTGCGTAATGCTGAATTTCAACTGCATTGCGGTCTCAGCAGCTATATTTCTACCTACCAACCTACCAGCATCAACTTCATTACAGTTTTATATAACTTTTTTTTTAGAAAACTGCTGATGGAAGTGGGGTGTGCCGGCAAAAATCTGAAGCTGACACAAACAGTTCTAACAAGAAAACGTGTACAAATGGTTCATTTACGCCAGGCAACAATTGACCTATAAAAGATTTTACGGTTAGTATCTCCCCTTGAACAAACCTGATGGCGTCTCAGTGCAACTCATTTTCGAATAGTTCAATTAATAAAGATGGCAGCAGTAGATTAAGAAAATGTGACAAACCGCCCACATTCTGCAAGCAGAATTGATATCTCACTATCTGATCAATTGTTATTACATGTTGTTATTTTGTTCACTAACTTGCGCTGCACTCAGCTTTCAAATAAATGTTATCTCCCCATTTTAAAACATTATCTTTCCATTACTACATTATGCTCTAGTTTGTATTATTTGAATGTCCGAGATGTATCGCTGCGTAAAAGGTCTTGCAATTTATCACGCTTGAAGAATAATGAAAAGATTTTTTTTTTTTTTTTTCTTTTTTTTTTTTTTTTTTTTTTTACAGATTTAATCATATCAGTCATTGGAAGTTGAACGACAACGAGAAAAAAAACCTAATTTCTTAAGGTTCTTTTATTATTGATAGTTGCATTTCTATTAATGTTAATTATATTTTTCATGAAATAACTTTAGTTTCTTTTCAAAATGCACAAATATCAACCATGCCTGAATAGACAGGCGCACGTACGAGTCTCTTTGTTGATTATTTTATTTTTGCTTCGTAAACGGATGTAAATTTTAGATTGTTTGTTTGATTAGGATTTTTAACGTAGCTTTAACAATTTTTCAGTCATATCGCTACGATGTCTGCAGTGAGGCAGTTTATAGTGATTTCTAGCACTGAGACATCATGCCGCAGACATGTAGCATGATGTCTCACCCAGTCACATTATCCTGACACCAGGCCGACCAGTCCTAACACTAACCTCTGAATGCTGAGCGTCAAGCGAGGCAGCTGTTAGTACCATTTTTGTAAGTCTTTGGTATGACTCGGCCGGGGATCGAACCGACGACCTCCCGCTTCCGAGGCGGACGCTCTAACCACTAGGCCACCGGAGCGGTTGTGTAAATTTTAGAGTATACAATTTTGAGAAATATCGATGTTAGACACATTATGCATGTATAGGATATGTGAAGTTCTCACATATCATTTCATCTGGTACATGGGTATTTATATCCTCTCATGAATGTGTTCGTATATGTATATTACATCAACATAATTCTGGTTATAAACGAGTATAAAATGATGCTAAGATAGAGTGACTGATAGATAAAGATAACAAAGATGAATATGTGTGAGTATCCATTTATTATTGACTTGTAGAGCTTATTCTTACAAGCAGTCTCTTTTTTAAATCATACTGTTTGCAAGTTTACATCCGGTCACGTGGATCAATATTGATTTAAAAGGCGAAGCAAAGTAATAGAACGAAATCTGGGAAAGTATTGGATCTTTAAAACTTATATCTTTGATGTAGGGAAAGATAAACAAAATTAAACTAATTGTAAGAAGGCTGTTCTAGATGAATTTGCTGCTGGCAATCAGAAATGTTGTCTAAAGACCCCAGCAAATTTTACAGTTATTGTATGTACCGTCCAATACTTGATGTAGCAAAAGTCAAATAGAAAATAAAACAAGAAAAATAGTCATTGGGCATGTAATTTATCCCGAATATTGTACAATATTTACACCCAAATATGAATAAATATTCCATCAGCATTAAGTACACTTTTATCTCCTTTATCGTTATGATAGCTAATGTAATTATCGCTTTGTCAAGTTCCTCTCTGAATACATCAATATACTGTGTTCCATTATATATATATATATATATATATATATATATATATATATATATATATATATATATATATATATATATATATATATATATATATATATATATATATGTATATATATATATATATGTGTGTGTGTGTGTGTGTGTGTGTGTGTGTGTGAAACACTTTTATGGTTTAAAATATTTAACATTTAAAGATCAGCTGCCGTATCGATATCGTGTTATAAGTTTCTTATCGAACTTGTGTTACAACTTTCTTAACTCGTGTTATAAACGAACTATTAGCCTTGCAAAAGTAACTGAGAGAAAAGGATACATCAACATATCAAAATACAAATTGCTGAGATTGTTTTCGTTAAATTTATGCAGTCAAAAAAGTGCAATAAATATTTAAAATCGGAGAGCAAGGTGAAATGTTTCTACAAATGTATCTAAAATTATGGATATTTAATCTACATTATTAGGTATAATAAAAAGATGGACAAAGTTTTTAATTCAATTATTTGACATTATTTAAATATGGAAAGTAAATGTTTAATAATCTGATATAATGTAAGTATGGACACCGAATCTAATTTTCTGATTGAATGTCTATAATTATTTTCCTAGTATGAACAAAAAGATGTTTGACATAAATAATTGATTCATTGTTTTAACCATAGTGATCCGTTGTACAGCTATGATTCTTTCCTTTTTTGACTTTATGTTTCGGTAACCAAGCGTAGAACAGTGAACTGTAATCCAGAACTAGACAAATTTTGTGGACATGCGCATTGGAGCTAAGGGAAGTAAAGTTAAGTGCTACGATCACTAACTCCGTTGCAACCGTGAAATCCTCTATTGTTGGAGCAGAGATAACAACGCCCTTCTCAAAAACACAGTACAGCATATAAAAGTCACAGTATTTTATGCCGACGTTACCCCATATGTCTTAGTGTTCATACTTTAAGTAAGTCTCAAAATTTGAAAGTTTTTGAAAAATGTTGAAGTTATAATGTCAGAAAAACTGATAGTACGCTTGTAAATCACGTGTTGCTGTTTTATATGTATTATATGTGTCGCTGTTTTATATGTATTATCGGCAAGTGTTCAAATTTGAGTGATATACGGCGATCGGTTCAATATATACCAACCGCCGTTCTGCAGCGATGCGCAACCTTATCGCAACAGCGTTAATATATGGCAGTGGTGATGAAACATTACATAGTGCACCGCCAAGGCAATTCGACGACACGTTTATGCAACACACCAGTACACAAATCCCGTATAATACAGACCAACTAAGCACAGAAGAAAAAATGCGCAGCAAATATATATAAAGATTACAAAATATTAAATTTTGATACGTATTTACTCTGCAAAAGCAAATACTTCCAGCAATGTTTGGGTTTTTGAAACAGTCTTTCATTTGTATTTTAAACCAACACTATGTATCGTGACGTATCCCAATACTAACCTAGTCTAATAGCTTTAGACTGTTTAATGCAAGGTGCTCCAACTCACATATCCAGGCCTGGACAGGCAACTGAACCTGTCTATGTTTAGAGTCATTGTACAAAACCAGCGGCTTGCAGTTTTGCTTGATGATAAAGAAAAAATAAGTCGTGTATTATACCAACTTAAAATTTTATAAATTAGTTATACCAACTTAAAATTGTATACATTAGGTATAGTAGTATACCAACTTAAAATTGTATACATGAGTTATAGTATTATACCAACTTAAAATTGTACATTAGTTATAGTATTATACCAACTTAAAATTGTACATTAGTTATAGTATTATAAAAACTTAAAATTGTACAAATTAGTTATTGTATTATACCAACTTAAAATTTTATAAATTAGTTATAGTATTATACCAACTTAAAATTGTACATTAGTTATAGTATTATAAAAACTTAAAATTGTACAAATTAGTTATAGTATTATACCAACTTAAAATTGTACATTAGTTATAGTATTATACCAACTTAAAATTGTACATTAGTTATAGTATTATACCAACTTAAAATTGTACATTAGTTATAGTATTATAAAAACTTAAAATTGTACAAATTAGTTATAGTATTATACCAACTTAAAATTGTACATTAGTTATAGTATTATACCAACTTAAAATTGTACATTAGTTATAGTATTATACCAACTTAAAATTGTACATTAGTTATAGTATTATAAAAACTTAAAATTGTACAAATTAGTTATAGTATTATACCAACTTAAAATTGTACATTAGTTATAGTATTATACCAACTTAAATTTGTACATTAGTTATAGTATTATAAAAACTTAAAATTGTATACATTAGTTATAGTACTTCCGTATGCTAATTAGGGACCGAGATCTCTGTATGAGACTGAAACAACGGTATTAATTATGTTAATATTTCAAAAATATTTGGATTAATTTTTTTAAAAATAGTGATGCTGGTATCAATCAAATTTCGGACCTTCTCTGTTGTTTATATTTCTGCACGCTGACCAAACTAAAATGATACAGAAAGATCAAACATTACTTCAGACTTTGGAGGTTTGAATTTGCCATCTTTTTTATGATGGTATATACTGTATTGTGAAACAGGCTAAACGAAGATTGAAGGGTCCAATTTCTGTACCCGGATCGACACTCGGCCATTTCCGTCGGGTCATTAAATAAATCTCTGATGCGATTCGTCCTCACTGGAAACACTATTCAGAACTACTATCGTTCACAAGACCTAATAAATGCGGCCGAAAGAGACTATGTAAGACTCGGAATATGGAATATTCTATGTGGCCGAAGGAGACTATGTAAGACTCGGAATATGGAATATTCTATGCCTTTCATGTGGTAACATATATGGTGCACTCCGCCCGAGTCGAGTCACCAAGCATGGCAAATTCATGTGCATTCATACAACGTCTTCTAAAATTATTTAACACCCTGGTGGAAATAGGTAACGATGTTTCAAAAATCATTTTCGGATCCTTCTACTGGAAACTAGGAGGCTTGGTTGTTTGAACAGACTAACACAATCTCGTAGGTCTGCGTGTCCGACCAGGCTACCCGAAGCTCAAATTAAATGGTCTGACCAGGCTAGCGTTTGTATAAAAAGTGATCGAACAAAATACCTTACAAAGTATGTTCGACAGGTTTGTCATCTGGAGAAACGTGTTTATGTTACAATCATTATTCAGTAGTGTATTCAAAATACATGTAGGTAGGTAGCAGGCCCGGCCCTAGAGCAAGGCGAAGGAGGCAACAACATTGGGCCCCACGCGTTTATGAAATCACCTCATCTGGTGCTGCCTTGGGCCCGGCAATTCATCTGAAAAGACCTAGTAAGTATGTATGTAGGTAGGTAGGTAGGTAGTTAAAAAGATAGATAGATAGATAGATAGATAGATAGATAGATAGATAGATAGATAGATAGATAGATAGATAGATAGATAATATGCATTACCGTATATGTAAGACATTAAGTACCTAGGTCTTGGATTAGATCTATTTCTGACATGCAGTTAAATATTTCTAGACTTCAAACAAAATTCATTACTCTTTAAATAAGTCTAAATTAACGAATTTAATTAGCACTCTATAATCTTGCGGTATTTATAACTATAATGATTTCATGAAGTATGCGTGTGTGTGCGCACATGTGTATGTGCGTGTGTGTGCGCACATGTGTATGTGCGTGTGTGTGCCAGTGCATGCATTTATTTTGGGATTTTTAAGCTGATCATTGTGCATGAGAAGATCTTGAGAACATGAAATAGGAATTTTCAAAGGTATAGTAACATATACGCCTGTACGTATTACTTTAATCAAGACGAAGTCTGTCCCGTTTATATAAGATGAAATATATCCACAGTATTTAACAGTTTAAATAATCCATAAAAAAAATTCTACGCTTATAGACCGTTCCAACTGAGTCACGAGGCAAGATAATCTGAAAATCAAGACAAATAATGTCGTCTTACAATAAATATAATCAACCAATGGTATTTACAACTAAACTTAATTGAATACAAGAGAATTTGAAAGTATGGAGGACATGGGTCGACAATTTATCGCGCAAAACAAATATTTAAATGTCTAGAGCAATGTCGATAAGAGATTTTATGGGTTGAAATCATTTCCTTTTTGACCCCGAGGTATGTTGTTATTTGAATACGTACATTTGAAATTTTTAGGGAGTTTGTCTTTGTTTTATTGATTTACCTTGAACCATAAAACTGGTTCTACTAGGTATTTACGTTTAATAATTTCGAATGGGTTTTGTTAATCAAGTTGTTCTTTTTACTAGCTACACTATATAGTTATACTTTTAAAACGCTCTTTTAAACTACGCCCGCCCGCTCGTATATATATATATATATATATATATATATATATATATATATATATATATATATATATATATATATATATATATATACCGGTATATATATATATATATATATATATATATATATATATATATATATATATATATATATATATATATATATATATATATATATATATATATATATATATATATATATATATATATATATATATATATATATATATATATATTAATGTGTGTGTGTGTGTGTGTGTGTGTGTACGACCTGATTATAATGTAATATCGTAATACACAAAATTTCAGTTCTGTACAAAATTACAATCAGATTGTTGTAATACAAACTTTCAATACTTGCTCATATCAAAGTCAATTCTAATACAAATAATTCAATACTTGCTTATATCAAAGTCAATTCTATTACAAATGATTCAATACTTGCTCACATCAAAGTCAATTCTATTACAAATGATTCAATACTTGCTCATATCAAAGGCAATTGTTCTAATACAAATGATTTAATACTTGCTCATATCATAGATGGCAACCATTCCTTTCCTGACTTTAATTAAATAAAGAAAAGAAGATAAAGACTTTAGCAAATAGCAAAAGTTTTTTTCTAAATCATGAGAATGAATTATTTATCAAGATGAATTCAAATACAAGGATATTTTTGCTTCTTTGGAAACAATTATAAAAGTTTAAGCAAATTTTCATACCTATAAATTCAAATATTCTTCTTCGCGTACCTAAATGGACACACATTCTCACTTGCAATTAAAATTATTTAAAAAAAGATGATACAATTGAAATGGCTTAAAATATAATTAGCTCATGTGTAATTGTTCAACCACTGGCTACATTTCTCGTGGGCCTGTTTAGTAATTTCTACAGGAGGCAATTCTAGATTTCGGAAATCGAGCGGCGTATCGTACCTGGAGTCAAATCCTATGGGTGTGATCACAAACGTCTTTTCCATTGAAGGCATGTGTTCGAATAAACCATTATGAGGAAGAACGCCATTATCTTTGGCAGCAACCTGCAATTTTCTTGAAGTCGTTTGATCTTCTTCTCCTATAAATGGCAACTTCGGAATGTTTGTATGATCCTTATTGACTCGATGCGTTTCCATTTCCCAGAACTGTGCAAGGTCCGACATTTCACATGTAGAGACATCTGTAATATGTTGTGATCGAGTCTTTGACACTGAAGATGTGAAAATCCTATAACTTCCACTTGGATGACCAGCTCTTTTGAGATGTCCATCTGACTCACTACTATCTTCAAAAGCCTTCCGAATATGACCTTCTCGACTACAATGTCCTGAACCTCCATTTTCGTCCATTGGTGGCATATCTATTGAATTCTTGTTTGTCTTCATTTCCTCTAATAATTGTTTTAAAACAAATTTAGCTTCTTCTGACATTGATGGCAAAGGATTGGAATGAAAGTTGCTTACTTGTTTCTTATGCCGACGTTTTCGCTTCCTTGATTTTGATTGATATTGAAGGGTGAAAGAATCATTATGCAGAAATTGTTCCGAGTCCTCCATTATAAATACACTTTTTTCATGTGTTTCATGCATTGTTTACTTTAATATGCAATGTTAGATCTTAGTTTTCCTCTGACCTTTAGTGCTTAAACGATACATTTCCAACCCTACTGCTTCTTAATATGATGCATAAATGTATATGCTATTACTTGTTGCTTCTGTACAATATAACTTGTAGAAATAAATACGCCACAATTTTCTATAAATTATTTGTCTCGGCCTGTTCACTCTCAATATATTCTAACCAGCCAATGCATGCACACCAGTTTATTGATTTTAATATTACATGTGACGGTAAAAGTTATCACAACCATTGTGTTGATAAATTCTTACGTCGTTTCACAATTCCATTCGGCATATAATAAAATATATTTATATTAAATCCATAAATTATTACACTGTGTTTTGCATTCAGATTTATATTCCTTTGTCTCAATGTCTAATCCTTCAAGACACATTGAATTTCTCTTATCAGTTCATAACACGGCGTTCCTTTCCAGTCCGATCACCCTACACAAGATGCACGATTGAATAAAGTAACTCATTACAATGTTGAATGCTCTACAGAAACAGGAATTTAATAAAATAAATCTAAATCATTACAAAAAAGCTGTTATGCGATTAAAGACTGCTGCCCACTGTGAACTGATAAGAATGAAAATATATGTTGTTTCAAGTTGATATGACATCAATTAAATCCATGACGATATGATTAGACCGGCTTTGCATTGGAAAAATGTATCATGTTTAACATTTGTAAACATGTCACTGACTTCTCGTAGCTTTCAAACTATAAACGGCATTCATATAGCCTAATGTCAGGTAATGACGAGTTAAAGTAAAATTTTCCTGTCGAGTCTCCAACTACGATTAGTGCATCACAATACATCCGATCGAGTAACTTCAATATATGCAGTGGGGGTAACTTTGGACTGACTACTATAGCCTTATTTTTGTATTCACTTTCTCTGCGTATTCAAGCCGTACTATGTTTGGGTGCCCGCTGTGTACACATTTACAAACGGTATATGTGCTTAACCTTTTGTGCAGAATGACAGATTTCTTTATAGCGAAGTCTTCATTACTTCAGTCTTAGAAAACAAGGAAAAACTGTATATTAAACACACAAAAACTCAATATAGCAGCCTTATTAAAGTTTGTAGATTTTTTATGAGCTTCCAATTCACTTCAGTCAGTTTCAAAAGGACCATCGGTACATTATTGACTAAGTGTTTCAATCAAAATCCTTAATTTCAATGGAATATTATACAGTTGACGAATAAATCATCGTCGGTACATAACATAGGTTTAATCACTGTTTTCAAGGTATCGATTGAACCAAGATGATATGGAATCTTTTATCCTCCTTCGGTTATTGTTACATGATGATATGTTAAAATTCTCTGCTATATATACAACTATTCATATCAAATAATCTTCGAATGTTGGACCCAGGTTTCAAATGCATTTTCAATGGAAGCGTTACGACTTAACAAATGATACACCTGAATGAACTAAAACCAGTAGGTGAAAAGAGTGCGAGTATGTCATGGGCGTGCCTTATTCTTGCATTAAGTCGAGACGAGACGTATATTCTCATACAAAATATTACACTATTCAGTCAATCTATTTTAAAATATCCCATATAGGTACGATTAAGTGAGAAATATTTATCATACCGTCATTTATGCGTGTATATCTTTATATTTTCACGAACAAGCAATATACTTTGTTTGCACATTTCTCCGTGGATAAGAGAATTATTTGTTTTTCATCGTCTAGAAGAATTTGAGTAGTGTCAGTACTTTTTGTCAATCATTTGATAATTTTGTTAAGTTAAAACTAATTCTTTTCATCAAACCTTTCGCTAATTGTTTATTTGAAACGAATAATATACATAAATGAATGCTTTTAGTAACAACCGAATTCGTTTGGTCTTTTAAAGCAACATGTGTTGTCCTCAAATACATGAGGTAAAGTTATGACACATATTCGTTTTAAAACTTAAATAGGCTTATTTTAGGTTTTAGAACTTAAAAAGGGGTTTTAAGGACTTTAATAATAGAGATTGAGGACTTAAGTATGCGTTTTAGGACTTAAAGAGGCGTTTAGGACTTAAATAGACTATCCAAGTATTTTTAAAAACCAATTCAGTTTCACAGTTGAAACTAGCAAACAAATGCAATGATCTAGTAATTAAAATGTTTTAACTTTTCTTATCTTTATGTATTTTTTAAAAATCTTACAAAGGATACATATACACAAGTTTGCCCTCTTTCTCTTATGTATTTAGGTTTGACGCGACAGCTCGCAACGACTGACGAGTAATTGTGGTTCGTGCCATTAATCTGAAAAATACAATTTGCCATATCTATTAAACTGAATCTACATAAACTTTTCTATAGCAGATATAAGTAAATTTAAGCACATACGTGTTTTTCTTAAATAGAACATACCTGAATTCGTTAAATATGTAGATAGTCAAATTGTAATTTTCATTGATAAGAGTCATATACGTTTTGCAATTTTAAATGCACGTCAAGCATGATATAGATAAATATATTCTGTTTAGTTCAACTAATATTGATATTCCTAACAAAAATATTGTTTCGTGTATTTATTATCATTCTTTATGATTGGTTTTATCCTACGAAACACTTTCATATATATCGTACTTGTACTGATATTACCTTTGATGGTCCGTTATTTATTACAGCCATAAAATGCATTGCGAGAGATTATTAAGTAAAATTTTATCTCACAGATAGATAAGCCGAAGAATTACCTGCTGATTCAATGTAACGTAAGTCAGTTCAGAATAATAATGAATCGGTCTTAAATATTTACATTAAAACATGATAAGGCGATATGCCATTTGATGGTCGCGTCTGACTGGGTAAAGGGACCGCACTTAATTTTATTTGGCAAACAAAACACGTCTGCCGCTTTATTGATCACTGTTTTATTAGTTAAATATATTTACTTTTAAATTACTAAATGCCAAATATTAAAACCCAATCTTCAGACTTAGCATTGGAAGTTAGGTTGGCTTAAAAATGAATTTATCTTATGTCAGTGATGAATTTAAATACTTTCGAAGGTCATTTACTTAAATGGCATTCATTATAGTTAATTGATTTATGTTATGAATTACTTAAAGATATGGTAAAGCTGATGATTCACAACACACGGAAAATGTCTGGCCGTATTCCACACAACAGAATCATCTGTGTACTCTGCTAAAGAGGCTCCACGTTAAATTCAGCGGAAAATATTTCACGTTTGACTTTTACGAAGACCGGATTCATCATTACGAGGCCTATTTGTCTGGTTGCTATGTGCTGAGTCATCGATCAAGCGTCTCAAATACATTTAGCTCTTACACAAGTTGAACTATAGCAATACCGCTAAAAAATTAAACTGTCATGCAAAGTACGTTAGTAGACAGTAATGTAGTTCTGTCTTAAAAAAGAACACAAAAATCTGTATAGAAGAAACGTATTTCTAGGTACACTATATTGAAAGTAAACGAAGTCGGCTAAGTTTGTGTGGATGAGATTCCTGTTTGACAGGGAACACAAAGATCCATTGCGTAATCTAGATTCGCTACCAGCACCATGGGTGATGTTTCCTTTTGTTAATTTCAAATAATGACATCAGAGACGTCAATCATCGCTCGATGTAATCCCACCTTTTCGTACTGCAAAATTTGTACGTAACTATAATGTTCGAACGATGTTTCCATAAATGAACTCAATCACATCGTTTAATTTTATAAAAGCGATAAGTACGTTTGTCATGTCATCGAAAGTAAATTCACATCTCCTTCTCGAATCAATTTTCTTAAGCGTTTAAAGCTGGGACTGGTAATAAAAATAACGTCGTGTTAGTTCTGTTCTTAACAACATTATAACAGTCACAGTTAAAATTCTTGAAAGATTATTGCTAGCATATTGTCTCTTTTGTCTTTTTAGTTTTTGATCGTGAATTCAATTGAATTACGACTTTCTAATTATATATATTAAACATTACTGAATTTCACTGACAGTGATACTGTGAGACATATTCTATTCATTATCTGTATTTTCTGACAATAATGCCAACGAAGCGATTGTGATATCGTGTGATAATAATGTAATTTTTGACAATGGGTGGGAAAGGCAAGATTGAATGCCAGAATGAACGTGTTTGCAATCCGAAATCCGATATATACAACCATGAGCACGGGAATAGCAGTTCCCGGGTGTATGTATGTATGTATGTATGTATGTATGTATGTATGTATATGTATATATATATATATATATATATATATATATATATATATATATATATATATATATATATATATATATATATATATATGTGTGTGTGTGTGTGTGTGTGTGTGTGTGTGCTGCAGACAAGTCAAGCAGGGTGAGGACAGTAATCTTTCCACTATCCAAAGCAGAGAGAATATCATTAAATATATTCAGAAGAGTAGTTTCAGTACTGTATGTAGCAAGGGCGACATGCAGACTGTACATTGCTCAAAAGACTGTTTGAATTCAAATGAGATACAAGTTGGGTTAGAACAACATTTTCTAAGATTTTTTACATGAACGGGATATTAGAAACTGGGTGGTAGTTCTTTAAATCATTATGGTCGAGTGTTGGTTTCTTCATCATAGGCTTTACGATGGCAGTTTTGAAAAATGATGGGAATTCCCAAATGAGAGAGATATTAATAACATCAGTTAGTGATGGCAATATTGGGTCTAAGCACTAAAGCAGCAGTGATGTTGGAATTGGATCAAGTTCACATGACTTTGGTGCACTCTTCATCCCGATTGTCCGTACAAAATCCAAAGAGACAGGTTCAAATGGTCCTAATGGTTGTCACTGAAATTCTGTATCTTAACTGTATGGTGACGAGTCAATTGAAATTGTGTTGTCAAGCGAATCTCTAATGGAAGAAATTTGCACATAGGTCCGGAAGGTCTACTGTAGAGAAGGTAGTTGGAAGTGGTGTACATTTGTTCCTTGACATTAGTTTGTTATCTCGAATAGCTCTTTGCAGCTGAAACTCTCCGTGATCTTAGTACTGTAGTGGGATAATTTGGCTAAATGGACTATGTTTGTGACGTTCTTCTTAGCGGCTTCATAGTTTTGTTTGTGAGTCTGGTGGAGAACCAAAGCAAGTCTGCTTTACGGCGATGTCTTTTAGCTGTGCGAAGCTGGTCCCTAACACTGCTAAACCATGGAGAACACTTTGTTTTATTGATACTCTGCATTTGGTGGCCGGGACATGTTTTTCAAGCAATGAGAGCGGGCATTTATCGAGTTGTTCTGCTGATGGATGTAAGTTGTTTGGTTTTCTTGGATGCCATGCATTAATTTGGTTCTATTTATCATACGGAGGTTTCTCTTAGTAGCAAATAAAGTTGGAGTGTTAGGGACAGATACGTCCAGATGGCATACAATGCAGATGAGATTTGATGCAAGTTCGTGAGATACAAAGGTAGATTGCAGAATATTATCATCGGGTCTATGAAGAAACCAGTC
Organism: Unio delphinus; assembly: GCA_029339505.1. NCBI lineage: Eukaryota > Metazoa > Mollusca > Bivalvia > Unionida > Unionidae > Unio > Unio delphinus. The sequence continues at coordinate 84,846 of JAQISU010001244.1, forward strand.
TAAAATGTGACCAAGTTTATGGGTGGGTTCCTTAACTGAATGTTTAAGGTTGAAAACATGACTGGAATCTAGGAGTTTTGACGTGTATGAGTTTCCAGGACAGTCAAAGTGAAATTTGGAATGACATTTATCAATGCAATTATCTTAAACAGTCAGTTAAGGAACCCACCCATAAACTTAGTCACATTTTAGACTGTAACCAAGAGCAATCAACCGCCTTTCAGAACGTAGAGCAATCAACCGCCTTTCAGAACGTAGGTGATCCTTCATGGACTCGTAACGATCCAAACGATGCAACCGAAAGATAGAACGACCCCAACATTCTAAGATGTGACAGAGCATTACGTTGGCAAACTTTATCGAAGTCTATCTTGATATCATTAAGGGGAGAGTACCCTAAGAGCGCCAAGATTTACAGCATTATTTTTTGTCCGATAGCAGATTTGTTTGCTTTCCGCGACAATTTACACCACTATTATTTCCTATGTTAGGTCATACAGATATATGTGTGAAGTGGGCCGTTATGAAGAAAGAAATTGATGAAGCTGCTCCATGTACATGAGAACATATATCACCGACATCAGTTTGACAGCTGTTTTGTTTTTTTGTTTTTAATATAACAAAGAATTTTTTGAACATAAGAAAGGTTTGTGCAAGACGGTGTTTATAATCACAATAAGCTAAAAGGATTACCATCCTCACGAAGTAAGCATTACTCACCTTTTCCCTTGCTTTTTTGCATTGATCACATCTTTTAATTTTTGGATTTACATGTAGATTTATTCAAGATAGTTACATTACATTATTAATTGAATTAACTTTCAACTATTCAATAATATCTACAATAGATTAAAGAAAAGAAATTTAAATTTTTTAGGCAGAATTGTATGTCAAAATACAAAAAGACTTCCAAAGTGTATGCCAACCGCCATAATTTCACAAAAATGGCAACTAACTTAAGTATGACACATGATAGTGGTGTGCGACCATCAGAAGTGGAAAACCGGGTAAACCGGAATACAGAGATCCTAAATGAGGAAAAGTTACCACAAATAGAGGTCGAGATGGATATAAATGTGAAACAACAAAGAGGATCAAAATTGAAGAACAACTTCAGGACAGAAGTAAGTGATAACGTACTGAGAGCCTATCACCAACCGGAGTGTCAGATGATAGAGTTTGGAGAGAAGGTAAAGCCCTAAACAGGCAGAAGTACTGGCAGCCTTAGATGCAATGGGAATGGATATAGGGAAGTTTGACGGTCTTCAAAATGCCGGATAAAACAGATGAATGATCTATCCGAGGGATCAAAAATCACCCTTACTAAACATGACAGAAATGGTAGTAAAAGGAATGAAGGCTTTCAGGTAATAAACTACTGCACGATAAGGCATCGATGCATAAATTGCCGTCCTGACAGATTACCTGAAGTAACACAACATCCAAACTTTGCAATATCCTCGACACAGCCCTGATTTAGCTTTGACACATCCTTTATACAGCCTTGATTTAGCTTTGACACATTCTTCATACATCCCTGATTTAGCTTTGACATATCCTTCATATTCCTTGATTTAGCTTTGACACATCCTTCTTACAGCCCTGATTAAGCTTTGACACATCCTTCATACAGCCCTTATTAACTTTGACACATCCTTCATATAGCCTTGATTTAGCTTTGACATATCCTTCATATTCCTTGATTTAGCTTTGACACATCCTTCATACAGCCCTGATTTAACTTTGACACATCCTTCATACGTCCTTGATTTAGCTTTGACACATCCTTCTTACAGCCCTGATTTAGCTTTGACACATCCTTTATACAGCCTTGATTTAGCTTTGAAACATAGTGCATACATCCCTGATTTAGCTTTGACATATCCTTCATATTCCTTGATTTAGCTTTGACACATCCTTCTTACAGCCCTGATTAAGCTTTGACACATCCTTCATACAGCCCTGATTAACTTTGACACATCCTTCATACAGCCTTGATTGAGCTTTGACACATCCTTCATACAGCCCTGATTTAACTTTGACACATCCTTCATACAGCCTTGATTTAGCTTTGACACATCCTTCACACATCCTTGATTTAGCTTTGACACATCCTTCATATAGCCCTGATTTAGATTTGCCACATCCTTCATAAAGTTTTGATTGATCTCAATGGGAGCTTTGTTGGGCTGAATCACGTCATCAAAGATTCGCTGAGTGGCAGACGATTTGAAAGCCGTCATTTAACCATAAGTGCACTTTTCTAGTGTATTAACAACAACAGCTTAACAGTGACTACGAACTGGTATTTAATAATTGGATGATTAGATGAGAAGGTATGTATGATGTAAAATGATATGTCCCGTGGCAATTAACGTGTCGAGTTTAAAGTATACATGAAAAGGAATTGATAACAACTTAAATCTAAGCCGAGGCTCATTAAAGTTATGACTCGAATACATACATATCGTAATTGAGAAATGTGACCAAAAAAAGTTTATGTTATAACGTTTCCAGTGTAAAGCTATGAATTTCGTAACACCCATATAATGTCCTATCAACATATGCAACATTATTAAAATTGTTTCATATATAAACACAATTTTTGTGCAAATGCATTATTTTGATTCAAAAGGGGAGATTTATTAAACTTGTCAGAACAAAAAAATTAAGATATCACTCACTTTGACTTTTTAGTGTAAACTGGCCTCAGTCTGGTATGTGGAAGCTGGGATGGTGGAGGAAAAGGGTTTACATCATGAATGCAGTTATTTGGTATCTCATTTTTTAAAATCAATTATTTATTTAATTATTTCTTAGATGTGATTGATACTGCTTAAATCGTACTTAAACCAGTGCATGTTCTTGACATACAGTATTATAATGTGGTTGAGATGAGGTGATTGACAGGTTATTTAAAAATATAAGCGTTTGTCACTTGCGTTCCATTATGCAAATATTGCAGGTTTCACGCCACTGAAGTTGCCCCTTGACTTCGAATCCACAGTTGGCACGTGGAATTATTAGATTATGGTTATTGTGTACAGCAAGCTATGAATCGAAATAATCTGTGATCAGGAATTAAAAACTGTTGATGTATTTGTTTCAGATTGTGATCTTTACCATCCTGACCTTAGATAACGTTACCTGCAAAACCCAATTTATTTTAGTTACTTTCCATACTCCATAGTACGCTTGCGCGTAATTTTGAATGGGTAGTGTCTTCTGTAAGAGGCATCCTGCATTAAAACAACCATTTGATGATAATTTACTCCTTTTTGAAAGATGTAGAGTAATAAAAGAAAACGAAATGTTCGCAGGATTTTTTAAACGTTTTGAATCGTTTGTTATACTGTTTCAACTTCGTACAAGTCAATAAATATAACGCCGACCGACAAAGTGTTCCATGACCTACAGTGGTTTCATCGTTTCAAAGGTGGTTGCTAATTCATGACTGTGGCTGCTAATCTATAATAATCCATATTCTGGAATACTGTTGTCTGCGCAGGTGAACAGGAAGTGTCGGCGGTGAAAGGGGTGAAGACACTCGATAAATAATGGAGGAGATTTATATTATCACGGTCATTAATTCGTACGCTGTTTTTATTTAGTATATTGAGAAATCATATGAGGTTCAGAAGGATCTTTGCAGGCCGAGTTCTGCATTTATGCATTGCTGATAATGACAGATCGGATTGAGATCACAAAACAGCTACTCTTTATGTACTCACTAGGTACGAGAATGTCACGGTTGATAAAGCATAGTTTAAAGTTTTGAACCTGACGCAAGAGAAATCAATAAAACTTGCATCGAACAAAAAGAGTAGAGACAATAAAACGATGACGTCAAGAGACATATTTTTATACGCACTTTTTTAATGCAAAAAGCCCGGACGTCCAATTACATATGCCTGACTGCTAGTGTCACTGGACAGTTTTATGTTTCCATACTGTGTCCAAAAGTTGTGGGAACATTACAGAACTCCCCACCCGCCCACTGGTACCCATTTACCACTTCTTTTCATGGCAACTCACAAGTACATGAAGCCACCGTCTATAGAAACGTTTTGAAGGAACACATCCAATTTTTCGTCACATCTTCTGTACAGTCATTTGCTAGCTTTGTGTGAATTTTGGGTGAATCCTCTTATCCAAGATTCACTGAGGGGTAGACGATTTTGAAAGCCGCAGTGAGATTGGAAGTATAATTCTCCAGTGTACGAACATAATGTTGTCAGTGCATACGATATTGCACTTAATAACTAGATAATCAGATTGAAAAAAGTGTAGATGTGCATACGAGTACAGTGAAGACACCAACGAACGTACGGTTCGCTACTAAATACTTTTGTTGTCAGAACGCAATAATAATCATATATATTTATGTGATTTGCAGCATTTAGTAGATTAGAGTACCGAGAGAAGGTAAGATAATTTGAATCTTCGACTCTAGGACTTCAATACACCATCAATATATTAAACTCAGTCGAACTAGTTTTGCGCTTGTGTTTCTGCAAGAACGTCTTTTGTGGAAAAATCTGATAAAGAAATGATCGGGGCTAGAGGTTTATATGACAACTACAGTCAGCTTCTCGAAAGGGTCTATAGGATCGTAAATGTATGTCACTCATCAAATACTTGTTTGCGTTCATCTACTCTCTGTGTTTTGGAGTTGAGAATGGTTGGGAACTAGAGTTTGGTCGATGCTTAAACATTGTCTGCCTTAGCTTATAATTACAGAAATACCGGTGAAGAACGGCGATGAAACAAAATAAAATGAGAACACTTTTTATTAAAAGACTTGTGAAAGAAATACAGTACAAATATGTCACAGTTTGGAACATGCAATGATGATTGTTAGCCTGTCAAGAACGGCCTATGGGAAAATAAGGCTACATATGAAAGTTTGTGCGGTAATGAATTTCATTATCTCATTGAATGCAGTTATTTTCACGACCACAAGAAACATGTACTACCCAGGTATTTCTATATCAAACGAAAATGTACTAGGCTTTAAAGATTTACTGTAAAGTATTAAAAACAATATGGGTTCGAGTTTCGGGATCAGTAACGTGGGTATGTGAGAAAACTTGCCAGTAGGTTCTCATGGGGCAGTCGTTCTTGCCAAGGTTTTCCAGGGTTTTTCCTCCACTAGTTATACTGTCCGTCACGTATAGCCTATCACTCATTCAGCGCTGTAACATGACATTAACCCCACAACAACAACAACAACAACGACATCACGAGAAACAAAATCACCTCTCATGTATTAAAGAAACTGTATATAGTATTTACTTGGATCGAACCGCCATGCTCAGTAGAATATGAATAATACAAACAATAAAGAGTTCAAACGATACGTCTTTTGCGTGATGTGCATATATGCTCCGCGTTTTACTGTTTAGTCATAGTACATTTAAGAGTTTATCGTAAATGAATTTTTGCTGATTTTTCGTAATTTTTATTTTCTTTTCATTCTTATTATATCAACATTCACGTATGCTTTGTGAAGATACTTATGTAATTTTCTATTTGTTCATACTCATTTTGAGTGTTACTTGAGATATTACTGGTTTTCGGAGCTAAATATGTTTTGTTTTAACTAATTTATCATTCAAGAATTATGTACAGTATGTTCCGTATATGTGTTAAATTCTGAGACTTATTGCGGACTTAGTGATACAGACATGATATTTGGAATATGGCTAGTTAATTTCTAAAGGAATAACTTTAGCTATATGGCCATAACGGATTTCTCCTGAGATGGAAACGAATGTCATTTTCCACAGTGCCCGACACCCAATTAAATGTTGCCCATACCTGGTAGACGGATTCCAATTATATGTTTGCAAAGTTGATTAAATTGTTGGCTTGTTAAACAAATTATTTTTTAATTTATAATAACTACACATGGATCATCTAGGATTAAATAAATGGTCTTTATCTTAGTTCGTTCAGGTTATATCGCCATGCCTTCGTGAGTGACAATGGGCAAGATAAACAAAGTTCTGGATCCTAAGCAGTCTGGGACTTCAATAGTGGGTTTCACGGTTATTAGCTCACCAGAGGGCGTATCGGTGCAGCTAACTTCCGGATAGTTCAATAATTAAAGACGGCAGACGTGGATCAAGAACATGTGACAAACCGCTCAAATTTTGCAACCAGGATCGATATCTCACTGTATTAAAAATATATATCAATATTTGATAAATTGTTGTTACATCTTTAATTTTATTCACTAACTTGCACTAGAGCCAGCTTTTAAATAAATGTTCTCTGCCCATTTCAGATCTTCATTATCTTTCCATTACTACATTATGTACTAGTTTGTATTATTTGATTGTGCAAAGTTTATCGCTGAGTAAAAAGTTTCTTGCAATTTATCTCGCTTGACGAATATTGAGAATATGTTTATTTTTCTTTACAGCTTTAATCATAGCAAAGTTGATGTTGAACGACAATACAAAAAATTCTAACTTTTTAAGGTTCTTTTATTATTGATTTAGACTGTTGCATTTGTATTAATGTTAATTATATTTTTCATTAAATAACTTGAGTTGCTTTCAAAATCCACAAATGTCATCCGTGTTTGAACAGACAGGCGCACGTACGAGTCTCCTTGACGATTATTCTAATTTTATTTCCTTGAACGGATGGAAATTTTAGAGTATATTATTTGGAAAAATATCTATATTAGACATTATGCATGTATATGACATGTGGTTCTCACCTATCTGCCTGTCTGTCTGTATGTGTGTCTGTCATATTTCATCTAGTGCATTGGGTATGTATACCTTCGAATGAATGTGTTCGCATACGTATATTACCTAAACATACTTCAGGTCAAAAATTAGTATAATATGATGCTAAGATAGAACGAGCGACTGATAGATAAAGACAACAAAGATGAATATGTGTGTGAGTATCCATTTATTATTGACTTGTATGGCTTTTTCTTGCAAGCAGTCTCTCTTTTAAAACAAATCATACTGTTTGTAATTTTACATCCGGTCACGTTGATTAATATTGATTTAAAAGACAAACCAAAGTAATGGGACGAAATCTATGAAATAATTGTATTTTTAAAACTTACATTTTTAATGCAAGGAAAGTTAAACAGAAATAATCTAATTTTTATAAGGCTATTCTAAATGAATTTGCAGGTGGCAATCAGAAATCTTGTCTAAAGACCCCAGCAAATCTGAAAGTTATTGCATGTACCATTCGATACTTGATGTTTCAAAATTCTAAACGAAAATGAAACAAGTTAAAATGTCATTAATCTGAATATTGTACAATTTTTACACCCAAACTATGAATAAATATTCCATCAGCATTAATTGCACTCCTTTATGATAGCTAATGTAATTATTGCTTTGTCAAATTCATCTGAGTACATTAATATACTGTTCCATTTTTAAAATTTTAAAAAAACTTTCTGATTTAAAATATTTAGCATTACATATCAGCTGCTTCTGTTATAACTTTAACTTGCTCACTTTATGTTTCGCTAATCAAGTGTAGAACAGTAAACTGTCCGGAACTGAAATTTTTTTGTGGGCATGCGCATTGGAGCTTAGGGGGTAATTTTAGGCGCTACTCCGTTGCAACCGTGAAACCTCCTAGAGCATACTGTGTCAGTTGGACACACTCGAAGTACTCGACACCAAACATCTGTACATCTGATTCAAAACATGATACATTAGGGACAGCTTACCGTACCAGAGCTGAACATAATGTTCGTTTAGAGAAATATTGGCTGTTCGCAAGGAACTATGCCGTTCTCATGACTGGATGATTGCGGTGTCACTGAAACAACGTTTCCTGCGTAACGATACCAAATTGTACTGGTCATGCTTATTGCGTTTCAACAAAATAAAACTTTATATGTCATTTAAAATGACACCACCTGATAAAGACATGTATCAGATAAGTTCGCTCGTGAGAACATGCAGCGTACATACAACTACTGCAGCGTGTTGATTTGGGGGTTGGTGGTGTGTGACGGATCTTCAGTTGAAAAGTCACTTCGTAAAGCAATATCGTTTGAGTTAGATGTACGTGTCAGTCAGAGTGCTCTGCTCGACAAACTCGGTGCAGATAACATTATTGCACATGTGACCAAATGCTAAGCGAAGTGCATTGTCTGTCTGTGCCATATAGCACGAGAAACGACATCATCGGAATAATCATTTCGACGCTGATAACAACGGCATCGCTATTCTCTAACTGATTTTGAAAAAGCCCGTATGGAGGACAACATATCGCCAGTGCTCAAACTGACAGAGCTGGTAAAACTATACATCTTCAATATGAAACAGCTTAGGATCGATGTGACTGAACGTATCCACTCAATCAACCTTCACAAATCGAATCCTTGATTAACTGTCGGACTCTGAAGACCTCAACCAGCGACGCGAAGTGGTACTCATTAGTAACCAATGATGCTGTTCTTACCAGGCTACAAACAGTCCGCAGAGACGCGATCAAAATGAAAATACAATTTAGTGTCTCAGTTGACTCAAAGTAACAGGAGGAATCTGTGCCTAGTTGACTTCCGGCACAAGTGGTTATGATCTTAAATAGACCTTACATAAAAACACGGTCCAACATACATATCAGTGCTTCAGTCAACGTTCACACTCTTGCGGGTTTTGATGTTCAACAGTTCTGTTCGTCATCGGGATACAGCTACTGCTAAAAGTGCTAAAAGGCACATCCAAAAACAAGGAGTACCACTAAATGTGTATCTGTTTGATATTTCATACGAAGACTCGCATTTGTGATCTAGCTGATACTTTGCTTTCTCTTGGACTGTCCATTTCAAACAACCTCGTGCTGCAAATCTGCACCGACATTTAAAATTAAACGTCTATCAGCACTATGCGATATAGACAGTTGTGTCTGTATTCATATGATCAGTTTCCACAGTCCTGAAATATGCATGTTCCAACGTCTGAGTGATTAGGTTAGTGGATGGCAGCCGGCAATAAGAACCATTCGCTATCACAACCACGTTGCTGCCAAGAAAACCGTAACTCACATACCAGAATCGTATACAAGTGTGCCACCAGTTGATATGTGTAGAAAATATCAACTTGAACCAAAGCTAGAATGTCTGACAGAACAAAATGTTGGATCTTCCCTCATGCTGCGCAGGATTACGGATGAGTGGATTACGTAAGGCAGGTGGTAGCCACTGAAACACTTCACGAAAATCAAACAGTCTCCCGAGACGCATATCGTGGCAATCGGCAAACAGTTAATGTAGCACAAAACATAAGCATGGCGCTCACTTCTCTGCTTCCTGTCGTCTGTGACCAGGCCCATTATGTGGCCATACTTTGCCATTCTATATATTATATATGGATATAATCATACACGGAGAGTGGAGATTCTGAATCATGGGGAGGTGCTGATCATCACTGGGGGCTAACGTTTGTACTTGCAAAACAACCCCTTGGAATGCCATGGATAGGAGCGCTTTGTTGAGATGCTGAGTGGGTTACACATCAAGATGGAAGTTCTCATGACACTATGAGATTATTTGGAGGACATTATGTGGACCAGTGCATATGTGCAAAATGGTGTTGCCATACCCGGAAACAGTCATTTTGGGAGTGAATTCCACCCAGAGCCCCAGCTTTCCATGAACTGAAGGTTACATTTTAAAATGAGAATAACATCTTAACAGCACACGAAACGGCATGAGAACTGGGCCACAATAGGATGGTGCTTAGTCATTGTTTTGTGCATTTCTGGGTGTGGCCCTGCGTCATTCGTTGGAAACAAGAAAGAAGGAGACTGCATGTGACATATAGAAAGTATATGATAACGTCCCACTAGCTTCTTGTGATTTGGATGCTCTGCCATAGGCAGTAGATGACTGGCTAAAATCACTGAGGCGTTTTGTGGCTCCGCTCTGTAAACATAACAAAAGGCAAGAATGCGTGAAGGAGATTAGTAATGAAATCTTCACGCAGATGTGTTAAACACACGATGCCATTTCTCAACAAAGGCAACACACATACACGCAGTTTTAAGCTATGCAAAATTTTTGTAACAAAATCGAAAGTTTTACATGGCTTCCTCGCAAAAACAATATATTTTAAACGTTGATTAATGCTGTTTTTTTAGGAACTAGTTAAAGACTTTGAAATGAACATAAAGACACCTACTAAAGAATACAAATAGTTTGCACCTGATGTCATATTTTGCCATGATCTGTTATCTCATTAAAAAACTTTAAATTGCAATACTCCATTTAAAATAAAGTAAATCTAGCCATTCTTTGTTGATATCTACCGGAAACCGAACATTTGTAAATTTATTTTAAAAAATGCCGTAATATAGGTTTTAAATCACCTTTGATAGCATTGGTTCCATGGTCGAATTAATTAATATATGTATTCGGACAAACTAACATTTTAATATTGTTTGTATTCTGAGCCGCAATGGAGGCTTTTGGCATTGTTTTGTTTTTGCCGTCAGATCAGTCCGAATTGTCTACCGTGATGTGTTCATAGGACAATGTACATCACTTCGCTATTCGTAATGAACAATTCGGTACAATTGGGATGGGGATATTAGTATGTTTATGAAGTAACGGCATCAAACGCTGTCAGTAGTAATGTCCTATTTCCTTCTGTAAAGCATTCTGTAACACTTAGCAGCGAGTGTATGAAAGAATAACTTACAATAAAAATATGTCATGCCTTTTTGTCAAGGAGTGTACATCAATATGGAGTTTGTGTGTACTGAAATAAAATTATCAACAATCCATTAGTGAAAAGGAGAAGTGGATTTTGCATAATTGTTTAAAATGATACTGTTTGGAAATAAAACATGTTATAGTCAGTCGTGCAGACCTGTAAAGTATATCTTTCTAGAAGGTATGGAGCTATGTATTGGCCATCATCATGTCATGAGAAACATAATAATTCAATTGAACGTATATGTAGATAATACTACTAATGGAAATAATGTCAATAACAAACAGTATGATTATTCCCAAGCTGTACTGTCAATAATGTCAATAACAAACAGTATGATTATTCCCAAGCTGTACTGTCAATAATGTCAATAACAAACAGTATGATTATTCCCAAGCTGTACTGTCAATAATGTCAATAACAAACAGTATGATTATTCCCAAGCTGTACTGTCAGTAATGTCAATAACAAACAGTATGATTATTCCCAAGCTGTACTGTCAATAATGTCAATAACAAACAGTATGATTATTCCCAAGCTGTACTGTCAATAATGTCAATAACAAACAGTATGATTATTCCCAAGCTGTACTGTCAATAATGTCAATAACAAACAGTATGATTATTCCCAAGCTATACTGTGAATAATGTCAATAACAAACAGTATGATTATTCCCAAGCTGTACTGTCAGTAATGTCATTAACAAACAGTATGATTATTCCCAAGCTGTACTGTTTGCAACATTTTAATAGTTTCTGTTCACATCTTTGTATATACGTGCTGTACAAATATCTGTCTATCTACCTGAGTTTATTCAACTGAAAGTTTGTGCCGCCACCGTAGCAAATGTACCAAAAAATACCGCTAATACACATTTATGTTTTTCAGAACATATGGTTACAGAACTGACACCATCCTCTGCTGTTGCCAGGACTTCCTCAAATGCTAATTCAGACACTCTTGGGTTTATTTTTATGTCGCCATCCAAAACTTCCCCAGATCATTTTGTTTAAAGCATACATTTTTTAAACTATCATATGACACAATCACAGCGTCCTGTTACGCCAAACTGAAATTAGCCGTTAACTTTGGTAATGCACTCTAAGAGAATATCCATTTCATCATGATCAGTTGGTATGTTGAACACCTAGTCTTGGCACTATGACATTGTTCCATTTTCTCATATTTCGATACATATATTTCTCTTATATCTTGTCTTTGCGATTGTGTCAACTTCCAGTTGCATTAAAATCGCCTCATGAAATTCTCCTTTCAAAAGCACTGCAGGTCCTTGTACATGACTAGACTGCGGCACGATACAAACGGACTGATCCAAAGTCTTCGAATATCACAACACAAAACGAAACCAACCAAAATTTAATGCAAACGTAAAAGTCAAAAAATACTATCGGTATGTTTACAAATAAATCAAAAAATGAATTTAAATTAAACACAAACCTGATTTACACACCGTAGATTCCAGTATGGAAGGAAACGAGTACGTACGTATACATGTCAAATTCAGTCTCCGAAAATTTCACGCTACACTTCGTTTAGAATTCACGATTGGTGGTAAGTGTAACATCCAACAAATCTGAAGTAACAACAAATACAGTTTCATATACATATTTCCTGATAAGTTTTTAATTTTCAACTAATTAACTATTTTGTTCTCTTCAGTTACACTTTTTGCTTTATGGAAAGTACATTCCCACACACTATGCAAAACGTATCTTAGAATTGCAGGCAAAATCAATGTATGTACCGTTTACGAAAGACATGCAATGCTTATGCACAATTTAAAGCAAATATACGGTAGGTTTTAATCTTCCTAGGCAGGTATTAGGAAGAAAAAGATTGATACTATCGTAAGTTATCGTTTGGTATTATCTATTGCAAGTTATCGTTTGACATTATCTATTGTAATTATCATTTTAAATTATTTATTTAAGTTATCGTTTATCATTATCGATTGCAATCTATTGTAAGTTATCGTTTGCCATTATCTATTGCGCGTTAAATGCAAGATGAAATGGCTTATTTAAACACTTGTATGTACCTTTCCTGCAAAGTAGTTGTTCGCATTTCTTTTCATTGTTCTTCATTCCTTTAAAAAAGTGAAAAATGCAGCATGTATAGCTTTTTTTTCTATTCATGATACTTACCTAAGCCACACCTACCAATTTTATAAAGAGATTCGTTTTATAATGCCCTTAATTCACCAGTCAAAATCATGTCTATATTTTTAATCTAATTTCGGTGTCATTCGGAATGTGTTTGTATTGCTGATAAGTTCCATTTCTTGCCTTAACGGTATTTATTTTAATCGCCTCATCATATATTATATGAAATTTAAAAGCAAAAATATGTACAACCTGAGGTGGTCGAGTGGTCTAAGGTGTTCGTATTTACAGATCGCTCACACGTGTCATATCTGTTTCATTGAGTTGGAGTCTCGGTTCAACCAATATGGGTATATAAGAAAACTTGACTTTAGCTTCCAGTTGGTCGGTGGTTCTTCCTGGATTCCTCTTCCACCAAATATACTGGCTACCATGCATAGCCTAAAATGGTGATAAACCCGAGAGACCTGAATCAATCTTCTTGACCGCTAGCAACATTTTAAATAGTAAGACTTTTTTTTTGCATGGGCTGAGCCGCATAATTATTTATTTTAAAATGTTATAGGTGAAATTAGAATGGTGGCGTTTGCAAATATGTGCTTTGTTCGAAATTATTACTATTTAACACCTTTCGAATGTTGAAGTTCCATACGAATCAGTTTTTAGGAAAGCCAATATATCGAGCCGTGCATTTTGTATACGTATTCTTTTGCTCACTTCAACTATAGTGATAATTGTTGAGAATTTGGCATTTTGCAATTGGCTTCGTTCAGACATCAACTCATTTTCGTGCTTTCGTTTTGAGTGCAATAACCCACATTCGAGTCTTAAAAGTTCTGTTAAACCTTCAGTTACTGATTAGTCCAAAAAGTACTCGATAATTTCTCTGTACAACAAATCATTTACTTTTTTGTTGCTGAATTCTTTGAACCTATTAAACATGTATCATTTCCGGATTTCTTTATTTGATGGAGTCTGTAAAAGTGTCATGTATGTGACTCCCATTTAATTGATTTACTTTTTGATCCCATGTGTATTTTAAAGAGGATGAAACGTGTTGTCACTGTTGTATATTAGAAATATTTGCAAGTCAACAACTTCTGCTTCTCGCTGTACATCCATCTGACGAACATATACACTTTTGCATGGAAATACAGTCGACTCCGGTTAACTGCACACCATCGGGCCAGTCACGAGACTGTGCAGTTAACCAGAGTGTGCAGTTAACCGAAGTACGGTACAGTACAGCTTTAAATCAGCACGTCACAAATATATGTGAAGAATAAATTTAAACAATGATTAGAATCCACTCTTTCAACTTTTACTTAAATGTTAAGCTTGTTTTCCTTCCTCTGAACGCAATTTCACTGATTCAACCCAATGAATCAAGGAATTATAGCGAATTTCAAGAAATTCTATAGATAGCTTGTTATTCGAAAACTGCTGTCAGACATTGATGGGTCATCTCCCACAGAAAAAGGGTTCAGCTCCAAAGTCGTCTGCATACTGTTTTTCACTGTGTTGTCGTTTAAATTGAATTCCGTTGCGCATTTTCCATCTTTCCAACCATCCATTTTTTTGGCTTGAAATCATTCAAACCGAAACGGTTTAGAGCAATGTTTCCCTTGCTGTACTATGATTTTTCCCACGCTATTGCTCCCTAGTGGGTGCGGATATGCATGTATATACCACCTAAGGCGTCCTTTACATGTCAATCATTTACGAAGTCGCATTTGCCGGCTTAATTGTCGGCTTATTTGAAGCACTACAGCAGTGGACTGGCAATAACTGATCATGAATATACATTGTGCAGTTAACCGGAGTAAAATTGTATTGAATAATGTGCCACGGGCATTATCGTGCTATTATCCGGAGTGTGCATTTAAGCGAAGTGCAGTTATCCGAAGTTTGTTTTCATTGAAAAGCATTGGGAAAAAAACGGGACCGTCATGACTGTGCAGTTATCTGGCGTGTGCAGTTAGTTAACCGATGTGCAGTTAAGTGGAGTCGACTGTAGTTCTCTCGTTTGGTTATTTAATATGTCGGCAGATGGTTCAGTTAATCCTTATTTCTCATCTTTGTATCTTTTCTTCGTTCTGTTATGTTTCATTTAGTACTGAAGTTGATGATGTTTTAATATGAAAATGGACTTTTAGGATCGTTGTATAGGTGCCTAAAATATTGTGTTTTTTTTTTCTTCATCCATTCATTAAGATCGGAATAAAGATATCCAGAAATAACTTGACGCTTAACAAACTGAGATGACCCTTGTCAACAACCCAAAAGAGCTTCCAACTTAAACTGATACCCTTTTCTTCGTCATTGGCAGCATTTACTTCAATCCTTTTAAACATATGCCTGATTTTAGCTAAATGTCAGATGCTGGGTCTAATGGTTGACTTCAGAACAGCTGCCTTGTTTAATGACTCACTGTGTGATTCCTTGAATAGACTAACTGTTGCTATGTTTTGCTTTGCTCACATGTTCATTGGATAAAAGAAATGGATTCGAACACAATCAACTGTTGATTTCACGTCATTGTCATCATCAGCAGCAGCAATATCACCAACATCATAAGTAGCATAAAAAGCATTATTATTTCACTCTTTCTGTTCCTTTGTCATTACAATCTTCTGCTTTTCTTCTTCATAGAGATAAATGATCACACTTATTTAACATAACCAAAATATTCTGTTGTTGATGGATTGTATATAATAATATCATGACGTCACTGTGACTTGGCACGTGACTTTGAGATAGATCATTTGTTATTATAACTTTGGAACATCAAGCAAAAATAATAATAATAATAATAATAATAATAATAATAATAATAATAATAATAATAATAATAATAATAATAATAATAATAATAATGAGGACGTTGTATTGCGCCTACTAATCTTTAGAAGCTATTGTATTGTTACTGTTACTGTTATTTATGAAAATGTACACAATCTTTTGAGGCAATATATAAAATGGCTTCTCTTCACAACATGTGTCGGTTTTTTCCCCCAATGTTTTCTATGACATTTAAGCAAACGTTGTAAGCCGCATTGACCTTAATACTAAACTAGGATATGTATCACATGCATTTCTTTTTTTAAATTTTTATTTATTTTGGGTTGTTTTTTTTTTTTTTTTTTTTTTTTTTTTTTTTTTGTTTCTTCAGAAGATATATCGATCCAAACCGAGGGTACCGAGAGGTTTAACTATAATAGATATTTCATGGAATTCCTTAAAGAACAAAGTTAAATATATAGTAGAAAATGATGCAAAATTACTGGATATCAGCAAGAATTTTATTAGAAATATTCCTGAAAAAGAAATGTTCCTAATGTTTGCCATGTTATTTTGCATCTACATAAACCAATCCAGCTAAACTGAATTTTAAAAGGAAACAAACACCAAAAGTCTGAAAGAAAAGAAATCAATATAAAAATAAAAGAGGACAGTTTAACCGAAACGGAGCAATGCTTTGCGTAGATTTGCAAATGAAAAGAATTACAATATCCCGCAAGTGACTATTATATCGATGTAATGAGCGGAGTGATTTTTCCGGAAAAAATAAACCAATTCATGAAGAATGATTATCGTCATCATTATTTCTACATTATTGCAACTACTACTACTACTACTACTACTACTACTACTACTACTACTACTACTACTACTACTAATAATAATAATAATAATAATAATAATAATAATAATAATAAGAATAATTAAGAAGAATAATGATAATAAGAAAAATGCCAACAATAAGAATACTATACTAATGATTATTATTATTATTATTATTATTATTATTATTATTATTATTATTATTATTGACCGAAATCATTTGCTACACGAATAAATAGTTCCTGTAATGTTTTGAGCTCTCTTGTAAATCGCAAAATTTATTATATTTTTTTTCTTTCTCACCAATTATAATACAAAGAGTAACTATCTTTCCGAATAAATATAAAATTTGACTCAACAATATAGTTTTTCAACATGGAACATAGATGCATGTTCAGCATGATGTCACAGAGAGAAAGGTTTAACAACGGGAGTGTGTCAATATAAATTTCACTTCTAATCATTCAACTTGTTACACTTAATCCACTCCTCTGTATAGGGTGGATTCCAGCTTACATGTATATGCCCACCCTGTTTCACGCGCATGCTATCAGTTGACCAATTCCGTTTTATTTGTTGTTCTTGTTTTGTGTTTATAGCTAATTTTCAGGGCATACAAATATAAATGGCGAAACGACCTCGTGTGTGTGTGGTAAATGTGCCATACTCAGATATATGTGATTATTATTTACATAGTTCTCCTTAAGCAGTCGAATTGAAAAATGGCCGCCATAATGTTTCGGAGCTTGTTAGGATCAATCAGAATCGCGTAAAAGTGATACGTTCAGTTTTTGTAATATTAAAAATATTAAACCACACTGAAGTGAAGTGGACCGACTCTGAAAATAATATCATGACGTCACTATATAATTTGACACGTGACACTGAGATCGACCTTTTGTTAAAGTAACTATGGAAGAGGAAGCGAAGTAAAAATGGAGAGAATTTTTAAACCCAAATTTTTGGTTTTGCAACAAAGATAGAGTGTAAGTATTCTGAATGTAAAGGCATGAACAAGCGATTGCTGCCTAACTAGAAAATAATTAAAGGCGATGACTTTTTCTGGCGTGTTTTAATAATAATAATAATAATAATAATAATAATAATAATAATAATAATGATAATGATGATATTGATGATGATGATAAAATAGATTAATAATAATAATAATAATAATAATAATAATAATAATAATAATAATAATAATAATAATGATAAAATAGTAGTTATATGATTATTATTATTATTATTATTATTATTATTATTATTATTATTATTATTATCATTGACATTTACATGTCGAGAAAAAACAAGACTTTATTTGTATTCATACTTTTAGCGGCTTTAAAGGTTAGTGGTAATAGTTAGAATAAGAGAAATCTACTCAAATAAATTTGTAACAGCCAATCATTATAGTCTTTAAATAGATCATTGGTGTGACGTATTTTGTTTTAGCCTCTCAGAATTTCGGATCTGTAGGAATCATTCACTTTGATACTTGTGTACCAAATAAATTTCATATAGTGAACCCAATGACATGTAACTTTGACTGGTGGACAAATATACTGTATGAGTACACGTATATGTGACATAATTACACTTTCTGTTTTACAGTGATTCTATACGAAAACACAGTTGTGACATAATTACACTTTCTGTTTTACAGTGATTCTATACGAAAACACAGTTGTGACATAATTACACTTTCTGTTTTACAGTGATTCTATACGAAAACACAGTTGTGTTGGACTTTCTGTTGGATATAGATACTCACAATTGCACAGTTGTGACATAATTACACTTTACTTATTGACAGGGATACTCTACAAATACACATAGATGTGACACAATTACACTTTACGAGTGCCAACTTTTTAAAATTTTCAAACGGCCCCCGACTTTCTTCGAAAGTGCACTAATGCAAACGTCTGTCTTTTTTTCTCAAAGTTTGCATCATACCCAATAAACATGTAAAAAAATAAATCGATGGTCAAATTTAAAGTGACAACTGACTGTAAATTTATGTGTGTACTTTTTTGTTTAGGAGGTCCGTGATTTCCAGCCCCCCCCCCCCCCCCCCCCTCCTCATTATGCGCATGAATGATGTATGAATTCACATTATTGTGACAAAAGATAAATTACAATTTCCTGTTAGACAAGGAATCCCTATGTGTACATATATGTGTGTTTAATTTGGATTTTTAACGTAGCTGTAACAGTGCTTCATTCTCATTATGTGGCAGTTTATAATGATGCATAAGTACTGGGCATCTTGTTCCAGCTGATCACATTATCTTGACACCAGGCCAACCAGTCATAACATTAACCTCGTTATGCTGGACGTCTAATGCTGAGCTGTTACTATCATTTTTATAAGCCTTTGGCATGACTCAGTGGGATTCAAACTGGTGTCTTCCTGTATCCGAGGTGGATGCTTTGACCACTAGGCCAACAGAGTAGTTCCAAATAAACATTACGTGACATAATTACTCTACTGTTGGGAAAATATCGTCAATTAATAAAGATAATTAAGACATAAGTACACATTACTGTTGGACGATGATGCTCTGCAAATACAGAGTTGTGACACAAGTAAATTTCACTGTCGACCAGGAATTCTCTGCGAATACAGATAGATGAGACATAATTATTCTATTATTGGCAAAGATAATTTACGAATATAAATATATGCCACATGAAGGGAAATTATAGACACAAGCTGCTGTGAATCATCTCTTATTATTATTACATATAGCTTATGGCTTACATCTTTGAAAAGTAGATTAATTTTCGTTTTTATGCATACTTGTTATTACACATTGAAGGTAGGCAACAGTGTTATCATCATTCTATACAGCGCTAGACTGTTCGATATGTATTTCTTGACATGGTGGATTAATATTTGTAAGTTTTCATTTGTGTGTAATAATAAGTTTTAAAAAATGAGTTATCATCATGAAATTGCATATGATATAAAAAGGTCAGATGCTGACACTTGGTTTGTTATATAAAGGTCAGATGCTGACACTTGGTTTGTTATATTAAGGTCATATGCTGACACTTGGTTTGTTATATAAGGGTCAGATGCTGACACTTGGTTTGTTATATAAAGGTCATATGCTGACACTTGGTTTGTTATAGAAAGATCAGATGGTGACACTTGGCTTGTTATATAAAGGTCATATGCAGACACTTAGTTTGCTATATAAAGGTCAGATGCTGACACTTGGATTGTTATATAAAGGTCACATGCTGACACTTTGTTTGTTATTAAAATGTCAGATGCTGACACTTAGTTTGCTTTATAAAGGTCAGATGCTTACACTTGGTTTGTTATATTAAGGTCAGATGCTGACATTTAGATTATTATAAAAGGTCAGATGCTGTCACTTGATTTATTATATATCAGTTCGATTCTTGAGGAAGCTAAGGGAAGTAACCCAACATAATATTTGTCCGGTATTATTATAATCACCAGAGGGGTGTTAATTTTTTTCCTGTAATATTCTATTTGTATCCTCAATATTTCAGCTTCAATAACATTGACCTGTTTAGAGGCCTTGTGGGACAAATAGTTGATTTCACTCGTGGCGGAAACAAGTCCTTAAATGATGCCATGAAGACGCTTTCTTATTTAAAGTTCGCGAAGGGTAAGTCCAGCTTTTAAGGTTGCCTTAGTTTGAATTAAAAGTTATTTTAAAATATTAAATAGACTATTATGGAAAATTGTGAACAACTTTTTAAACATTATTTGATGTATATTTTATTAAATCATTCTTAATTATCAGACAACATGCATATTAGTCAACGGCTTTTATCATCACCTGTACAAAAATAGTTTAGCATTTAAAGGACATCATTTTATCCGAGGTATTTGCCATGTCCTGTCTAAATTTGAATGATTATAAGTGCTGTTTTATGAACGTGTTTTGTAGGATTACCAGCATTACACGAAATGTTTGCCTTTGTGAAAGTCTTTGTGTTAGAACTCTACAAGACTGACGGAAGCAGCAACAACAATGCAAGTGGTCTAAATTTTGCCAGTCGTGACACTAACAGCAACGTGTAAGTGATTTCGCAAGCGTTCTTTTTAACGTTAAAATGCATGATATGATAATAACACGTGACTTATATTTAACTCCATAAAGACAATTCCTGTATAATGAAAAAGCATTGTGCAGTTTTCATATGCAGATGTGAAATGTGAGCCCATAACTTATATATATCCTGCTGAGATTAATTAAGGTTAGTTATTTGGTAAGAAAGAGTTGACTTTTCTGCTCTAAGTTATGCCAGTATCGTGACAGTTATTGTAACTATTACAATGTCTTGAGATTATAATTACTTGATATTAGTGTCTTGCCAGTTATAATTACTATCTATTACAGTGTCTTGAGAATTATAATATAATATAATTTATTATTATTATTATTATTATTATTATTATTATTATTATTATTATTATTATTATTATTGTTAATTCTATATCACCTTCAGATTAAACAAAACGGCATTTAAGGAGCTGGATAGACAGATGTTTGCTGGAGGTCGCTATAAAGCGTCACATGGATCATATCAAGGAACTGCAAGCACTTCAAAAGGTGTTTGTCTTTACAATATAGAACAAATCATATGTCTGTCTATAGACGATTGCTTTCAGAGAGAGAGAGAGAGAGAGAGAGAGAGAGAGAGAGAGAGAGAGAGAGAGAGAGAGAGAGAGCATGTGTGAGTATAAACCTTTTATGTTAATATCTGTTTTAGATAGTACGAGAGGTTAAGTTGTTTGACTTAATGTTCATCTGGAAAATTGCTACACTATTCATATATTATTTTTTTTCACCTCAAAGAACCTTTTTAAAGTGTCTTCTTACATACTTTGCAATTTTAATATCTTTCATTTTGTGACAAGATAAAATAGCTTCTATCTTGAATGCTTCCAAAGCAAGGTCATAAAATAGGCGGGGCCCAATTAATTTGATGACAGGTCTACAAAGATATGCTTTCTTTTGAAAGATTTATTATTTATTTAGATTTCGTATAGTAAATATTTTGTCCCGAGTGTTGCGGTTGTTAAACAATGTTACGAACAAGATATGGGTAACACATTAAATAATGCTCAATCATTGAATATGTCGCACAACCAAATATTTTTTCAGAAAGGCCGTATGTTTCAAGAAAAGCAGAAGCAGTGTCAGGAAAAACTGCAGATGAAACTTGACCAACCAGATGGAGAAAAGAAGAAAGGCACAGAAAAGGAGATAATAAGCCTTCAGAAGAAGCTTTCTATGAACGGAGAGTTGATAGACTTGGCCTGCCTTTCCTACCAGACTGTACTGGAAATGGAGAAATGCACCAGGCGTGAAATGCAACAGGTTAGGGAGCGACATGTTATCACATATTGTTTCAGTTTTTGATTTCTTGTCTCTTTAAAGCAATTTTTTATATGGAAATATTTCATTTTTAATTTTGGAATATGAGATAATCAGTGATGATGGAATTATAGATATTGTGTAAATGTTTTTCAACTTATCATTTAAGACACAAGTTTACAATATTACAAAGTTATCTTTTACCTATCAAAATTAAATGATGTAATAAAGGTTATTTGACAAACTTCATCTCTTTTTTTAACCCGATTGATATGCGTACATGGAATATAATGAAGGTATGCCATATTTTCTATTTCAGTTGTCAGAGGTTCTACAACAGCAAATAGTCGCAATGGCACGTGATAAACTAACCGAGTCTTTTGATCTACTAGAGGATCTGACATGGAGTAACAAGCTATCCATGTAAATAAATAATTCTTTGATTTTCTCCCTCATTCAGTAACATCCCTATCCTGTAATATCGTGTATTGAGGTCACTGGCATCCCAATAAAATATACACATGTTCAATTTGATTTCAGTCATTCTCTAAAGATGTAAATATATGCATGCAGACGAATGGATTGGTCATTGACTTGTTGGGCTGATGCATCAGTTCATTTATAAATGTATAGATGGGTGGATGACGGGCGATCTTTCCATATATCTACAGTGCCAGTGGCATAGGTAAACCACAGAGTTAGAACGTTCGACTTTATTTAGTATAATGTGATTTCAAATGGTCAACCAAATGTAGAAGAATGACTCTGCAAACATGCTTTTATATGTGTGCACTATCTGAGTTAATACATAAGCTAAATAGCAAGTGCTATTGTTTTACATCCCTTGAGATGTAAACAAAACATGGTAGAGAAGTACCCATTGACCTATAATTAATTTAGTAATATAAATAATAGCAGAAATTACTGGAATATCACATTATATTATTTATAAACATTTAAAAGTGTTTGACCAATGAAGTTCATACAAAACAATGAATAGCAGGATTGCAAATTTAATGAGATAAAGGAGTTGATCAAGAAATTTCTCATCTCAATGTTTCACAGTTCTTGATGATCTTGATGATGATGATGATGATGATGATAGCTTTGTACATCACCTAATATTTATAAGCTCTAAGCACTTCACATATATACATTTATATATAATGATATGACTACCAAAATACCCACAAGGAAATTAGAAAACATAAAAACATGCTGACAATGTTTTAGGTATGAAACATCACTAAGATCTTAGAGTTTGTCTTGCAGTCGAAATAAGTCGGTTTTAAGAGCACCGTCGAAAGGGATCACAGTGTCTTTGTGTCTAGGTTCAATGGACCATTCGTTCCACAATGCTGGGCCCTGGTATGCAAACGAACGTTGTCCATATGACTTCGTGGTAAACGAACGTTGTCCATACGACTTCGTGGTCATAGTGGGAATAATGAGTATATGATCCAACCAGAGAGAACATCATTGACTACTTTCAGATGAGTAGATTCAATAATGTGGGAAAGGCGAAATGTGCTGTACATTGCTAAAAAAGACTGTTATAATTCAGATAAGACACAAATTGGATATGTATGGTAGATTAGAAACTGGGAAGTAGTTCATTAAATCGATATGGTAGAGTACTGGTTTCTTCAGCAGAAGGTTTACAATGGCAGTTTTGAAAACTGATGGGAATTCCTTCCCGGTAGAGAGAGAGAGAGAGAGAGAGAGAGAGAGAGAGAGAGAGAGAGAGAGAGAGAGAGAGAGAGAGAAGAGAGAGAGAGAGAGAGAGAGAGAGAGAGAGAGAGAGAGAGAGATGTATTAATAACATCAGTTTGTAAAGGCAATATTGAATCTAAGTATGCAATCAACAATGATGATGGAATTGGTGTACTCTTAATCATGAATGTAATTATTAAATCCGTAGATACATGCTGAAATGCTGCTAACGGCTGCCGCTGGAATTCTGTATTGCAACTGTATGGTGACTAGTTATCTGAAATTATGTTGTCAAACTTATCCCTAATGGTTTGTGCTTTGTCATGGAAGAAATTTGCTAACAGGTCTGGAAAGTCGACGGAAGAAAACGTAGTTGAAAGTGCTACATTTGTTTCTTGACATTATTTTGTTAGTAATCTTCACATGATCCTTAGACTGTTGTGGGATACATTTGCTGCATGGACTATGTTTGTGATGTTCTTCTTAACTGGTTCATATATTTGTTTCTGAACAGTGAGTCTGAATGAAAGCCAAAGCCTCTCAGACTTACGGCGGTCTCTTTTAGTTAGTGCGAGACACATCCCTAACACTGTTATACCATGGATAACACTTTTGAATTGATACTCTCCACTTGGTGGCTGGGGCATGTTTTTTAAGCATTCAGCGCGGGCAGTTATCGTGTTCTTATGGTGTAGGAGGTAAGCAAATAGGTTAGGTTTGTTTGGATGTCATGCATTAGTTTGGTTATATTTATCATTCGGAGTTTGCTATTAGTAGCAAATAAAGGTGATGGGTTAGGGACTGATATATAATGCAGAGGTGATCTGATGCAAGTTCGTGGAATACAATGGTGGACTCTTGAATATTATCATCAGGTCTATGAAGAATCCAGTCTAACATGTGACCATGTTTATGGGTTGGTTTGCTAAATGAGTGTTTCAGGTTGAAAGCATGAATAAAAACTAAGAGTTGTGATGTATATGGGTTTCCACGACAGTCTAAGTTAAAGTTGCAATCTCCAAGAAAAATCAGGTGGCTAACTATCGAATTGCCACATTCAAGGAGTTTCGGAAACAGTTTGTTTTAAACAAATCTGTGCATTTTCTACATGTAAAAAGCACCAAAATACAGCATCTCACGGAGTGTCTTAATTAACAATTACTTTCACCTGTTAAGTTCCTTTATTATTTAGTGTTGATTCTTGTAAATTTAGATGCCTTCGCTTTTCAGTTTGTGGCGGTGTTTGTTTGATTTTTGTTTTGTTACACAAAATGTTGCCTATTTACACATGTATCTTAATAACAGTCTTCATGCCGAAATGAATAAAATCATGAAAACATTGTTTCAGTTTCACGCCGATTTGTAATGGCATTTACACCTGTACGTTTCAGTAATATATGCAACATTTTAATGTAGACACACATCTTCATGAGTGAGTCCTCAGTGATTTCAAGAGCCAGGGAACGTCATAAAAATACAGTCAATCTGTGGTTAGCGTAATCAACACAGTCTAAAAAAAACCCCGAAAACAATCACATTGTTTTACATTCTAACTCATGACATCGCACGCGTCTAGCTCATTAAAAATGTGTGCTAGCACATTGAAACAGAAACTTTCACCAATTAACTAAGACTTAAATTAAATTACGCTTAAAGAAATTGAGGACTAGTTGTTTAACTACAGTTTCTCGAGTTATAAACACCTGATCTCTTACTGTATATTTATTCTCATTTGTCCTGTATTAGATGGGTTTTGAAATTGATTACTGTTTTCATGGTCTTTATCTATTCTAGTATCAAGATTGCTTTGGGGAACTATGCTTTGTGTCATTTTTATATACATGTATTAAAAAGTAAAACCATAAAAAGTGTAGTAGAGAAGAGTTTACAGTGTTGAGTGAATTGATATGGGAAATTAACTGTTGCAATTCATGCATCCCAGGAATGATTGCTTGGAAATAGGTTTCATGAGCATTGCACATGCATGTGTTCCAATATGTGTCCCTTGTCAAAATTGAAAGATTTATTTGGGAGAAAACCAGTATGAAAACACAGAACTATGGGATACAGTAACCAGGTTTGTTAGATTTGCTGTCACGTGACGGACTGATGGATCTACTCACGACACGGGCACAAGAAATTAGAAAGATACTTAGTAGAAAAGATTATATATTTGAGAATGACCATTCATTTTTTTAAGCAGTTAAATAACGTTGCCGCTCCGGTGGTTAGAGGGTCCGCCGCGGAAGCAGGAGGTCGTGGATTCGATCCCTGGCCGAGTCATACTAACGACTTATACAAATGGTACTAACAGCTGGCTCGCTTGGCGCTCAGCATTAAGATGTTAGTGTTAGCACTGGTCGGCCTGGTTTCAGGATAATGTGATTAGGTGGGACATCATGCTACATGTCTGCGATAAGTTGCCCCAGTGCTAGACATCGCTATAAACTGCATCACTGCAGACATCGTAGCGATATAATTGAAACATTGTTAAAGCTACGTTAAAAATACTAATCACACACATAATCAGCTTGTGTTTTAGAATTATTTAATTGACTCTCATGTTGTCACTAGCAGCACAAGCAGTAAGCTTTACCTAGAATTAGATACACAGCATTGTTGTTACCGAGGCTGTGCTGTTTTATCAACCAAATCCTTGATAACTATGTCGATGACTTCACATATCCACTGTGGTCTGTTTTTCTTTCTTTAAGTATGCATATGCACGTTTTAGTTCTTTCTTTAGTAGGAGTGGTTTCTTCACTAAGGTTTCTGAAAGGCAGGTAAACACTGATATTTTACCTAATATAATATGTTTAAGATATATATGCAGTGGAGCAAAGTGCTGCGGTAACGGGTGGCAGAGAAAATGCATACTTTCTGTAGTTACGGACTCTGAAAATACTTTTTTTGGTTGAGTATGTTTTATCACTTAGTTCTTTTTTGCTTTCTCAGTTCCTAAAGGTTGTGCTTTATTTTAAGTGGATTTTCTTCGAGAATCAAGCAAAACATGCCTAGCATGCGAATAACTAATTTAAAAGTGATTTGAAGTAGATTACTGAAAATAAGACAAGGCACGCACATAGACTCAAGCACACATATCTAATTTTCCATTCTGTTTCAGGTTGGGCTGGTTTACATTATTCTGTATTGGGACCCTTTCCTAAGAATGCTTTAAGGGTGTAAGAGAACCCGCCTCGGGTTCAGTAAGTTCAGTTGTCATTTGCTTGAAAATATGGAAACACCATTATTACAGACGTGATAGTGAGACTGGACTACACGTTTTGGCAACTTATGAAATTGTCTTTTTAACTATAAGAATAATGAACATTAAGCGGCTTTTAAATCAGCTGTTCAGTGATTATAGGTTCATTTCAGAAAATAATACAGGTTGATTTAACATAGTATGCAGTTTAAGATGAGATTATACGCAATATCGATGCAGAATAGCTTGAAGCGATTAAGAAGTAATTCACTTCTTGCGTAATTTCTGGTAAGATTGTATCATTTAGAATGAGTTAGTCACTTTCTAACATAAATTTATTCACCTACGGACGTAATTGCTTGCTTGGACGCTATAAATATTTAATTTCTCCTAGATGACTACTTTCTTACTTTCCTTCCTTACCTTTCTGCTAACTTACAGGTATATTTTGGAGAAGGTAAGGGCCATCGACTGCCAGTATGCATCAGAGCAATTGTACAAACACATATGCAAAGCTTACATATTCCCAGATCCTGAGGTAAGTTTCCGAGAGGTCTCAGACCTTGGCTAAATTTCAAAAAAGTTTTTCTTCTTCATTCAGTCAAATCAGAGATTTGGTAGTTTTTCTGTATTATAAGCTGCATTCTAGCCATCTATAGATAAAAAGAAGCAGACAAAAGAAATACAAATTTGTATTAGCCTTCAGTTAGTATTTAAAAAGGAACAACTTTGCATTAGCTTTCTCCACTTGTTTAAATCGAGGCATTTTACTCTTATTCCTTTGGTATTAAGGCAATTTTCATATGCTGCTGTGCTGTTAAACGCCAGTCAGTTCCTCAACCAACCAGCCAAATAATCAATGAATCAATAAATCACTGAATCATCTCTTAATATTTCACCACACGTTACCAAACGATGCTACACTGACACCATATTGGCTTATTTCACTCGAGGTTAGAGCATTTAATGTTATTTTTTGTTGATTGGTCGTTCAGATCTATGTGCTTGGAATGTTTCAATTAAAAGAGATGTATTTATGGTAAAAGTATTTTCCTTTAGATTAGACACTTCATGACTCAAAATTTTTTTTTGCCTTGTTCCATATCGTTGAATTATTGCACCATTTTAAAACAATATTAGGTGGAAATCAACAATTGACAATACATTGAACATAACTAGCACCATCGTTACTAGTATTTTATCATTAAGAAATAATATATCTGAATCAATGTGCAGAAAATTAGTCAAGTTATATCGACTTCATGTGTAAAAAATAATGCATTTTTTTGCACATTATAATCTTGTTTTTAATATTTTTATTTACTAGGAATGGAAAATTAGAACAGGTTTTCACGTCGAACTAGAAGATCCTGCATTATTATCCAGTGATTACTGCTGGAACAAGGGCGAATGCATTGGTCTTGTGGATGTTGAGGAACCTGGTGAATACCTATCTATCTTTCTATCTATCTATCTATCTATCTATCTATCTATCTATCTATCTATCTATCTATCTATCTATCTATCTATCTATCTATCTATCCATCCATCCATCCATCTGTCTCTTTCCCCCTCTCTCTGTCTCTATCTCTGTCTCTGTCTTCCTCACCTCTCTGTCTGTCTGTCTGTCTGTCTGTCTGTCTGTCTGTCTCTCTCTCTATTTATATATATATATATATATATATATATATATATATAAAGTGAGAGGAATAATTTGTAATCAAAGTTTTATATATGCGGGATATTATATCATATTATCATATTATCTGTCATTTTAGAAGCAAATAATAAAGATTGTACTGCAGGTGTTGGTGTTCGTATTTTATTTTACCAGCTTAATCCTGATGTTGTTTCACTTTTTCTAACTGATTGTTCGTGCTGTTCTTCTTTTACTAACCGTTGGTATGGTTCTTTTTTGTATTAACTTACATAATTTGAATGCTTATGTGTGAGTCTGATTTCAGCTGCTAGTG
Source organism: Unio delphinus (assembly GCA_029339505.1). Lineage (NCBI taxonomy): Eukaryota > Metazoa > Mollusca > Bivalvia > Unionida > Unionidae > Unio > Unio delphinus. The sequence continues at coordinate 113,565 of JAQISU010001244.1, forward strand.
ATTTACATAATATCTTATAATCTACCAGTAATTAACTGATACACAGTCTGACATGACTTCACTTAATACGTAATGGCCATTTTATTTTTTTCCTTTCTCAGCTGAGCTAAGCTTGTATCTTAAATGCAGTTTGCGTTTTTTAATTCCTTTTTATAAACATTAATATTTTTTTATAGGATTCAGTTGAATTTATGACACTATCAGTTGAATTATACAACATTTTTTAGTTTAGTTTTACGACACTTTATAGTTGTACTGCACTTGCAGTTGAATTGTACCACATGATTCAGATGAATTGTATGATATATTTCAGATGAATTGTATGACATGTTTCAGATGAATTGTATGAAATGTTTCAGCCGAAATGTACCACATGATTCAGATGAATTGTATGACATGTTTCAGATGAATTGTATGACATGTTTCAGCCGAAATGTACCACATGATTCAGATGAATTGTATGACATGTTTCAGTTGAATTGTACCACATGATTCAGATGAATTGTATGACATGTTTCAGCCGAAATGTACCACATGATTCAGATGAATTGTATGAAATGTTTCAGCCGAATTGTACCACATGATTCCGATGAATTGTATGACATGTTTCAGCCGAAATGTACCACATGATTCAGATGAATTGTATGAAATGTTTCAGCCGAATTGTACCACATGATTCAGATGAATTGTATGACATGTTTCAGCCGAATTGTACCACATGATTCAGATGAATTGTATGACATGTTGCAGATGAATTGTACCATATTTTGCAGTTGAACTGGACCACACCTAAAACTTATAGGCAATAATTTATTGTTATCTTGTCTAGATGCAGATTTGGAGAACAGACCGGAAGGAATATATGTAAAGGCTACCACCAACTGCAATAAAGGAACTGATTCAAGTCTCACCTTCAAGCGCGGTAAATACAAGCTTTAATTTCGTTTTGAAAAAAGAAAATGATGATAATAATTTGAATTTTCTCTGATTATTAAATTGTTTTGAGTGTTTTAGTAAAGTTACATTAAATTAGATGGACATTATGTGTATGAATAATACGGAATACGAGATTTACTCTGTAACTCACATTTATTCAAATCACTTGAAGAGATTGACCTACGTTACTCTACACAAATAGTATGTGATTTGAAAACAATTTTATAAGCATTTATCCAGTCTATCTTATAACACACAATATTCTTACAGTAAGAAAGTAACACAATTAGAGGTATTAGCGCATCGTTTGAGAAATATTATATAGTGTATGAGAAAACATTTATAGAATCCGTATTTTTTAAAGAGACGTCACACACGTGTAAGAATATCATGTGTTGTTGTTTGGGCGTTAAATGCCATTTTCAGCACAAGATAGGCTATACATGGTTGCCACTAATTAATGATGGATGAAGAACCCGGGAAAACCCCAGCAAGAACCATCGACCTACGAGAAGCTACTGGCAAGATTTCTCACATACAAAACACTGGCCGAACCCACGCACACAGCTGAAATGACAGTGATCAGTAAAGGAGAGCTCTTCAGACCACTCGGCCACTCGGAGCCACTCGAGCCTATTGTATATCATTATATATATATATATATATATATATATATATATATATATATATATATATGTGTGTGTGTGTGTGTGTGTGTGTGTGTGTGTGTGTGTGTGTGTGACACTTGCCACACTGCATCTTCTTTCATATCATTTTTACAGGTACACGTTTCAAGCAAAATCTGGTGTCAAGAGATGGGACAATTGGATTCGGGTGGAAAAGGTCGAGCAGAACTGGAATTAAGGTGTTTGCATGGTTAAATTTGATCATTTGCCGAAGAAATAAGTTATTGGGCTGAATTATGATTCTTATTTATGTTCCTATCTTATTTTATATACCACTGGAAGCAGGATGCCACAAGCAGTGGTGTGCAGTAAAGAAAACAGGTGCAAAATTGATACAACTGAACCAAAATGAAACCCTTCTTTTATTTTAGCTTCATATGAAAATCGTGTTTGAGGGGTCATAGCTTAAATTAGCCTTTTAATCAGCAAACAATTTAATGGGTGGTGGGGGCGTAAAATATTTTTTTTTCACAAATGCGCGGCATTTTCTTAAGTTGACAATTTGTGACATGCATATGAGTCAATAGCGAATAAAAATACCAGTGTATTCACAATTCAGTATTTGCTGAATTTCAACTCAACCGTTTTTCGTGTCTTCTCCATCACATTCTCACCTGTCAGACCATGTTTCATCTTTATATTAACCATGTTTCTACTCCCCATCATATCATCCCATGTTTTACTCCCTCCAGCTTTTGTTTATATGTCTATACTTCACATACCTGAACCTCTTCCTTTCATCAATCTTACTATCTGTCATCATTTCGTCTTCTATTATTTTTATAACATCGTCAATTGTTGCATTACCAGTCTTTTCATCTCAATTATTACCCTCATTCATTTCTTTTTCCACCTATGTTACTAATTGTTATTTATTGTTTCCTCTTCCACCTTTACCTCTCCCACCTTTACCTCTTCCACCTTGTTTACACTTGTCTTACTCTCTTCCATTATATTTTCACCAGTCTTAATCTCACTCACTTTTTGTTTACCTATCTTATTCTTCTTAAATGTTTCTTAACTCATCTTACACTCGTCCATCTTTGCATCACCTGTTTAACTTTGTTTTCTTATAACTTGTCCACCTCCAACATTTTTCGTCCATTCTATTTTGTTTCATTATGTGTCTATAATTCCTTTTTTTCACCGATCATACTTGACTAACATTTCTGTTGTATTCTAATTTTCTCTATAACATCTTCAGTCTTTGTGTCTGTCCTACTCTCTATAATTTGACATGTAATTGGAAAGACAGGAACAACATAAATTCATTGAACGATTATATGCGATTTCCATAATTCACTGAGAAGTGTAAACACTCAGAAAAATATTCTTATATTTCCTATTATCGTTTGGTTCTTGTTTGTAAAAACGTAATGTAAGATGGACATTCTAATACAAAAATTAAATTAGTCCTTAATACCTTATAACAACTCTGCATTTATATTGTTGTTTTTTTAGCACTATATTACTAAAGGCTTAGCGCTTCTACCTTAAAATGAAGTTTAATATTCACCTAACGTGTGTGTAAAATTGTTAATAGTAATAAAAAGCATATTTGTGAACCAAAACTGGTAATAAAGCTATGAAATCCATCCGTTTCGTTTCGTCTACTCTTGTTTTTAATAACACCCACCACCCTGTAAGCTGGGTTAAAACAATTTTGAATTCAGCGCTATAGATCTAATTAAATGTAAAGGCCATTTTGGGTGTCTTGTGCATAATCTGCACGGGATTCCAACTGAACTGCAAAATGTTTTGACTAAGAGGATGTTTCCCCTTTTTATTTTCAAAATTAGAATAACCAACACATTGCATTCTTGAAAAGGACTAAATAAAGTAACTTATATAAATAAAGTAAATCTTGATTGCTTCAGTAAAAAAAATACGTATAATCTTTTTAAAAACAGTTCTCTGGCTGATATAGTGATTTATTTCCCGTATGAAAATATAAATGACTTCTGACTAATTGAATTTCACAAAGGTTCGAAACGTTGATTGATGCATAAAGGTTTTGTTGGTTTTATATGATAAGGCTGTTCTCTATACCATGCTCTTGATCAATTTACTTTGAGGCATAATATTTTCCAGAACGCCCAAATATCAATCACGACATGTAACTAATTTTGAAAGTTATGCTCCTTTTGTGTTTATTCAAAGTCATATAATTTAGATTTAGAAACTTTGCTTCCTTTGCAAAATAATACTGAGGAAAATGACATTTAAAAACAAGTATAAGCAAAACGACATTTATGTTTCAGTTTTAATATGCGGCTATCGGAGTGTCATCAGTCCCTTTTAATCACTTTGTTCAATTATCTTATTACTGTTTACATCATGCTAAGTGTTTGGATCTCACTGGAACAAATTAGATACCATAACAGATATATGTAGCATGTTCTATTTTTGAAACATGGCAGTAAACATTTGGTACTCAGACATGAGGCATTCACCACAAACACGTCTGTCGATTAATCATATAATAATACATTTCGTAGAGTGTTTCCCACATCACTGGTAATAGTTCAATCTAATATTATATTTTTATTCAGAGTCTAATATTTAACTGCCAATGCAAAAGTACATATTAATCGATAATGTTTGTCAGGAAATTTTGTTGAATAAACTTTGTTATAACTATGTTACAATTATATTTTAAAACTAAAATTAGTTTTTAAATTTATAAACGTAAATGCGCTTAAATGCCACATGTGACTTTTACTATAAGCTGCCCATGCTACCTTTGGATTACGTGGAAGATTTACGAACATCACAGATGAATAAAATTCTACACACCGATTAGAATTATTGACATTTTAGGTTGTGGGATGCGAAAATGTGAAGAATAGCAAAGATACCCATATATTTTCCTTGAAGCATTCTAGCGACAAATGACGTGCTTCAGCCAGGAACGAACATGGATTGGCTGCTTGAAATGCAACCATGGTAACTTTGATAACACCAATGCACTTTTGAATAGTGAGTCGCTATTCTTGTCGCTTCGGTGGCAGGTCATGCAAAATGCTTGTCTTTGAGGTATGCGAGACATTAATTTAAAATCCTACGTCTCTCTATTTTGATAATAGACAGGAAGGTGTGCACAGAAAAATATATTTTGCTGTTGTTTGTTTTAGGGCTTAACACCATTTTTCAGCACACGATAGGCTATACATGGCGACCAGTAGTATTGGTGGAGGAAGAACCCGAGAGAACCCCCGGAAAGAACCACCGATCCACGAGAAGCTAACTGGCAAGCTTTCTTACATAACTACATTAGCAGAATCTTAGACTCGAACCCACGCAGACAGAGGTGAGACGGCAGTGATCTGTAACAGAAAGCGCTTTAGACCACTCGGCCACTCGGGGCCCCCAAACTGGACATACGATTTGACTAATCTTCAATTTGAAATTATACCAGAATCTCGGGATATATCAACAGTTGTGATTCAAAAATATTGATATAAGCGGTTGAATTTCGGAATAAGTTGTGCTTTAGAAATGTTCCAAAAGTGATACAACATATTTTGCAACGTTGTGAAGGTGTTCCCAACATCATAGATGATATTATTGTTCATGCATCAAATAAAAAGGAGAACTATAAGATACTTGATAATGTTATTCAATTGCTAAGAGATAAATGACTTACATTAAACCGGGATAAAATCCAATTCAGAATGTTGAAGTTGGTCTTTATGGGCCATGTGTTGACAAAAAGGGGGTAGGGCCTGCCAAAGTTAAAGTGAAAACGGTACAAGAAGCGTGTGAACCAAAGAACGCGTCAGAAGATAAGAAGCTTTTTAAGGCCTAGACAACTACAGTACTAGATATATTCTAGATTTAGCTTAAGTGTCCGTGCGATTCCGAAAGTGCACGAAAAAGGATAAAACGTTTGTATGGGTCCCGGAGCAGGGTTCCGAAACTTCACGAGTTGTTGGCTAATGCTAACACTCTGGATTATTTTGACAAGAATGCACCCATTGCTGTTATTGGTGATATCATTTCAGTAAGTCTAGATGCTGTATTGGTTCATCAACAAAACCATGAGTATCGGGGAATTAGTTACGCAGGTAGAAGTTTGAGTGATAATGAACGAATGGCGAAAGTTTTGAGAAACAGAAAGAGAAGCACTTGCAATGTATGGGGGTGCGAACGTTTTCATATCTATATTATTTGTTATGGATTTTGATATTCTTAGCGATCACAAACTACACGAATGCATCTATTCGCCTAAATCGAAACCACGTGCACGAATAGAAAGATGGTGTTCGCAAATATAAGCATATCGGTATGGTGTTTAGTACATACCAGAGCGGGGGAAAATAGCTGATGCACTATCGCGTCTTCTGGCTGATATGCCAAGTAATCATACCAGTAACCTAATGACACGCAGGGCTAAATTAGATTTGTTGAAAGAGCATTTGAAGATGGCTAATAATTGCACTATGTAAGCGAATGCTTAATTCATGGTAGATGGCACAATATTGAATTCAGAGAGTATTTACCAGTACGTGATGAATTTAGTGACATCAGAAAACTAGTTTTACGAGGAACCAGAATCCTAGTTTCTAAGGCGCATCACGAAGAAATAACAAGAATTGCTCATTATGGTCATCCTGGAATAGTTAACATGAAAAAACTGTTACGTATAGTTATGCAAAAGTTGTTACGGTTATCAGTTGGTATCTCAGCCAAACTAGCCAGAACCGATGTTGTTTTCATATCTGTATTTTTGGGGGGTATAAATTTTGAGATTCTCTCCGATCAAAAACGGTGCCATGGCAATATTTGACGGCAGAATCATAAGTCCATTACCATCTGGCGATTATAATTTTGTAGTTGCTGATATATAAATTTGGGGAAAACATGACTTCCAGCGGGATTCGCGCCAAGGTTTTTGACACCGCTCGGTCAAGTGAACACCCCTCCAAAGACTTCCATACAAATTGAGTTGTAAATTGGAAAGTCAGACGTATCTGCTTTTGTATACTAAATTCTGCTCTAATCAATTGGAGACTACAGTTAAACAACTTGCCCAAAAGTCCATTAACCGCAACCTTGCATGGTTTTTCTTCATTATCATCAGATTTCTGTACCGCCAGCCGGTTATGCCATAGAAAATACACTAGTATTCCCTTTCTAATTGGGAACTATTTAACTGCGCCACCCTAGTAAATGATGAGGTATAGACGAACCCTTAACATCCCTCTTTATATGGCAGATGAGCGGAACTTATAAAATATCGATGTTACAAAAGTTGGTGTTGTTCTTTGCTCTGAAGTTCTTTTGTTTTGCTTTTTAAATAATACAAAATAATTGTTGAAAAGTTCTTTTTCATTTCCTTTGTGAATCGTTTCATTTGTAATATTTTCTTTCACGTTCGTGTACCTCATTGGACGGATGTTTTCCTTCGCGTATGTGCTTCTCGTGCACAGTATATAGCAGTGCATTCAACAGTTTTTACATCGTCTTCAGCTAAAATAGCAACAATCAACACGAAGTACGAATATAGCAATAGAAGGAAGCGTGTCTGAGTGCAATCAAAGGCTTTGGCCTCAATATTGCATCAGGGTGGAATCTAAACGCCTAAGCAAAAAAGAATACTCTTGTGTTGATCTAAGAGGTAGAACCCAATAAAAGAAGAAACAACCATCATAGACTACCGGAAAAGGCGAGTACGATCGCAGGCACAACAGCCAGAACGTCCAACGCAGACTCGACCGATGCCGAAGGCCATTTCCGTCGAAGCCCTGGCCACAATACCTATAGATTTTTCCAGCGACAATCCCAATTGACCCGGAAGTAACACCAGTCATTCAACATGTCCGAAGAATTATGCTTATGAGTAGAGAATCTGCTACATGTGGCGTAGCTGCTAGCGTTTTCCTCCTTAATTTGTATAAAATTCTGTCGAGCTTTACAATTTGACTATTCATATTTCCTCAGACATCACGTCTGCAGACGTATTCAATGTTGTGTTTAGGTATTGTCTGAGAGGAAACATTTGTTTGTATCAATAATAGGAACTACAGAAGTGGTTAATGAATTAAAATATTATTCTGGAACTATTGTAAACTATTCAAAGGGGTTCTAGACAATACCATTTTGATGCATAAGGCCTGTTAGCAGAACAGTAGAGTTCTGGATCTGAAATTCATTTGGGACATTCTATTCTTTGTAACTTAAGTAGAACTTGCAGAATTATTTTGGCTTTAATTCTTAATACAGTACGTTCCTCTTACATTTTCGTGTCATAACTTTCCTAAGTGAATTATGTTTTATTTTCTACAACACTTGTAGGGTTTCTGTTTTCTTTTTATGACCATAGAGTTGTAACAATATACAATTTAAGGCATGTATATCGATGTAGACCAATACTCTTCTCAAAAATCTACATAATGTTGAAATATAGATAATAGGTGGAGTTTGATAAATCCGGTGTTTAACTACTTGAAATGTCTTTTTTGCATGCATACAATATTGTTTAAGCACTTCAAGTATTGCAAATACATTAAAGCACTTGTCCAACTATTTGTACAAGGTTACGTTATCTTGAATGTACAACAATCCACATTACTTAATTGTCTGTGATATTATTTCAAAATGCAGAACATGGTAACAATACAGATAACTGAGTATTTAATTAGTGTGTCTCTAATTATATTATTATTTGTATTATAATATATATTTACACACGCTTAAGGATATTTATAGGATATGTGATATGTTTCTCTGTTCCCTGCTATTATTCAATGCAATGAATCTTTTCAGGCTATTTCTTGTGTGTGTGTGTGTGTGTGTGTGTGTGTGTGTGTCTTTTGCGTGTGTATGTGTGTGCGTGTGTGTGTGTGTGTGATTTGGATTTGTTAACGTAGCTTTAACAATTTTTCAGTCGTATCGCTACGATATTGGCAGTGTGACAGTTGCTAGTGATTTCTAGCACTGGTACAACATACCGCAGACATATAGCATAATGTCCCACCCAGTCACATTATTCTGCCACCTGGGCCGACCAGTCCTAACACTATCCTCTTAATGCTGAGCGCCAAGCGAGGTAGCTGGATGTACCATTTTTTACAGTCGTTGGTATGACTCGGCCGGGTTCGAACCCGCGACCTCCCGCATCCGAAGCGGACGCTCTAACCACTAGGCAAAAAGATTTCCCGTCATGCATTCTTGTAAGACAAACACTTTTCATTCGCAGTGTCATCTCGGTGAACGGGAGCTTGTCAATTGGCGGTGTTAATTTCGTCGAAGTGACAAAACGTTCACAAATGAGTCGCTTGCGATCAAACATCTTGTACGAATTACTTGTTCAAACGGTCATGAGTTCATACAATTTATAGATGTAACAAACAAAACGCAACTCCTTAATTTACGTCACTGGACTTAATAAATCAACATTTGCAATTTAGTGTGATAATAAACTATCGAAGACATCTGGTTTGAATATCGCCTGAAATAATATGTCGCCCCGTGGGGCATTCACATAGATGTATTTCCACCAGACACCTACACTTTTGTTTGTTTTGATAGCTATTTAACATGTCTGCCCTCCCCGTCAATAAACTGTGATTGTGTACTTAGATTTATTGGCATACATTACAACTCATAGGTGATTTTATAGAGAGTCGTTGCAAAGCAAGATAATGAATTTAGACATAGGTACACGAATTTATTGATGCATTTGTCAATAATAATTAGTATTAATTATTTTAGAGTTCATTTATTCGACACTTGGTACCTGGTGTAAATGTACTGTACCCTCAAATCATGTGTGTGTGTGTGTGTGTGTGTGTGTGTGTGTGTGTGTGTGTGTGTGCAAGATGCATATCAGTGACACTCCGGTAGTACGGAATAGATACTGAAGAAATATCTTACAGAGAATGACAATATATATAGATGTATATATATATATATATATATATATATATATATATATATATATATATATATCCCCCATTATTTTTCAGGAGGTAAAAAAATGTTGCATGGAGCTTAATTTAAAAATCTTGAACATTAGCTTTAATCTACTCGTTATTGGAGACGACGGACGTATGGAGACGTGCACACAATAAACTGATAGCTAGCATCTGGCGATCTTTTATAGACGGTCAATACCCTGGCAGGGGTGACGGGCAAAACTAACTAACTATATCAAGTTTCTGCCAATATGGGCTATACAATTATTTAAATTATGATTAAACTTCCTATATTTTTTTAATATCGGCTATTACAAGTTTACCTTTTCTAAATCACATTTCCTCTGTAATATTTTTTTGCTACAACTGTATTTTTCTCTCGATTATTAAATCATTTATTTACCATAAAATCAACTTAATATGTTAACGGTTTAAACTGAAATATGCACTAATTGTTACATACAGTTTTCATTTTGACAACACGATGAAAGAAAAGATATGCATAACGGAATTTTGGCCACTTAACGAATGAGGTTTAAGGAAAATGTGATAAGCTAATTGGTGTTAAATAAGACAAACAAGAATTGATCTAAATTACAGTAATTTTGCAACTAAAAACATGATTATTGGTAAAAAAAAATTACTTTTATTATATATTTTTAAGATTTTACGTGTACATGGTGCTTTCAAATTTCGCTCTTTACTGCTTTCAAACATAAGACTAGTGTTCGTTAAAATTGGATTGTACAAAAAGAAACTTATCGAACAATTCTTCAGCTATATCATATTTCCGTGCAAACACGAGAGCGTGTTCATGGCCAGATTAAGGCTTGGGGTGGGGGTGTTGGGGCACTTAAGATGGGAGGGGGAGGCTTTAGATATAACCAAATACACCCTGAACGAAGCACTTAAATTATCCATTGTCGGTAAACCGATATGTGGTTTATTTTAACATATGTAACTTTATCCACGGCTACCGAAAAGGGGAGAGTGAGAAATTACTGGGGAGAGGGATGTGATTCCTCTTTCCCCCTTTAATCCTCCCCTAGGTGTATATAATATTGTCCTGAAGAATGTTGTCCCGAGGACTGTGTCCTCAAAACAGTGTATTTAAGCCATAGCGTGTGATAAATATAAAACGTGTACGAAAAGATAATATTTTAGTAGGAATGTTCGCGTGCAAACAAACTTTTAAAATGTTTCGACCTATGTTACCTGGAAAACATTTGCCAGGGTAGGTATAATTTATGAAAGGGTTTTTACTTGGACAACAAGGTCAGAATTTACTACAACCCAATCACATATCTCTTGTGATCAAATATGATCATCGACAAAACGTTGTTAAACGAAGGCGCCGATATCGAATCTCTGAAATATTCTCACGCAAACATAATTAGCACATTCCTCGATCACATCTGATAATATAATTTTGTATAAAGGAGAAGACAATGGAATTTAATTCATTCATCTCTGCGATATTCAAGGTTTACCTTTTGAATGCCAAGCTAATATTCGTTTTGTCCTTTGTTGTGTTTTACAATTGTGCAATTTCCGGTTCGCTACGTACATTTATAGTTCCGGATATTGATATTTAATTGTTTTCTGTATTTGACTATCTCAAGTTAACATTAAAAAAATTATGTGTTGAAGGTCGAGTGATATGGATTTGGAATATGTTCACGTTAATATTGTTGTAGAAGTATTGCTGTAGAAGGTTATAGGATATTTAATATTTTATTCGAAGTAACAAATAAGGCAAAGCTTATTAAGTGTGATATGTAAGATACTCCAGACACTTCATTTATTATATCGCTAACTACCTACTATAAACTCAGAACTAATTTCTTTTTCTCCCTTAAAATATCTGACATACTTTCGATTTGCTTATAATCAACACGTTCCCCGTTAGATAGAGGAAGGGCTCTGTCTGTTGATTTTCGTTATGGCAGATTTATCTCCCATGAGCTAGTGTTGTAACTGTCAGCATGAATGCGAGGTAACTTCATCATCATGTTAATACGAGTCGTCACCCATACATTAGGCATCTACATTTGTTCCCCATAGTCTTATTCGTTCGAGAGGTTTATTGCACCCGACAAATTGCTGTTGTTGTAGGTTTAACTCCATTTTTTCAGCAAAAGATAGGCTACACATGGCGGCCAGTACAAATGGTGGAGGAAGGACCTGGGACAACCCCATAAAGATTCACCGACCCACGAGAAGCTACTGGGAAGTTTTCTCACATACCCACGTTGGCCGAACCCGAGACACGAACCCACGCAGAGAGAGAGAGAGGTGAGATAGTTATGATCCATAGCGGTGATTATTTTAGATCACTTGGCTACTCGCTACCCCCACCTCCATTCGACAAATTACAAAATGGAATATAAATTCCTGGCAGATGTTATTCTAAAGTCATTATCTAATTTAGATGGATTGATTAGTCGCTATTGATCAAAATTCAATATGATTATTATGGGATAGTATATCAACATAGTCTGTATATGTTTCTTTTTCTTCATAAAGGACACTAGCAAACTATTTCACAGTGGTAGGTAACTTGTGTGGTAACAGGCTGGCAACTTGTGAGATAAACATTTTTTTAAAAACAAAAATCAGAACAAGTTAAACTAAAACAAAGTCAACACGTTACTAAAGTAAAACGTGATTTCTGTACATGTTTTGTGTTTCATGCATGATAGGGTTTTGCAAGATTTAAGCCATTTGCAATTATTTTAATCTGTCCTTATATAATAAATGTTAAAATCTATCAGATACAACAATTTCAATCTGGTCGCTGCTAACGTCATCGGGAAGACTGGTATATTTACTAAATAATCTCAAACACAATTCAATCTCTGTTGCACTCAGTGTTTCAAATTTTGCAAAACAAACTTGTTTCAAAGGAATCTTTAATCACAACACATATCCTCTAATCTTTAATACTGATATGTACACCATTCCACTTGGATCCTGTTGTACCAGAGGTGTAGCGGGGAGGGGGGGGGGGGGGGCAGAGGGGTACATATGTCCCCGGGCACCATACTAGTGGGGGCGCCAAAATGGGCTTTGAAATAGGTTGTAACGGGTAATGGTGATTTTATTGATGAAAATAATGGGTTTCAGAGTTGAGATGTGTGTGTGCGTGTGGGGGAATTAATATTGTCCCCAGGCGCCAAACACTCTAGCTACGCCTCTGTGTTGTACCCAAACCTACCATAATACCAAGCATGTCCGAACATCTGTAACAATATAAAGTTATCTTGTCCTGACATAACGGATAATAAAAACACATGCCCTCGTACTAAAAATCACTTTTCTTCCATCTGAAACCGTTTTAACTACGCCGCTGTCGTGTAAAATGTGCAGTTGTAACAACACCGGTTTTCGTGCAACATCGACTGTTGTAACTGCACGGTGGATAGAGGCTGTAGTAACAACACCGGCTGTCATGTCCTAGAAAAAAAACTAAATTACTCTTGACTCAAGATATCTTGTTATTGCAACATATGCCATGCTATCTTTAATAGTATAATGTACTCCTATCATAACGGTAATTGTTATAACAACCGCAGCCCTTATACCTTTCCTAATGAAAACAGTAATCTTGTTTAAAGAAGAACTCTTATAAAATAAATATCATTATATCTTTTACATAGCAATGAACTTGTTCCAGCAAAACTGTTAGGTCCCTTACACTCGTGTATTTTTTCAGTGATATATACTTCTGTCCACACTTTAAAAACGCATGTCGGTGTCCCGATTGTCTGAGTGGTCAAAAGCGCTCACCGTTAAGGACATCTGACATCTCACCTCTGTATGCGTGGCTTCGAGTCTAGGGCTCGACCGATGTGAGTATGTAAGAAATCTTGCCAGTAGCTTCTCGTGGGTCGGTGGATCTTTCAAGGGTTTTCCCGGTTCCTTTATCCACCATTTATACTGGCCGCGACGTGTAGCCTATATTGTGCTGAAAATGGAGTTGAACCCAACAACAACAACAATTTGTCGGGTGAAATAAACCTGTGGAACGAATAAGATGATGGTAACAAATGTGGATACTGAGAAACGGGAGAAAGCTTACCACTAGCTTCCCATGAGTCGGTGGTTCTTTTCAGGTTTTCTTCGCGGGTTCTTCTTCCATCAATTATACTAGGCGGCATGTAAAGCCTATCTTGTGAAAAAAAAATGGCATTAAACCCTTCAACATCAACAACATAACATCTGTTCCCAAATATTCAAATCAGAAAAGTGCTCTGTTTAAAAACAAAAGGTCAAGACCTCATAGCGAAAGGGACCGTTATCCCTCAGAGTGTTATGACTATTGCTCTCATGACTAGAAAACTAAAAAATACTCTTGTCCCAACAGAAATGTTAAAACATATTCTAATATATTTGACACTATAAAATGTTTCTGTCTGAACAGTATTTATTAAAACAGCAAACATTGTCTATTATTTACACCGCTGTTCTACCTTGCACACAGACAAATAGTCCCTTCCAGAAATGACTGGTATAAAAATAATGCGTCCAAATCGTTATTACTGACCATCTTCCAAAAACTGTAAAAATACCATGTACCCTCATATTTTTAACGCCGAAACGTAGCCCTGTCCTCTTAAGTGATTATTTCATTAAATTTATGCGGAAAGACAAACCCGTGGAAGACATATCCATTCCGAAAACAAATTGGCTAATCCATAAAAAGCCAAAATAATGAACTTCTTACAAAAAAAACCCATACGCCAGATCCACCAGACCTATGATTTCTTTCGCGAATTGCGAAATTGAATTCGCTTCCTGGACAAGATGGTCTTTTTAACGGATCCCTCACGAAATGCAGAATAATATGTTGAATCTTGTTCGCTGCTTTTTGAGGTAAATAACCAAACCTCAAACGTTTCCATAGTGATCACAGTTGAAATGACAATCCTGAGTTAGTTAGTCCCAGGGTTTAACTAGAACGAAATCTAGTTGGTTCTGGTTTGACTAGAACTGTTGTTCCCAAAGTGAGCGGTGGTAAAACCGAAGGAGGAGGGGGGAGGCGGGACGCTAATGCTGAATAATGTCTTTTACGGGGTAATGTATGGAGGAGCTCGGGTTGCCCGAGAATGTTTGGCAACAAAAGGATTCGAAGGATGTAATCAACAAATAGTGATCAGGTTATACAGACATTCGCAACTGCTATGTCAATCCCACTGATCTCTGTCAACACCGCTCATCTCCATCAGTCACAGCACAAATGTTTGTAGATAGCTGGACTCGGAACACAATATTTTGTCTATATGAATTCAACATTTGTTTTCCAGGTTTAATGGGACCCAATTGTTTTCTGTGTTTTTTAAAAGTTGGTTCTTGCCAGTTGGAATTTCCTGCAATTATTGGTTACATATTGTAGGTCTTCTAATGTGTTACAGTGGTGGCAGTTTGGGACCTATGTCTTTGCCAACACCGCTTGCTAATTTGGTGTTACCTGTCATTATTCGATTAATTATGTGTTGGCCCATACTATTGACTTTAGGTGGTTTAATGGGCCTACCAACTGTTGTTAGGATGGAGTGTAGTTTCTTGCCTTTTGGAGTGGAATTCCAGTGTTCCTGCTATTTTTTTTTTAATTGATAATGGTTTTAACGAGCATTGAGCTTCTGTGATGCTATATCTAAGTGTGGTTGGAGTTTGGTCTCCTAACCGATTTTTTGCGACTTTATCAGCTGGTTCAGTATCAGGGAGTCCTATATGCGATAGTACCCATATGAACGCGACTGTCTGATCTCATGTGGTTAATTCTGTACGCATATGAAAAGCCCTGGCAAGGAATAACTCTTTTGATTTAGTGTTACGGTTTGCAATTGAGATTATTACACTGAGGGAGTTTCTAGTAATTACTTCTTTTGGGAAGTTATTGTTCCTGATCTATTGGAGTGATTCAATATTTGCTCAGAATTTAGTAGTGTATATATATAAATATGGTCTGGTAGCCTGTTTCCAATTTGGATGTCGTTCCGGGTGGCTCAGCTGTTTTTGACCCGTTTGTGTATACTTTAATGAAAGCAGGATAGGTGTACTGTATGTCATTTGGGATTAAGGTATCCAGTTTAATTAATGGTTCCAATCTGTTTCCATATTCGGTTGCCACGGTGTGTATCCTTGGTTTGGTTTGCGTCCAAGGGGTTTGTTCAGATGATTTGGTGTATTCCCACTGCTGCTCAAGAATTGCGACTTGTTCCCTAAGTTCTAAGATTATTTTGCCACCTGGTACATTTGGAATTATTTTTCGGCGAAAAGACATGTTACATTTGCAAATGGCAATTTTAGTGAGATGCGTAAGTGTGCCTATGTAAACGATCAGAGCGTTCCTTTCTAATTTGTCTAGGAGTTTTGCTTTGTCGAGTGGTTTCGCATTATATGGTGCCAGCGCGAACACGATCGAAAACGACCATACGACCTTTTGTTGGGTCGGAAAGTTAATATTAGTGTGATGGATAGAGCGAAGTCAAAGAACTTGAGTATCGAGGACAATTTGAAAGGAACCGACAATTTTCCAAAACACAATTTTTTTTAAAATTCAAAATACAAACAAACAACAATTAACAATTAACAATAAACAAAAGTTCTTCAAACAAACAAATTACTTTTGACATGGTTGTAAACGTTGTAAACTGAAGCTAAATTTCCAGGAATGTGCACTACGTTTCCTAACCAAAGACAATAAATGACCATAATGGTCACATCGATCTAGTTTTTCATCGCTTCTAGAAGTACGATCAAATTAAGTCACTAAATGTTCGACAGAATATACAAGACTGCGTTGATGCAGAAAATATACACAATGTTGTCCACACACTATAGAATCTGTGCTTTGTAATTTCGCATTATCGAATCCTGCCGTCTGACCATTTCTTCTCATAAAGTCATAGATATCGTCTTCCAATGGTGGCAATCCATACGAATAAAAATACTCCACACAACCCTCTTTAGGAAAAAGACGGCTACCCAGTTGGTTCCTGGGGTGTGACTGTCGTCTGTATTGATCGTCGTGAGGTTGGCGATGAGATAGTTCATCTTTAGCACACACGACACGATTACAAGAAGCAGTGTATGAACTGTGGCTCAAAAGGTAATACTATTCTCAGGTATCCAGTTGTTGTCTTGTTTTTAATTCTTTGAACTGGTAATAATAAGTGATCAGCTCAATCTTGACCTTTTGCTTGAAAATGTCTGACAAGTAACCGTTTCTTCGCTTCGTGTCCACACTCTGAGCCAAGAGAGCTTTGATGTAATGGATCTTTCGAGCAATAATTAGAGGTGAGGAATGATCACGCATGTCTTAATGGCACTGATGCAACACGGCTTCTTCCCAGATAAGACTCCAAGCTTTGTCCAGATACTCGTACAACTTTTCTTCTTGACTCATCATCAGACATGTATCGTGTTAAATGTGACTGGGATGATCGATTTGACATCCAAAGCAATTTTCTTAATCAGTTCCGTAATTGTATCCGCAAAGTGTTTCCCAAAACAGGACACTAAATGTTGTTCAAACTCTTGCCACCTTGACTTAGTCTTTCTATTTGTCTTTGTCTTGGGATTCAGCCTCCTCTGAATCCTCCCATTCCATTTCCATACATTCTCCACTATTCAAAGTGGGATAAGTGTCTTCCATAGTTTCTATCAATCCTTAATGACTTCACTCAAATTGTTAATTTATATGGTAGTGTCGTATTTGGCTAGAAGATGACGTTCACCGTATTGCCTAGAGCTTCTGCAAACAAACTCAAATTCTTCGCGATTCTCACCAGATTGTATATTGTGGAAATGTTCCTCATTGCTGCCTTGATTTGGAGTGAAACCAAAAGCCCACAAAGCATGGCACCCTTGCATCTTCTTTGTACGTAATGCCATAACTCGTGACTGGTGTTGGTCCCTAACTGTCCCTTGGCTTCGTATGGGGACAAATATGATCTCATGTAATTCTTCGCGCCGCCAAAGTTAGGTTGAAATGGTCTGGTTGGTATACAATGTCTTGTAATCGGAACGGACTTCGATATTGGACACGTTGTAGTGCTAAAACTGGAAAGGATTTTCATTGTAAGCTCCGTTGATGACTGAATTCTTGACGATGCCAACGATTTAACGTTTGGGTAACTGCCCATGTAATACATGATCTTCGATCATCGATCATTATCCAGCAAGAATGGAATGTTCACTTCCCCGCGTCATGGATATCTTGGCTTCGTTCTGAGTTGGTGTTCTTGAATTACAGTTTTGCAAAGAGTATCACCAGCAGACATCAACTGGAAAGTGGCACTACTGCGATTCAGTCTCAGGCGGTCATTCGCAGTGTTCAACAAATACTTGTCATGTAACTACATGTCCAAATGCATATGATCCATCAGTTAGAAACTTTGACTTCCACCACTTTTCTTACGTCGTTCGACAAATCCCGATAAATTTTGGTCATCTCTAGAAATCGTAATATTGTCGAACTTTATCGCTGTGTCAGGTTTCCATACCAAGCAAGCATCCAGATGAGTGTTCTTGGCTTCCTTTCTGTACGTCTAGAGATTTTCTAGGTACGCTCGGAAAGGGCAAACATTCATGCTACGGCTGACCAGTTTGTTTTCCAAGTTGCATAAGGAATGTACGAAATTGTTGACGGGAGCTACTTCATCATCGTCTAAAAGACTCGACGGTATACCCTATAACAACTTTTCTCAAAATAATAACTCGTTCCATCAAAGCATTAATTCGCTCCCTCAAGTTACTATTATTTTGTTCCTTAAAATAATAGTTCACTCCCTTAAATTAACATTTCGTTCCCTAAAATTCATAATTTGTTCTCTCAAGTTAACATTTCGTTCCCTCAAAATAATAATTGGTTACCTCAAATTAAAATTTCGTTCCCTCAAAGTGACATTTCGTTCCCTAAAATGTATAATTCGTTCCCTCAAATTATTATTACGTTCTATATAGTTTCTAAGTTGTGGATATCATGTTACTAATACGTTTAGATGAGGAATGCCATTTCCTGGTAATTATGTTGTGATATTTTTATAGAAATGTTCTTTAATGAACTGCACTTTTGTTTTTTTTTAATTGAAGTTTTCTTTTCTTTAAAATGTCTGAACGATCGATATATTTTTTATAGATTGAATCTGAATTTAAATTAATTGTCAAATGCCTAATACGAAAGAAACTTTCGCTTGAAAATATACCGTATCCCGGTACTTAATGTTCTTATCCGTACATATTAGAACTGATTTTCTATTGTTACTTGCTTATAATTTGTAAAGTTGAAATGATTTTTCCTCTTTCTATACATGTAAAAGAAATCTTTGTCAATCAATGCTTATAACTGTAAATAAAAAATCATGGGGTAGCTGTCCCAGATTAACGTAACATGGGGAAACAATTCTGTTATCGTGGTACTCGCCTAACTGGGTATGATAGTACAGATGTATTCTAATAATATAATAAACGTAAATTGCAGCTAGTCAATGATAAGGAAAATCCATGTTTGTACTAGCAGAATATTTCAACAATAAACGAAAGGATCCAATGATCAAATGGAACACACAAATGTAATTAAAATGTAAATCCTTGAATACATGGCTGTTATCTCTGATGCGATTAACAGTTGATCTTTAATAATAATAAAAAAAGTATATCAGTAAGAAATAGCTACTGTAATTACACATGTATTTAACCTCAACAAAATGCAAACAGTTATTCCTGATATGACTTTGCCATAATTACCTATGTATTTACCCACACCCAAATGCAAACAGTTAATCCTGATATGACTTTGCCATAATTACTTAAGTATTTACCCAACCCAAAATCCAAATAGTTATTCCTGATATGACGTTGCCATAACTACCCATCCATTTACCCAAACCAAAATCCAAACAGTTATTTCTGATATTACTTTGCCATAATTGCCTATGTATTTAACCCAAACCAAATGCAAACAGTTATTCCTGATATGACTTTGCCATAACTACCTATGTATTTACTTAATCAAATGCAAAAACTTATTCATAATATGACTTTGCCATAAGTACCTACGTATTTACCCAACCCAAATCCAAATAGTTATTCCTGATATGACTTTTCATAATTACTTATGTATTTATCCACACCCAAATCCAAACAGTTATATAACTGTTGTTAGTGGACTGGCACGATCCATACTGTTTGTTCAACCAGTAATTTAAAACAAATTATGTTGAACCTTGCCTTCCTGCTAACCAATCTGGGTATATGGACTGCACAGTTGCATATGCATACAGATTATTTGCATCTGCACTAAATGTGTACCTTGCCAAAGTGATAATCACAAGTCATAGAACAAAACAGAGATGGAATGTATAAATTGGTTTTTCATTTCCTTATAGGGAGAGAGGCTTGTAAGGGAGTGCAAAAATGCATTTTATTTACTACTTTAATTGCCCTCTAAATGCAAAGTACATGACTTTGTACCAAAGATAAAACGGATAATTACACCAATCATAAACTGTCAGCATCGAATTGAACAGACTTGTTGAATTATAAAATGGAAATAAGCATGCGAACTTTTCTTCAATACAGTCCAAAATGGAAGGCAAGATCAAAGAAAGAGAACTACTAGTACATGATTTTGTAAAGGGAAGAGGTGTGGATACAATTATAATGGAGGACGAGAAGGCAGAGTTGTGTTGTTATTCAGTTTATTGGTTTCAGCCATTGACAGTAGTTAAAACATGCATAAAATATTTTTAAGATTTGACCTGTTTAGATTCTTTAATGTGTTCAAGAGAAATTAACTGCATTATAAGTATAATGTTATATTCCACTGTTATTTATATACTTTGTATAGTTTTTGTCAATCATTCCTTACATTTGCTGTATATTTGTTGTCTTATCAAGAGCTAACATTGTTACCTCCAACAAAACAATTTGTGCCTCTCTCCCTAGAATTGGGATTTTTGTTTTAACTCACAAAACAAGTACTAGTGGGAACATTGAACACATTGACGTTTGGTTTTCCTAACTTGTTATCCTGCATAATTCATGTAATGGTTCTTACAATTTCTTTTATATATCTCTCTATAGCAAAATAAATTTTTAATATATAAAGATTTATCTATAGTTTCATCCTAAATTAGTTATATAATTTTGTTCTTGTTCTGCACTATAGTTTATATTTTTAGTGATAGTCCTGGTAATACCTGATGATATTTCAGAGCAAATCCCTATAGTACTATCAGTCATTACATGTATATGTTACATCGAATTACAGCTTCTTTTTTCTCTTTTAAAGGATACAAATCGTTTGCAGTTTATTTACCTAGCAAATGTGTCAACAAATTAAAATACTTAAAACTATAAATAAATATATATATATATATATATATATATATATATATATATATATATATATATATATATATATATATATATATATATATATATATATATATATATTTATATATATATTGCCTTTCTAAAAATATGTTGTGATAAAAACTATGATTCCATTCATTAAAGTAAATTAAATTTTCACTCTTGATACTTGACTCCAAGCATAGAATGGCAGACAGGTCTCTTGCCAGGTGTGCAGTTTAAGTGATACATAAGAATAGTTTGTGTAAAGTCATCAGTAAACTATCCAAACAGCTGATTAAAAGAGATATTTTAAAGGAATACATATCAATAGCTAGATATCTAGAAAAATGAAGAAAGTATCTGCTGTTTTGTCAGATCGTAAGTGATGCACATATCTTGAATAGTCAGAAAACTTTTTTGGCTTACATAAACACAGTGGCTTTTCTATGATTAAAATCTCGTCTGGTAAGGAAAGAAATAAAATCTCAGTTCTGCTCCAGTAACACATGTTTTAGATATGAATGGAATGAAAGAAAAATGCTGGCAAGGAAGATTTCAAAACGTTTGATACAGATATTTGAAAATAGAAATTCTGAAGCAACCGCCAGAAATTTGGGATGGCAGGTGGCTATTTTTGAAATAGAAACATCTTTTATACCCCAAGAGAAAGTTATGTAGAGATTTGTATTCAACAAATAATTATATAATAGAAATCTCCTAGACAGGATATAACTTGTTTATATGACATGTGACCTCATTGTCATATATTTTCTTATATCTAAGTTTTAGTGGCTCTGACTATATATCCCATTAGAGGGAGCCACTGTGGTTGACTATATACATGTATACCTTTAGAGAGAATCCCTGTGGCTACATAGTTAGCAAGCTAGTCTCAGAGTCACTGGGTTGTGAGTTTGAATGAAACCTGTCTAGGCCAGTTTCAGTTAATTTGTGTATGTCAAGGCAATTTACTCCTGTCTTCAATACAGTCAGTAGTTTAATATGTACAAGTTCCATTTCAAATACAAATCTATCTTCGTCAAAACATTAATTATGATGCATTCTGTTTATACTAGGGAGGAGGCCCCATCCATGCAAATGAGGGCCAGAAAACGCAGAATGTTTCCTGCAGTAAGTTTTCTTTACAGTTAGATGGTTAAAAATGTCATGGAAATGCTTCGAATGTACCCAATGAATGGCCCACATACTCTCTCATATGTTTGCTTAAGCCCATCTTCAATGATACTAAATGATATTTCTGCCTTTACCCCAGTGTACAGATACATCATTGCTAGAATAAACTTAAAAAGCAAATACTTATGATGTAAACAAGTACAGTAAACTAGTCCAACTTAAACCAACCCTTCTTCTATAGTCTTAGTTGACAAGGTGTTTGCTTGTTTGTCTTGTTCATAAAATCAATTGTTTAGATAATATCAAATACTAAAAATGTCAGGAATACAAATGATAAAGTCTATTGAAAATTTCAACAATATTTGGGGAGTTTCTTTCCAGCCAAATTAGATTATATCTTTAGCATCAGCACATGTAGCGAGAAGTCGTTTCTCAGATGTAGCTGTCTGTTCAATCAGACTCTATTACATCATCAACAAATATGATGGAAACAAACAATAAGAAACGTGATTTTTCGAGACAATCCTTGCCCTGCTTTGATGTAAATGATACTGATAAGAGGCTGAGATTTATGCATTGTACTAAATACTAAGTGAAACATGTTTGGTTTGATGAAAGTACACCAAATGTAAAAAAGGCCCTTGTTGATTTCTGAATGGTAAAATACTTAGAACCCATTTCTGTTATTAAATCTCTGACGTACAAGAGGATTTCTTACCTGACAAAATTAGTTAAAAGAGTACTTGCCGTTATATACTTTCTGAGCTTACGAAAGTGTATTACTTCTTAGCAATCATGGAATTTATTAAATGAGATCCCGTTTCAGCATTTTTCAAGCGAAAATTGCAAGGCATCAAATAATATTTAACTTCGAGGTGTGGAGATTCAAACATAATTTTGTTATTCTAAAGATTTAATTCTAAAACAGGTATTCAGAAGGGAAGGTTGTGCAGACTGACATAACTGATACAGAATATTTACTGACTTGTTGCCCAAAGCGATAACAATTTTCAAAGATTGTTACCGCTTTAAAGAATGGAACAATGCCATGTGACATCATGGTACAAAAATCCGTTCCAAGGAGCAAAGCAGAAAAAAGCAGAACATTCATCCGCTCTTATTCAAGCTGTTGTTTCAAAGGACATTTAACAGTTCCATGTTTACAGGAACCATGCTTGTTCTGTGACGTGGCTAACGAACGTGAACAGTTGTTGGAAACGCACCAATTTGCAGCAATGAACAGCTGTTTAATATAGCAAGTATACTATACAGTCTGATCCCATCATATAAGGCAAGGTTGCTGGCAAATTATACAGAAGACGGCATCTTTTGCACACTTCAAGTTTTGCATCTCTCTCTCTCTCTCTCTCTCTCTCTCTCTCTCTCTCTCTCTCTCTCTCTCTCACACACACACACACACACACGCGTGCTAGCGCGCACTTAATGGACCTTTAAATTAATTTCTGTATAAGTTACCCAGGCTACGATAATTAACACTTGCCTAATTATTTTCAACTTCAAGTTAGAAGTTAGAGAATTTTAAAATTACTCTCATGAAAAAAAAAAACTTCTTGAATTCCTCGAAGTTTGGTCTTGGCAGAAATTATTGTTTGTTTACAGCGATCTTAAATTATGCAAATCGGTGTCAGTAATTTATATAATCTTTGTTAAAGGTATTCAATGGCCGGTTGTAAATAGACTTGAATAGATAAATTATCATGCGATATATAGTTCCATTCCTGAGTATGAGACAGTTTATGTCTTTAAACAATTGATGGGATGGTACATTGGCTTCAACATCTTTTATAATTAATGCACTGCTCTCTTTTGCAGCTTGAACTTTTGATCAATTTTCGTTTTGCGGGCATTAAGCCAAATGATCTAATCAGAGGTAAGACACCGTCACTGCTGAATAATTATCTTGCCTTGAGAAGAATGCACACCATAATTGTACATAACAGGGCAAGGCTTGGACGAAATACTAGAACACACATTTTTTTTAATAGATAGACCAAGATACAGTTTCATCCCACGTAAAGTTTTATGTCGCCCACATAATAAAAATTAACTCCAATAAATGACACATTCAGTTTAGCGACATATATTTCTAAAAGTATTTGTACCAATTGACAACGCCATTGATTTTGTGCAGGTTGACTCTAATACAGTTGGTTAAATCACAATAATTCAAACAATCTTCGTATCCGGCACTACGCTTCCTTATATGACGCCCAGCGTGAAGAAGTTAGTGTTAGGACTGGTCGACCTGGTAACATTATATTATGGATACACGGCAACACTGCAGACATTGTAGCGTGATGACTGAACATTAATTATAGCTACGTATATAATCCAATTCATTCTCTCTCTCTCTCTCTCTCTCTCTCTCTCTCTCTCTCTCTCTCTCTCTCACACACACACACACACACACACACACACGCACGCACGCACACACACATCCATTACCTTACCTTCTTACCTGCCGTCAACAAATATGACCTTTATTAGTTTACCTGTTCGGAATCATTCAGCCTTGTAAGTTAATTTAGTCAGGGCAACAATTAAGGAGTGTTGATTCATGATACCCGATTGTAAACCAATTATAAAGTTAAATGCTGTTAAATAATTATAATACTGTAAAGTTGTTTGTCAAAGTTTATTGACCTTGTGGAGATTGCATATTTTGGTATTGTTATCAATGTCAGAAAATAGATCTTCTTTGCGGAGGAGGTCAAGGTGGTAGTAACCTTATCTTTGTACAGAACACCAGAAAATATAACAGTGGCGTAGACTCGGTTTATTACACGTATAAGAGATGGGGCGAATACAGAAGTAGCGATGTTGTCATTTAAAAAAAAAAAAGGATTTTTACTATTCTGACCAGTTGATGACCAGCTAAAATCTTCATTATTAGCAAGACGTGTCGTCTTTTGTACATGTATTTAGATGGTGGAAACTTGTGAGATGTTTCCATAATTCTTAAGCACTGTTCAACATGCCATTTACGAAACAGTCCTGCCTGCGTGATCTCACTCCAGTAGCAACAGAGCATTTCAATTTCTATTGAACTGTTCCTCTTTTCTTACATGAATGTATTTCTAATAATTAATTACTTTACACACACACTACTAGTTTAGGTTGGTTATAGGTCGAATAGTTGTCCTCGTACTGGCGTTGTGGGCAGATGAAAATATTGTGGGCAGATGAAAATCTGCCCACAACCCACATCATATAAGTCTGCGCTATAATAATAATAATAATAATAATAATAATGAAGACTTTGTAATGCGCATAATCTTTAGAAGCTCTAAGCGTTTTACAGCATCTATAATGATATGACTACACTACAGAACACACAATGACAAAAACAATGAAATTGGAAAACATAAAAACATGCTGAAAACATATAAGATACAAAACATTGTTAGGTCACTAAGTTTGTTCCTGCAGTCGAAAAAGGTGAGTTTTAAGAGCACACTTAAAAGGGACACCTGTGTCGTTGTGTCTAATTTCAATGGGCAATTCGTTCCACATCGCCGGGCCTTGGTATGCGAAAGAAAGTTGTCCATATGACTTCGTTTTTATAGTGGGAACAATGAGTATCCGATTATCAGAAGAGGAGCGTGAGTATCGTGCTGGTGTATACACATTGGTGAGGCCAGATAGGTATGTTGAACTGGAGTCTGTCAGTGAAACATAGCACAGAGAACTAATTTTGTGTTTGATTCTGAATCGACTGGATAGCTAGTGTTTGGTACAGAGCAGTAGTGAGGTGTGCTCTGATCGAGGTACTCTAAAGATGATCCGAGCAGCTGTGTTTTGAACTTTTTTAAGTTTCTGGAGTAGATATTGTGACGAACCAGACAGAATTGAGTTACAATAGTCCAGTCTTGAAAGCACTAATGAATACAAGTGTTTTAGTGGCATCAACTGAAAGATATTTGCGAATGGAACTGATGTGTCTCAGTTCAAGATATGCAGCCTTGCATATGTTCATGACATATTGGTGCAATGTGACAGTACTGTCTAGAGTAACACCTAGGTTTCGTACTGACTGTATGAATTTAATGTTGAATTGCCCATTGAAATTAGAAAGACACAATGATCCCTTTCAAGAGTGCTCTTACAACTCACATGTTTCGACTGCAAGAACAAACTTAAAGAACTAATAATGTTTCGTACCTTAAATATTTTCATCATCTTTTTTATGTTTTCCAATTTCATGGTTTTTGTTTTTTGTTTTTATGTTGTCATATCATTTTTGATGTAACGCGGTTAGGGCTTCTAAAGATATATATGTATGAATGTATGAAGTATTTATTATTAAAGAAGTATTAAATAGTTATAAATCTGAACGCATTTTGAGTGACATCTTTTAGAATATCGTAATAACTGGCCTCTTGCCATGACAGTTTAGTCTTAACCGTACAGTATACTAATTATTTTATTAAAAAAGGAAAGAATATGGTCAGTCCATTTACTGTTGACTGTACTCTCCAAATAATACTCTTTCAAGGGGATTTAAAGTATTACGCAGGTACAAATACAGTACAGTGAATGGCTCCAACACTCGGAGTTGAGGGAGGGGTGCAGAGAAGAGCAAATTCCGATGGTCGGGATTATTAATCGATCGGGGCTGTGATGTCGATGATAAAACAGCGACTCGCTTTACATGGCTAATGTCGCCTTTGATAAAAAAAATATTCGGGCGCTGCAAAGGAGTTCAGTGCCCGGTGGGGCGATGAACGTCAGAGGATGAAGCGAGGATGTGTACGCCCTAAACTTCAGAAACCTTTACGTCAAATTCAGCCCAGTTGTTTTAGTGTAATATTGTGTAAGCCACCATTATAATTGATCTAAGTGTTTGAGTTCTTTAATTTATGATTGTATTTGTATATTAAATGTAGTGTGCAGAGTGTGCTTGTTGTTGGATAAAGATTGCCAATCAGTAGGAATGATTTTCCCTGTGTTGGATTGTGTCATGCCTTTATTATAGCTCGTATACATTTTTGATGGCGGTGTCGAAATCATCAAAGTAGATTTGTTTGTATAGAGCTTTTATCAAACGTGGTCATCGAGCCAAAGTAAAACCTATGGTATAAAAAAGGGTGCGGGAACGGTAGCCTTAGTGGAGAAGCTCAGTGAACAACATAGGCTTGTTGCTGTGAAAAGTCCACCCTGGTGAAGCTAGCTTAAGACCTAGCACCAGTTTTACATCCATGGTGTTATTTGCCCCCTTCCTTTCTGTATTCCCCTTGTGTCTCAATCTGTCGCTTTTCCTTTATCTCAGTTGTCTGGTTGGTGTGCTGGTTTCCTTTATATGCTGCTGGTGTTTTAGCACATCAGTAACATGGAAAACATGCACTGTGCCACTTTACTCCCATGGGGGTATGAAGGTGGTTCCCATGTAGTGGATTGGTTTAGTGGGATGTATTATTAATTAGGGCCCATGTTGGTGTTGACTGATTCTTGTTTATTCCGCCTTGTGCTGGGTGGGGGCCTGATGACTTGACTTAGGTCACTTTTTGGTCTTACGTTGCGTTTAAGGACCTAAAATGTATGCGGATTTTGTTCCGCATTGTGCGAGGGTGCCGGATGACTTGGCGTAGGTCACCTTATAGTCTTAAGGTGTAAGTTGATTGGGTAGGATGTTCTTAACTTTTCTTGACGCTGTTATCACAGTCCATTTTGTAGGTTTATCTGGTTAGTAATGCAATGTGATGGAAGAAAAGAGTACTATTTAGAATTGATTGTGTTGGATAGACACTGTAGTTTAAAATGTTGTACTAGTATTACTGATATTTACTCATGCTATGATGATGAATTTGAATTAAGTGTTGTGTTGCTATTAGAGCCATGTAGCACTGTTTAATCTTAGCATACGCTAAGTATTTAATTACTCTACTGATGCTACGAACGAAATTTGAATTAAAGTGCTTCGTACACGAAGTACATTAGCACTGTTTAATGCTAGGAAAGCTAGCTATTTAATTAATCCCAGAGGGAAGGAAATGTGCTACATCCCCCGGGCTTTTATGCACTCATTGAGTGATATTTAATTTGGTCGTCAGATTGGAGTCCCTATTGAGAGACTATCGACCTGAATGAAAGACTGTGGGTGAGTGGGAATAGACCCAACATACACTCAACGCTCTCAACCAATCGGAACTGAGCTACTAGGTGTGCAATGGCACGTTATGTTGAGAGTTTCTGGTGGTGGTAAAGAGTGAAAGAAACCTCGGCAAGGCCAGCCCATGGATGTCATTCAGCCTATAAACGCCCTTTCTGTACTTATTTCAAATCATGTCCAGTTTTTACTAATGGACTGAAACAATACCAATATTGTGTAAGCCACCTGTGCAATTCAGTCGAACACATGAAGTTATACAATTTGGAAAAATTTCTTGTCATAATTGGAATATAGTGTACAGAGTGTACATAAAAAAAAATTAATACCAATCGAATTAGTCATAATGACTAAGCAAAGGTCACAAATTTGGTATTAAACAGTAATACAAGTTTGATGGCGGGTCCGAATATAATTATGTTCTCAAGCCAAAGGGAGAACGTGTATTTAAGAGACATTATGAAAGTAGCCCTAAGAAGGGCTATTTGGTCGGCGACCTGAAGGTTTGTCTGTGGTGTTCTTCTTCTATAATTTGCACCGCAGTTCATGTTCCTGGAATGTGGCTTTTGGTATTGCCTCTGGGTAGTGGCCAGTGATGAATATGAGATCTAGGGTGGTGTAGTACAATTCCCGGAGCGGCATTTCAGGGGGAATCGTACTGTAGTATTCAAGCAGGATTTTCTTTGCAAAGCGCCATTGTCGTTATGTGGGTTTTCTCTGTTTCAACTGTTGCCATGCGATTATTCTCACTGCGCTTATGTAGTTGCGTGTCTTTTTCTTGCTATCTATATTTTCCTGTAGTCCATAACCACCGAGTAGTGAGTATGCTTCCATGCTGGTATCCGATTCCGCTTGATCCGTGTGGTCCGTTTGCTTTACCTCCGTAGATTCTTCCACGATTTGCTGCCGAGATATTGTATTAACCTGAGTTGTTATGTCCAGCTTTGAGAAGGGGGGGGGGGGGGGCTGTACAATTTCCTGATGATCCGGATGATGTTAATAAATTCAGTGTTTGTTCCGGGTTTAGGAGCCGTCCTGTTTTAGGCAGCTTTCCTTCTTTACCTACGATTCCTACTACGTTTATTCACTACAAGTCCATACTCATCAGGCTGTCCATTGTTTGAGTCTTCTCCCGCAACACTGCTATCCCAGATTAATAAGACCGTAGTACTATTTTCTCCAGCTCGCAAACCCCAATTTGTAGCTTGCTTTTTTTTTCAAGGTCTTTATGGCTCGTAATGCTGGTTCAGGTACATCTGCATTAGCGGGCAGTCATCTAGTGGCCGACTCGCCACGTTGTACATTGCTGAATTCATTCACGACGTGCTCTGATCGCTGTCTACGTGACTATTCAATACTCAATTATATCAATTAGGGTCGCCTACACACCAATGTGTTTTTGCTTTTGCGACCGGTTAATACCCAATGTCAGACTATTCAATTGGTCGGGGCTAAACGTATGAAGGTAGGACTACACCACATTTTAAATATGTCAAGAACGGACGTGAAGGAAAACCTCCCTTACACTCACTTCACATAGTATATCCTATCCATACAAAAGGAAAGATAAAAACTAGTATATACAATCCAAAAACCAATATCTACTATCCACTTACGGGTAGGAATTTTTTTTTGAAAACCCCACAATATATTATTTTTAAAAAAAAACAATATCTACCATTCACACAGGGAAAGGAGAAAATAACCACAAAAACATTATCAACACAAAGGTGAAGATCAACGACAAAGCACAACATATATTATCCATACACGGAAAGGGGTAAATAACCATAATATACTATCATCAACCACAAATATACTATCAACACACGGACAGATGAAAATAACCACAACATATTATCAAAACCACAAAATATACTATCAACACAGAAGGAAAGAAAAACAAACCCCAAAATATCTACTATCCTCACACACGTTACCCCAACGCAAGAAACAATACACTCTATTATTCACACACACGCACGCACGCACTCTCTCAAACACACATACAAACAATCATATCAGTAAAAGAGTGAGTGTTTATAATCACACTACTACACTTACACACCAATTGGCAATTCAAATAGTCTCTTTTCTCGAGATATGGTTAACAGTGAGAATGGTTGTTTTGGGGTTTTGTTAGAATTTCAAATGCACCCAGTTGATGCTAATATCTTCCATTCGGTGCCCCATACACGCAAATTCAGAGTTGTGGTTGGGATCGCAGAGGTGGGTTGACTGGTTTCAATCTCTCATTCTTCACTTTGAGGGATAGTGAAGACTTCCCTCTGTCTTATCCTATTCCACATTTTTGGATGCTGTACTGGTACTGGTTCAGGTGCGAGTCCAGGCTGTTGTGGCTGTGGCTGTCGTACCGCTAGTGCTGGTTATGGAGTGGCCATCACATCAGGCTTGACCGGACAGACAGGGCACATCATGAGGTGAGATACAATAAGCTTTTCCATTTCCTCTTCCTCTTGTTTAGAATTTTTCTTTACTCCTCTTATTCAATCTGCTTCAGCTATAGTATCCATAGCAAATTCATCCAGGATGCGTCTGGCATATTCCAGGTGCATGTGAAGTTCTAGAAATTTGGAAATTCTTAAGTTCATTTTCATAGTTTGCATGTCCATTATGGGTAGCCAGACTCATCATCATATATAAATTCAAACGTAATTGGCCATGCATCATTTGTTACATTGAACAGCTGTTTAATTTTCAGTGTGTTTCGGTTGACAGAAAAATATGATCCAAGATAGAAATTACGTTTGATACTTGACGAGAGTGTATATTTAGCAAGTATACACAATCTGATCGATCATATAAAGCAATGTTGCTGGCAAATAGGAAATAGGACGTAATCTTTTGCACACTTCAACTTTTGATAATTGAATCTATCCATCCATCCATCCATCCATCCATCCATCCATCCATCCATCTATCTATCTATCTATCTATCTATCTATCTATCTATCTATCTATCTATCTATCTATCTCATTCTCACACACATACACAAACACGCGCACGTCCTAGCACGCACTTATTGGACCTTTAAATTAATTTCTGTTCAAGACGGTACCGAGGCTACCGTAATTAACATTTGCCTAATTAATTTCAGCTGCATGTGTTAGCAGTTAGAGAATTTTTACTCTCTTGAAAACATAAAACTTCTTGAATTCGTCAGATTTTGGTTTTGGCATGAAAGATTGATTGTTTACAGTGATCTTAAATTATGCAAATCTGTATCAGTAATTTATAGAAGCTTTGTTAAAGGTATTTAATAGCCGGTTGTAAATAGACTTCAATAGATACATTATCATGTGATATATAATTCTATTTCTGACTATGAGCCAGTTTATTTCCTTAAACAATTGTTGGGATGGTACAAGGGCATCAACATCTAGAGTTAATGCGCTGCTCTCTTTTGCAGCTTGAAAACTTGATAAGTTTCTTTTGGCACGGAATAACCCAAATGATCTAATCAGAGGTAAGACACCGTCACTGCTGAATAATTATCTTGCCTTGAGAAGAATGCACACCTTAGTTGTATATAACAGGACAAGACTTGGACGAAATACTAGAACATACATTTTTTTAATAAGATAGACCAAGATACAGTTTCATCCCACGTAAAGTTTTATGTCGCCCACATAATAAAAATTATCTCTAATAACTGACACATTCAGTTTAACGACATATATTTCTAAAAGTATTTGTACCAATTGACAACGCCATTGATTTTGTGCAGGTTGACTCAATATAATTAGTTAAATCACAATAATTCAAACAATCTTTTTATCTGGCACTACGCTTCCTCATATGACGCCCAGCGTTAAGAAGTTAGTGTTAGGACTGGTCGACCTGGTAACATTATATTATGGATACACGGCAACACTGCAGACATTGTAGCGAGATGACTGAACATTAATTATAGCTACGTTTATAATCCAATTCAATCTCTCTCTCTCTCTCTCTCTCTCTCTCTCTCTCTCTCTCTCTCTCTCTCTCTCTCTCTCTCACACACACACACACACACACACACACACACACGCGCGCACGCACGCACGCACACACACACACAGAGATTACCTTACCTTCTTACCTGCCGTCAACAAATATGACCTTTATTAGTTTACCTGTTCGGAATCATTCAGCCTTGTAAGTTAATTTAGTCAGGGCAACAATTAAGGAGTGTTGATTCATGATACCCGATTGTAAACCAATTATAAAGTTAAATGCTGTTAAATAATTATAATACTGTAAAGTTGTTTGTCAAAGCTTATTGACATTGTGGAGATTGCATATTTTGGTATTGTTATCAATGTCAGAAAATAGATCTTCTTTGCGGAGGAGGTCAAGGTGGTAGTAACCTTATCTTTGTACAGAACACCAGAAAATATAACAGTGGCGTAGACTCGGTTTATTACACGTATTAGAGATGGGGCGAATACAGAAGTAGCGATGTTGTCATTTTTAAAAAAAAAAAAAAGGATTTTTACTATTCTGACCAGTTGATGACCAGCTAAAATCTTCATTATTAGCAAGACGTGTCGTCTTTTGTACATGTATTTAGATGGTGGAAACTTGTGAGATGTTTCCATAATTCTTAAGCACTGTTCACCATGCCATTTACGAAATAGTCCTGCCTGCGTGATCTCACTCCAGTAGCAACAGAGCATTTCAATTTCTATTGAACTGTTCCTCTTTTCTTACATGAATGTATTTCCAAAAATTAATAACTTTACACACACAAACACACACACACACACACACACACACTACTAGTTTAGGTTGGTTATAGGTCGAACAGTTGTCCTCGTACTGGCGTTGTGGGCAGATGAAAATATTGTATTATATTATTATTATTGTATTATATATTTTCATCTACCCACAACTCACATCATATAAGTCTGCGCTATAATAATAATAATAATAATAATAATAATAATAATAATAATAATAATGAAGACTTTGTATTGCGCATAATCTTTAGAAGCTCTAAGCGTTTTACAGCATCTATAATGATGTGACTACACTACAGAACAACAAATGACAAAAACAATGAAATTGGAAAACATAAAAACATGCTGAAAACATATAAGATACAAAACATTGTTAGGTCTCTAAGTTTGTTCCTGCAGTCGAGAAAGGTGAGTTTTAAGAGCACATATAAAAGGGACACCTGTGTCGTTGTGTCTAATTTTAATGGGCAATTCGTTCCACATCGCCGGGCCTTGGTATGCGAAAGAAAGTTGTCCGTATGACTTCGTTTTCATAGTGGGAACAATGAGTATACGATTGTCAGAAGATGAGCGTGAGTATCTTGCTGGTGTATACACATTGGTGAGGCCAGATAGGTATGTTGGACTGGAGTCTGTCAGTGAAACATAGCACAGAGAACTAATTTTGTGTTTGATTCTGAATCGACTGGATAGCTAGTGTTGGGTACAGAGCAGTAGTGAGGTGTGCTCTGATCGAGGTACTCTAAAGATGATCCAAGCAGCTGTGTTTTGAACTTTTTTAAGTTTCTGGAGTAGATATTGTGACGAACCAGACAGAATTGAGTTACAATAGTCCAGTCTTGAAAGTACTAATGAATACAAGTGTTTTAGTGGCATCAACTGAAAGATATTTGCGAATGGAACTGATGTGTCTCAGTTCAAGATATGCAGCCTTGCATATGTTCATGACATATTGGTGCAATGTGACAGTATTGTCTAGAGTAGCACCTAGGTTTCATACTGACTGTATGAATTTAATGTTGAATTGCCCATTGAAATTAGAAAGACACAATGATCCCTTTCAAGAGTGCTCTTACAACTCACATGTTTCGACTGCAAGAACAAACTTAAAGAACTAATAATGTTTCGTATCTTAAATATTTTCAGCATCTTTTTCATGTTTTCCAATTTCATGGTTTTTTGATTTTGTTTTTCTGTTGTCATATTTTTTTTTATGTAAAGCGGTTAGGGCTTCTAAAGATATATATGTATGAATGTATGAAGTATTTATTATTAAAGAAGTATTAAATAGTTATAAATCTGAAGGCATTTTGAGTGACATATTTTAGAATATCGTAATAACTGGCCTCTTGCCATGACAGTTTAGTCTTAACCGTATAGTATAATAATTATTTTATTAAAAAAAGAAAGAATATGGTCAGTCCATTTACTGTTGACTGTACTCTCCAAATAATACTCTTTCAAGGGGATTTAAAGTATTACGCAGGTACAAATACAGTACAGTGAATGGCTCCAACACTCGGAGTTGAGGGAGGGGTGCAGAGAAGAGCAAATTCCGATGGTCGGGATTATTAATCGATCGGGGCTGTGATGTCGATGATAAAACAGCGACTCGCTTTACATGGCTAATGTCGCCTTTGATAAAAAAAATATTCGGGCGCTGCAAAGGAGTTCAGTGCCCGGTGGGGCGATGAACGTCAGAGGATGAAGCGAGGATGTGTACGCCCTAAGCTTCAGAAACCTTTACGTCAAATTCAGCCCAGTTGTTTTAGTGTAATATTGTGTAAGCCACCATTATAATTGATCTAAGTGTTTGAGTTCTTTAATTTATGATTGTATTTGTATATTAAATGTAGTGTGCAGAGTGTGCTTGTTGTTGGATAAAGATTGCCAATCAGTAGGAATGATTTTCCCTGTGTTGGATTGTGTCATGCCTTTATTATAGCTCGTATACATTTTTGATGGCGGTGTCGAAATCATCAAAGTAGATTTGTTTGTATAGAGCTTTGATCAAACGTGGTCATCGAGCCAAAGTAAAACCTATGGTATAAAAAAGGGTGCGGGAACGGTAGCCTTAGTGGAGAAGCTCAGTGAACAACATAGGCTTGTTGCTGTGAGAAGTCCACCCTGGTGAAGCTAGTTTAAGACCTAGCACCAGTTTTACATCCATGGTGTCATTTGCCCCCTTCCTTTCTGTATTCCCCTTGTGTCTCAATCTGTCGCTTTTCCTTTATCTCAGTTGTCTGGTTGGTGTGCTGGTTTCCTTTATATCCTGCTGGTGTTTTAGCACATCAGCAACATGGAAAACATACACTGTGCCACTTTACTCCCATGGGGGTATGAAGGTGGTTCCCATGTAGTGGATTGGTTTAGTGGGATGTATTATTAATTAGGGCCCATGTTGGTGTTGACTGATTCTTGTTTATTCCGCCTTGTGCTGGGTGGGGGCCTGATGACTTGACTTAGGTCACTTTTTGGTCTTACGTTGCGTTTAAGGACCTATAATGTATGCGGATTTTGTTCCGCATTGTGCGAGGGTGCCGGATGACTTGGCGTAGGTCACCTTATAGTCTTAAAGTGTAAGTTGATTGGGTAGGATGTTCTTAACTTTTCTTGACGCTGTTATCACAGTCCATTTTGTAGGTTTATCTGGTTAGTAATGCAATGTGATGGAAGAAAAGAGTACTATTTAGAATTGATTGTGTTGGTTAGACACTGTAGTTTAAAATGTTGTAATAGTATTACTGATATTTACTCATGCTATGATGATGAATTTGAATTAAGTGTTGTGTTGCTATTAGAGCCATGTAGCACTGTTTAATCTTAGCATACGCTAAGTATTTAATTACTCTACTGATGCTACGAACGAAATTTGAATTAAAGTGCTTCGTACACGAAGTACATTAGCACTGTTTAATGCTAGCAAAGCTAGCTATTTAATTAATCCCAGAGGGAAGGAAATGTGCTACATCCCCCGGGCTTTTATGCACTCATTGAGTGCTATTAAATTTGGTCGTCAGATTGGAGTCCCTATTGAGAGACTATCGACCTGAATGAAAGACTGTGGGTGAATGGGAATAGACCCAACATACACTCAACCCTCTCAACCAGTCGAAAGTGAGCTACTAGGTGTGCAATGGCACGTTATGTCGAGAGTTTCTGGTGGTGGTAAAGAGTGAAAAAAACCTCGGCAAGGCCAGCCCATGGATGTCATTCAGCCTATAAACGCCCTTTCTGTACTTATTTCAAATCAAGTCCAGTTTTTACTAATGGACTGAAACAATACCAATATTGTGTAAGCCACCTGTGCAATTCAGTCGAATACATGAAGTTATACAATTTGGAAAAATTTCTTGTCATAATTGGAATATAGTGTACAGAGTGTACATAAAAAAATTAATACCAATCGAATTAGTCGTAATGACTAAGCAAAAGTCACAAATTTGGTATTAAACAGTAATACAAGTTTGATGGCGGGTCCGAATATAATTATGTTCTCAAGCCAAAGGGAGAACGTATATTTAAGAGACATTATGAAAGTAGCCCTAAGAAGGGCTATTTGGTCGGCGACCTGAAGGTTTGTCTGTGGTGTTCTTCTTCTATAATTTGCACCGCAGTTCATGTTCCTGGAATGTGGCTTTTGGTATTGCCTCTGGGTAGTGGCCAGTGATGAATATGAGATCTAGGGTGGTGTAGTACAATTCCCGGAGCGGCATTTAGGGGGAATCGTACTGTAGTATTCTAGCAGGATTTTCTTTGCAAAGCGCCATTGTCGTTATGTGGGTTTTCTCTGTTTCAACTGTTGCCATGCGATTATTCTCACTGCGCTTATGTAGTTGCGTGTCTTTTTCTTGCTATCGATATTTTCTCGTAGTCCATAACCAACGAGTAGTGAGTATGCTTCCATGCTGGTTTCCGATTCTGCTTGATCCGTGTGGTCCGTTTGCTTTACCTCCGTAGATTCTTCCACGATTTGCTGCCGAGATATTGTATTAACCTGAGTTGTTATGTCCAGCTTTGAGAAGGGGGGGGGGGGGGGGGGGGGCTGTACAATTTCCTGATGATCCGGATGATGTTAATAAATTCAGTGTTTGTTCCGGGTTTAGGAGCCGTCCTGTTTTAGGCAGCTTTCCTTCTTTACCTACGATTCCTACAACGTTTATTCACTACAAGTCCATACTCATCAGGCTGTCCATTGTTTGAGTCTTCTCCTGCAACACTGCTATCCCAGATTAATAAGACCGTAGTACTATTTTCTCCAGCTCGCAAACCCCAATTTGTAGCTTGCTTTTTTTTTCAAGGTCTTTATGGCTCGTAATGCTGGTTCAGGTACATCTGCATTAGCGGGCAGTCATCTAGTGGCCGACTCGCCACGTTGTACATTGCTGAATTCATTCACGACGTGCTCTGATCGCTGTCTACGTGACTATTCAATACTCAATTATATCAATTAGGGTCGCCTACACACCAATGTGTTTTTGCTTTTGCGACCGGTTAATACCCGATGTCAGGCTATTCAATTGGTCGGGGGTAAACGTATGAAGGTAGGACTACACCACATTTTAAATATGTCAAGAACGGACGTAAAGGAAAACCTCCCTTACACTCACTTCACATAGTATATCCTATCCATACAAAAGGAAAGATAAAAACTAGTATATACAATCCAAAAACCAATATCTACTATCCACTTACGAGTAGGAATTTTTTTTTTGAAAACCCCACAATATATTATTTTTTAAAAAAAACAATATCCACCATTCACACAGGGAAAGGAGAAAATAACCACAAAAACATTATCAACACAAAGGTGAAGATCAACGACAAAGCACAACATATATTATCCATACACGGAAAGGGGTAAATAACCATAATATACTATCATAAACCACAAATATACTATCAACACACGGACAGATGAAAATAACCACAACATATTATCAAAACCACAAAATATACTATCAACACAGAAGGAAAGAAAAACAAACCCCAATATCTACTATCCTCACACACGTTACCCCAACGCAAGAAACAATACACTCTATTATTCACACACACGCACGCACGCACTCTCTCAAACACACATACACACAATCATATCAGTAAAAGAGTGAGTGTTTATAATCACACTACTACACTTACACACCAATTGGCAATTCAAATAGTCTCTTTTCTCGAGATATGGTTAACAGTGAGAATGGTTGTTTTGGGGTTTTGTTAGAATTTCAAATGCACCCAGTTGATGCTAATATCTTCCATTCGGTGCCCCATACACGCAAATTCAGAGTTGTGGTTGGGATCGCAGAGGCGGGTTGACTGGTTTCAATCTCTCAGTCTTCACTTTGAGGGATAGTGAAGACTTCCCTCTGTCTTCTCCTATTCCACATTTTTGGATGCTGTACTGGTACTGGTTCAGGTGCGAGTCCAGGCTGTTGTGGCTGTGGCTGTCGTACCGCTAGTGCTGGTTATGGAGTGGCCATCACATCAGGCTTGACCGGACAGACAGGGCACATCATGAGGTGAGATACAATAAGCTTTTCCATTTCCTCTTCCTCTTGTTTAGAATTTTTCTCTACTCCTCTTATTCAATCTGCTTCAGCTATAGTATCCATAGCAAATTCATCCAGGATGCGTCTGGCATATTCCAGGTGCATGTGAAGTTCTAGAAATTTGGAAATTCTTAAGTTCATTTTCATAGTTTGCATGTCCATTATGGGTAGCCAGACTCATCATCATATATAAATTCAAACGTAATTGGCCATGCATCATTTGTTACATTGAACAGCTGTTTAATTTTCAGTGTGTTTCGGTTGACAGAAAAATATGATCCAAGATAGAAATTACGTTTGATACTTGACGAGAGTGTATATTTAGCAAGTATACACAATCTGATCGATCATATAAAGCAATGTTGCTGGCAAATAGGAAATAGGACGTAATCTTTTGCACACTTCAACTTTTGATAATTGAATCTATCGATGCATACATACATACATACATACATACATACATACATACATACATACATACATACATACATACATACATACTATCTATCTATCTATCTATCTATCTATCTATCTATCTATCTATCTATCTATCTATCTATCTATCCATCCATCCATCCATCCATCCATCCATCCATCTCTATCTATCTCATTCTCACGCACATACACAAACACGCGCACGTCCTAGCACGCACTTATTGGACCTTTAAATTAATTTCTGTTCAAGACGGTACCGAGGCTACCGTAATTAACATTTGCCTAATTATTTTCAGCTGCATGTGTTAGCAGTTAGAGAATTTTAAAATTACTCTCTTGAAAACATAAAACTTCTTGAATTCGTCAGATTTTGGTTTTGGCATGAAAGATTGATTGTTTACAGTGATCTTAAATTATGCAAATCTGTATCAGTAATTTATAGAAGCTTTGTTGAAGGTAGTTAATAGCCGGTTGTAAATAGACTTCAATAGATACATTATCATGTGATATATAATTCTATTTCTGACTATGAGCCAGTTTATTTCCTTAAACAATTGTTGGGATGGTACAAGGGCATCAACATCTAGAATTAATGCGCTGCTCTCTTTTGCAGCTTGAAAACTTAATAAGTTTCTTTTGGCACGGAATAACCCAAATGATCTAATCAGAGGTAAGACACCGTCACTGCTGAATAATTATCTTGCCTTGAGAAGAATGCACACCATAATTGTACATAACAGGGCAAGGCTTGGACGAAATACTAGAACACACATTTTTTTTAATAGATAGACCAAGATACAGTTTCATCCCACGTAAAGTTTTATGTCGCCCACATAATAAAAATTAACTCCAATAAATGACACATTCAGTTTAGCGACATATATTTCTAAAAGTATTTGTACCAATTGACAACGCCATTGATTTTGTGCAGGTTGACTCTAATACAGTTGGTTAAATCACAATAATTCAAACAATCTTTTTATCTGGCATTACGCTTCCTCATATGACGCCCAGCGTGAAGAAGTTAGTGTTAGGACTGGTCGACCTAGTGTCATGATATTGTATATACACGGGAACGCTGCAGTCATCGAAGCGAGATGACTGAAAATCAATTATAGATACTAAATTAAACTCTCTCTCTCTCTCTCTCTCTCTCTCTCTCTCTCTCTCTCTCTCTCTCTCTCTCATTATCCATTATATATGGCACGAACCAGTAGAGAGTAACGTCATCACATTTGTACGGCATAATTTTGTGAAGGAGCACTTTATGATTGAAAACATTAATCCTTACCTTCTTACCTGCCGTCAACAAATATGACCTTTATTAGTTTAATTTTTCGGAATCGTTCAACTCTTCAGTCAGTTAATTTAGTCAGAGACCAATTAAGGAGTGTTGATGCATAAAACCCGACCGATTATAAGCCAATTATACAGTTATGGACTGTTAAATAATTACATTGCTGCTGTAAACGTGTTTGTCAAAGTTTATTGACATTGTGGAGATTGCATATTTTGGTATTTATGTCAAGGTAAAAATAAATATGTCTTCTTTGAGGAGGAGATCTAGTTTGTGGTAATCTTAGCTATGTTCAGAACACCAGGAAAAATAACTGGCAAAAGACACGGTTTATTACATGTGTATGTTATTGGGCGATAACAGGAGCAGCGATTTTGTCTTTATATATATATATATATATATATATATATATATATATAGAGAGAGAGAGAGAGAGAGAGAGAGAGAGAGAGAGAGAGAGAGAGAGACAGAGAGAGAGAGAGAGAGAGATTTTAAACTATTCAATCCAGTCAGGTCATTCAGAATATCAATCACAGTAATGCAATGGAAACTAAGTAAGGAATTTGTTTTCAACGAAGTCAGAAATATTTTTATCGTTCGAAGCCAATTTAGCAGTCTTTGAGAATCTTACTGGAAACAGAGGAAAACGTATCAGAGTATTTGCAATGCCATGTGAATGAGTACAATCTTCATTATTAGCAACACGTGTCGTTGTTTTACATGTATTAAGATGGTGGAAACTTGTGAGATGTTTCCATAATTCGTAAGCATCATTATTGTTCACCATGCCATTTACGAAATATTCCTGCTTGCAAGATCTCACTCGAGTAGCATCAACCGATTTCAATTTCTAATCTTTTCTTTTGTAAATGTACTTCCAATTATATATATATATATATATATATATATATATATATATATATATATATATATATATATATATATATATATATATATATATATATATATATATATATATATATATATATATATATGTCAAGTGGCCACGCATGACTTAATAGTCTAAGGCATTCTCCTTTTCAGATCACTTGCACATTTTACCTCGATCTGTGTAAGTTTGAGTCTGGGCTCGACCAACAGGAACAAGTATGCCTTTAGCTTCCCATGGATCGGTGGTTATTCCAAAGGCTTCTTCCACCAAATATGCTGGCCGAATACTTTACTGAAAATATAGTGTCATACCCAATGAGAAAACCAAACTTTAAGCGTTTATCTACAACATGCCGGTTAGAGGTGTCAATCACCTGCAAAATCCCCGACAAAAAAAGCACGATTTCGAGAGTTTCACTTTCATTTGTGTTATTCTTAATATATATTGATTACCATATTGGTGAGTACAAACTCCAATAGCTCAGATAGAAAGAAAAGAATTACAACGACACCCCACCTCCACCCTCGCAACACTAATAATATAAGTCGCATTTTGGTGGTATTAAAAGGGTCATATCTCTCAATCCAGTGAATGAATCCATGTCCTCTCTTCGCAATGTACTTGAATTTTCAATTAAAATAAGATCGCCGAAAATAGTATATAGCATTCAGGTCTACCTTTAATAACCACACACAAAAATTAGAAAGTTCTTATATACACATGAAAAAATTTATAGTTCTTTATATTCAATCCCTCTGATACAATGCTGATAATCCATTTCAGTCTAAATTATTATATTACAAACAATGCAAATCTGCATGTCAATTAGATACTACACGGATGTTAACTTAAATGTATGACTCTACCCCCACTCCCAACACCAATGCAACAGGTTCATCTTGTTTTGGTCCAGTCCGTCTATACGTCGATATTCTGCACCAGGAAGCTTCTTTGTTGATTGGTTCAGTACAAATAGTTAATAAAGAAAAATAAAATCTAGCAGACATGTACTTATATCTATATATAAATATGGGGAAAGCATAATTATAATACAATAGCAAGCAAAAACAGTTATTGGCTCAAGGCAAAAATCACAGGTTTCAATCCAGTCCCAGACTCCTGGGGTATTTAGTACTGGAAATAATTATTCTGTTAACGCAATTCTGGGGATATATGTGAACATTTAATGACCTGAAAGCATCGATAAACACTCATCTCATGTTATCTTGAAATACATTCGACAAAAATAAAATCTCGGCCTACGAAATGGAACTTTAAAGGACAACGATTTATGATTCAACACGTGAAATTGGATATCTCGACATACGACATCGAAATTTCAACGGCAAAGTTCTGATTGGACCAGCTTTTGTCCGCTACGGCGCCTCATACATTCTTACAAAACAGAATTATAAATCAGCTATTGTAATGAATACGTTATTTACGATTATTCGTCTTAGTGGCTGCACTAATGAGACTAAATTATTCATCACCTCAACTTGAAAAAACCCTTACAACCTACCGCATCTGAAAAAACCCTTACAACCTACCGCATCTAATTACACGGACAGGAAAACTGAACTAATTCGACTATACGCCGGGATTCAATTACTGCGTGTTCAGGTCAAAATTAGGGCAGAGTATGGTTTTAACGTTCTAACCAAATCTCTTAGGGCAATGTGCATATGGGTGAAGGTCACTCGTGCATTGAATGCATGATGAGAACAAGAAAGTCGAATAGTTTTTCGGTATAATCAATAACATGGTTTATCGGTATAATCAAAACCATGATTTATCTGTTTTATCAATATTACGGTGTGTAACGGTCAACCAAATAAACAGTGTATCGATCTGTCATTAACATTTATCTTGGATATAGATTTAAAACGACATTTCATTCTAATTCTCAAGTACTATATTTACAACAACGGATATTGTAGGCGTAAGTTCTTATGCGTGTGTTCCATAGGCATGATTATGGCAGCTGATTCTACAACATTATCATAAAAATACAATATTTACTGATAAATGTGTGTTCAATACATGCAGAAATAGTATTTGTTTCAAAAGGATCGCCCATGCCAGTGATATAATATATGTTCATTAGAAAGAACTCAAGACTTCAATGTACACTCTCTGTTATTACCGATATACACTTTGAGAAAGAAGACTTTAATGTACAAATGCTGGTTGTAGATGCTCTCATTGATATACACTTTCTACTTGTATCCTGATATTATTAAAGTAGTTTTAATTGTTTCATAATATTATTATCATTAATAATTGTTTCATAATATTATTAAAAGATTTATAATTGTTTCATAATATTATTAAAGGATTTATAATTGTTTAATAATAATATTAAAGCATTTTTTAATGGCATCAAAATATTTATTTTTAATTGTTTCATAATAGTATTGTAGCATTTTAATGGTATCATAATATTATTAGAGCAACTGAAATTGTATGCGCATCTGATATTGACGTAAAATATTTGCAGTTATTGAATTCTTATATATATATATATATATATATATATATATATATATATATATATATATATATATATATATATATATATATATATCGACTCAGTATCAATCTTTGTTGTAACCTTGAAGCTACCCACTTTAGTATTTAAAAATAAGTAAAGTATTACAAGGTTAATTGTACCCCCCCCCGCTTTAATTGGGAGTAATATAATAACTGCAATCTTTGTTATCGGACGTATATTGAAAGAAGTTACAGATAGATAAGAGATAAAATAATGTATTGGTTTTCATCCAGTTTAAGGATATGTCAAAGACAACACGATTAATCAGTATATAATATAGATGTTAACATTAAGAATGTACATGCCATCTCCCACACTCGGCGTTCATCGAACCATTCAATAAGATAAACACAAAGAGTCGCCTATATTCATCCTTAATTATCAACCTTAATTGGTAACATAAATTATTAGCACATTTAAAAGTAACTGAACTAATTTATTATAGTAGAGGCTATTTTTCCAGGGAGTTGCTAGCAAGCTTGCTATTTAATTGATTGTCAAAATATATTTATTTTGCTCCTATTAAACATTGCCGCTTTACTGAATTGTATAATTAAAGCTGGCACAGTATATTCAATCATGCTTAATAAATGTCAAAATTGCTTTCTGTGTCCTTATGTATATCATATACAGGTTGTTGATATAATATTTTTTCTTGCCATCGTACTTTGAACATTATCAGAGGGAAAAGAACATTCTATAATTCGATTGCATAAAAGGGACAATTTCTATCATCCTTTGAAGATTAACTTAACGTCCAGGTTCAATTTGCAGCGAATGAGCTCTGATTCTAAACGATATAAAAATGTATTATCTATTTATTTTCTAAGCCTAATAATAGGTATCACTCAAATTCAAAACTGTGCTAGATTGGGACTGATAATTTAAGAATTTCATTTATACTGTTTTACACTATCCATTATATCTTTATAAAAGTTGTGCTTTATTATATATC
This sequence comes from Unio delphinus, assembly GCA_029339505.1. Lineage (NCBI taxonomy): Eukaryota > Metazoa > Mollusca > Bivalvia > Unionida > Unionidae > Unio > Unio delphinus. The sequence continues at coordinate 158,156 of JAQISU010001244.1, forward strand.
TGCTATCTATTGAGAATGTGCAAGTTTTGTACAAAATATGCTCAATATGTCCAATTTTTTTCAAAACATGAGCAAAACAATTTCAAAGTCATGTTCAAAACATCAAAATCACGTTCAAAACATGTTTGAATTATGTCAAACACATTCCAAATCACGTCCAAATCATATACAAATCCTGTTCAACATCATGTCCAAAACATGTTCGAACCATGTCAAACACATTTCAAATTATATCCAAATCTTGTTCAAAATCGTGTCCAAAACATGTTCGAATTATGTCAAACATGTTCGAATTATGTCAAACATATTTCAAATTATATCCAAATCTTGTTCAAAATCGTGCCCAAAACATGTTCGAATTATGTTAAATACATTTCAAATTATATCCAAATCTTGTTCAAAATCATGTACAAAACATGTCCAAATTTGTTCAAAATCATGTACAAAACATGTCCAAATTTGTTCAGAATCATGCTCATGTCATGTCCAAAACATATCCAACTTTGTGAGTACTTGAGCCATAAAAAAAGTGTCACTAATTGTGATTTCTTACAAACATTTATGTGAAACGGATTCTTGAGAGAGCTTAATACATGTAAACAAAATATTATTGTTTGAAGAATCGTGTATTAAGTCTGGGGGATATTTTCCCACAGCAGCCCTCTTGTTGCCAAGCTACTGTCAAGTGTATTCAAATGTATCAGTAATAGGCAGTGGTTACAGTCTAGTTTGTGTAAATTACAAGACACAAGACTCCAATTTTCAAACACGCAACATAAAAGCAAAGAGAAATCATTGACTCCTACATGTCTAAACGACGAGAAAACATTCAAAGTTATATAATTAAAGAGAAAGAAGGGCTTATTGAGGCTGGGAACAAAGAACGAGCACAAAAATAGAATAAACGCCATCTACACAATATAAAACAAAAAGATTGAGGTATTAGGGTGGAAAGTTAACCTGAAATGGTAGCATTTTTGTAAGCTTGCGGCCTCATTGTGGAAAGTAAGCATTACGTGGTTGTATTGCTGTAAGGCTGAGGCATCGGGGTGGATAATAGCTATAAAGAACGCGCATTGGTCGATTTTCTTTGTCTCATTTTGCATGGTGCACGAAGTCAGAAAAACAAGCGCTTTGAACACAAACAGATATCACCTTACTGTACATACACGTATAGAAAATATATATTGACATATTTATTTCGGTGAAACCGAAATAAAAGAATAAAACACCTGTTAAAAGGCTGAAAACGGCATTCTAGTACTTGTAGTTGAGAAGTCTACATAGTCACAATCACAAAAAATGGCAAGGACCAAGCAAACTGCTAGGAAATCCACCGGAATAAATTAATGAGGATAGCCATATAGACTACGACAGATAGACTTCAACACCGAGAATAGATGGAAGAAAAAAATGACAAGAAACTAACAAAAAATTAACAGAAAAGGAACAAGAAAAAAAAATTGAAGCTCAGACGAAATAACACACGGAAAACACGAGGAAACATGGCGGCAGCACGCAAAATAATGACCGACCTGCAAAAATACTTTCGAACACGGCGTGTGGAATTAGAAGATGGAGATTATTTGGAATGCAAATATAGAAAAGGAACACAACTTATTGAATTTAGAGATTTGAATGGGAGAAGAATACCAGGCTCAACATTTATCCTGGTAGAACTAAAAATCCGAGACGAAGAAATACTGACCAAGATATATTCCATGAATTATACAAAGGGAGGTTATAATGTAAGGTATAGAGGGGACACACCCGCACTACCACATGGGGAAACCACAATATGCGGAATCAGAGCGGAAATTAAAAGACCGGAACCCATAATGAGAAAAATCCGTAAACAAACAGGGGAACTACATATAACAGGCTTTCCAATGGAGATACCGCTAGAAACCATTGTTGTATGGTTCGAGGAGAAATTCAGCATAAAGGTAGTAAATTTCAAACTCGGAGTAATACCAGGTTTCAATATTTATGATGAAACGAGAATCCTAGAAATAGAAAAGATGAAACTCCGCACCATTAAAAGGGCAAACTTCATCCACGGATTCCTAACAACAACTTGGTATAAGGGTTGCATATATTACAGAAAATGCAATAAATGTGGAAAAACGGGTCATACACCCAAAAAATGCAAGAGAGATACCAATGCTACAGTAATCACGGAAACATCAGATCATCAAACCAAAGTCAAACAAATACCAACTTCAAAGAACCAAATAACCATCCCAGACCAAAGCTTACAACCAATTACAAACAAGGCAACTGAACAACCAAAAAAGAAACCTGAAGAGAAAAACAAGATCAAAGGTCAAAGCCAAGAACAGCAGAATAAGGTGAAACAAATGCCATCCCCAAAGGAACTACCAATTATTCTAGAGCAAAGTCTACAGCAAACTACAAAAACAAACAAGACAACCGAACAACCAAGTAATAAACTTGAAGGGGATAGAAAAACAAAACAACAAAGTGCAAGTACGACGACAAACCTAAAGGGAGAAGAAAACTGATACCCAAATACCAATGGACGCAGAAGAATACTTTATACAAGAGAGGAAAGAAAGAAGGAAAGAAAAAGGAGAAAATTAAGAGAAGAACAGGAATAAATGATGGATGCCTTATACAACGATGAGTCTTTAGAATAGACGACGAAAAATAAAAGAAAAAAGAAAAAGAAAACGGCATGCTTTGAATCATTTTCATTGTGGAAGAACAAGTATTCCACATGGGCCTAAAGGACCATTTTGAGCGAAAATTTACCACAATTATTACTTCTCGTACAGTACATAGAGTAGCTGCGTGATCTCTGATGCTCACCGTTATTGATCTGTCATCTCACCTCTTTCGCGTGGGTTCGAGACAAGGTCTCAGCCAACGTCTGTATGTGAGAAAGCTTGCCAGCAGCTTCCAGTGTGTCGGTGGTTCGGGGGAGTGGGCAGTCTTGTTCCACCAAATATGATGACCTAGCATATACTGAATATGGCGTTAAACCCACAACAGAAACAACTGCGACCATGTCCTATGCATTCGCGACCATCCTTAAAACCACGACACCTTATGAATAGTGCAGCCTGTCATAAAATTACATCGGTAAACATTATCGACGACAAGCTTGATATTATTTGGAAAATGTCTTAATTTCAGATTTTATAGTATGTTCGTTGCTCATTAACAAATATCTTCTCCTTAACCAACAGTTTAAGTCGCTTTCATTTGCCTATGTTACGTCATACGCATATATCTATATGTCTGGTGTGTTTCACTTGCAGATTATGATCATTTCAGAAAAACGTTATTTGTCTATGGATCCGCGTTACGTTAATTCATAGGTTGAAAGAGCCAAAATATACAAGCAACATATTCAAAGCTTTCAGATAACCCTCGATTCATAGAACACGAGAGGATGAGCTGGAATAAATTTAGAATTAATTTATAAAACAAGAAAACACCCATCGGAAACGGAAGTTGAAATGGAGTAACTCCATATAAAAAGCATGTAAGAAAACGAAACGAAATGAAGTAAAAGCCGAAATAGCGCTCAGATTAGAGATAATAAATTCTAAAACTCGCTCGGTTCGCTAAGACATCTATTTTACTCAAATTCAATATTCTTCCTATTTAATCTGACATTATTTGAAATGATTTGTAGTTACCGGCATATTTGTTGTAGGGTTTAACGCCATTTTTCAGCACACAATAGGATATACATGGCGGCCAGTATTAATGGTGAAGGAAGAACGTGGGAAAACCCCCGGAAAGAACCACCGATCCACGAGAAGCTACTGGCAAGCTTTCTCACATAACCACATTAGCCGAATCTGAGACTCGAACCTACACAGAGGTGAGTTGGCAGTGATCCGCAACAGAGAGCGTTTTAGACCACTCGGCCACTCGGGGCCACTTTTCAACAGAGAACAGGAATAAATGAGCGGATTGTCTGATGCTCCCCCAAGCTTAAACGATCTTTGTTGTCAAGATGTTAACTTGTGTGGGTTATATATATATATATATATATATATATATATATATATATATATATATATATATATATATATATATATATATATAGTTTATTACAACTTAAGCGAATAATTTTAAATCTTTAGATAAATTAAAATTAAATTGAATTAAAAATACGAACGAGTGCTGCCCTGTTCATACTAGTATGGCATGTTTGTTTGTTTGTTTGATTAGGATTTTTAACGTAGCTTTAACAATTTTTCAGTCATATCGCTACGATGTCTGCAGTGAGGCAGTTTATAGTGATGTCTAGCACTGAGACATCATGCCGCAGACATGTAGCATGATGTCTCACCCAGTCACATTATCCTGACACCAGGCCGACCAGTCCTAACACTAACCTCATTATGCTGAGCGTCAAGCGAGGCAGCTGTTAGTACCATTTTTGTAAGTCTTTGGTATGACTCGGCCGGGGATCGAACCGACGACCTCCCGCTTGCGGGGCGGACGCTCTAACCACTAGGCCACCGGAGCGGTTCAGTATGGCATGTGTTATTGTTCTCTTAATGAATATATGTCATAATGCGTGTGCCTTAGTCTAATGCATTTTGCATAGTTTCTGTTCAGTAATTCAAAGCTTACTGATGCAGAATACAAACGGGCAGGACAAAATTAAGATAACTCTACTGCTGCAGTGGGGTGGGGTGGGGGCTACCTTAGAGTTTTAAGTTAACATCCGTGTAGATTCTGATTGTAATATAATAAGTTATATTGAAGTGGATTATCAACATTGTAGCAGAGAGATTGAATGTAAACAACGATATTTGAATTTTACATGTGTATAGAAGGACTATCCATTTCTTGTGTATGGTTAATAACATGCATTATTAGTGTTTGAGGTGTCATTGTCATTGTTATTTCTTTTCTTTCCATCCGAGCTATTGGAATTTGTACTCACCAATGTGGTAATCAATATATATTAAGAATAAAACTGATGCAAGTGAAGCTCTCGATACGGTAAGTGCTTTTATGCGGGGTGGGTGTGCATATGTTTGATCAGGACCCCGTTACTCTCTACTGGTTTGTGTCATATCGTGTGTGTGTGTGTGTGTGTGTGTGTGTGTGTGTGTAATTTGGATTTTTGACGTAGTTTTAAAAACATTTTAGTCATATTGTTACGCTGTCTGCAGTGTTACCGTGTATGCACAATATCCTGAAACCAGGCCGATCATTCTTAACACTAACGTCTTAATGCAGAGCGCCAAGCAAGGCAGTTGTTAGTACCATTTTTATAAAAAGTATTTGATATGACTCAGCCTGGGTTAACACCCACAGACGCTCTCTCCTGTTAGGCTACGTGTCATTCCTAAAGGATATAATTTACAAAGATTGGAATGGTTCAAATTTTCAACACTACAGACAGTTTCCCATGCTGTATTCTATAGATCTATATTTGGATCTCTTGGCTTGGTAGCAACTGAATGTAGTGAGTTTGATATGCAGCTGACAAAGTTTGCACAATTACTCAAGCAACCATGAAGAGTTTTTGTTCTTTCAGCTTTTGTTTTCGATATTATTTCAGAGAGTTGGTTTACCCACTCTTCCTAGCCCTAATTTGAACAGCACAGCAAAAGAAATTCTAGCAAACAATGATGAGTATAAGCACGAATCTATTGTTTTCGAAACCAGTATTTTAAAAAACCGAAGCAACTACGTTCATTTAAACTTCACGCTCACCTCTCCATTTTTACGCTTTTTTAGTTATTTTGTTTTGTTTTGTCGTTTGGAGATTAGGTAGCTCACTTGGTGCTTACTTGGTGAAACATCAGACTCCAAGGGTGTCTGATTAGATAACTCCTAAGATGTCTGATTCATTAACCACACATGCCAGCCCGGGCTGGCTTCTTCGATGTTTCTTTGGGAAAGGACCTTTTCTCCCATTTGCTCTGCATAATATAGCCTATAGAGTGTTCATATTGCCATTACAGACCAAATAACCAACTAGTGCCGTTTGCTAATTAGACTTTTACAATGTCTTTATTCTTCTTTTCCATTCTTTATATCGTCCTCTCTCATTTTCTATGGCAGCTCCAGCTTAATATTCTATCTCGCCACATGATCTTTCCAGCTTACCCTTGGACCTCTTTGGTTTCATACGTGATCGTTCTAGCTCACATATAAATCTCTTCAGTTCGCCATATGGTCTTTCCAGCTTGCCCTTGGTTCTCTTCAGCTCGCCATATGATCTCTTTATCTCGCCATTGGATCTTTTCAGCTCTTCACGTGATTTGTCCAGCTCCCCTTTGGGTCTATTCAGTTCGCCACTTGATCATTCCTCCTCGCCATTAGATCTCTAAGGATCGTCTAGATTATTATTATTTCCTTTTATTTCCTATTCTGTTATAAAATGTTTCACCTTAGGCTATACAATAGTTTACACCTGCCTTCTTTTTATCCTATGGAAAACTGGTCTCAGAAATTACCAACATCAAATATGTAGCATGTATGCGACGTTGATCTGTATGTCAATAGATGTTTTTTTTTTTTTTATAAAAAAAACAAACACTCTTCGAGCATAGGGAAGAATTCTTTCGTAACATATTTCGTATGAATGACTTCTGTTCGTGAAACTTGGCGCTGTAACGCTAGATATATATATATATATATATATATATATATATATATATATATATATATATATATATATATATATATATATATATATATATATATATTACGGTACATGCATAGTGTACAGCAAAGCAGAATCATCTCAATCATATATACTGTGCACAACACATGCACGCCACTATATTTGTCTATCGGTTCGACCAAACTAGCAGTGTTGCAATGAAAAGTCAAACGAACAGTCATGTTCTTCGATCTATAATACCATATTGAAAAAAACTTATATATTTCACAAGCCAGGAAAAGGTGAACAAATCGACATCGAATTCATAATTACCGAGCAAATGCGCATTTCAATCTACTTATTAACATATGTTTTGTCATTAATCTAATCGTTATTGATATTGTCATTTTATGTCAATATCATGCAGTAGCACTTTGGAAAATATAATTTTGAATGTGAAAGCTGCACGCAGGTCAAACAGAAACGTTTATTATAGTTAAAAAAGACTTTGGATAGCTATGTCATTGCTGAATTTATATTTGTCAGTAAAAGATCCAATTACGGGGACCCATTACAAAAATCAACATCGCATCATCCTTTTCACCTTTCATCTATACCTTGATCGCTGAGATGTCTTTCCGGGAACGTTTTCCAGAGAATGTAGGCCTTCGCGGTCAATGATGCTTCTTGCTCAGAATGTATCTAACGGTAAATAATCTTCAGATATGCTTTGCAAAGGAAGAAGTCGTCTTGCACATCATAGAATTAACAACCGAAATGTGTTCAAAGTATATTACCATTCATATGTCAACAAAACGGATGATAACAAGTCAAGTCAAACGGTAGAAATAGTAATAATCATAAATAAAATGTCTATCTCTATCTTCATCACGCCCCCCCTCTCTCTCTCTCTCTCTCTCTCTCTCTCTCTCTGCACACACACACACACACACACAACAACGACAATAACAACAACAACAAAAACACGTTAATAAACTTTAGCGTCAGACTATGTTAGCAAAAATCGCATTTAATTTTGTATTATCATATCCTGACAAATAATAAGAGTTTCGAAGCATCATGTCTTACTTTTATAACTATAACTGGGCCATACTCAACCTGAATACTATTTTATAAAATTATGTTGGAAGCTGGTACTTTTCGTATTAGAAGATGACTTATATTTTGTGATATGGAAGCTAGTACTTATCGTATTAGAAGATGATTGATATTTTGTAATCAAATCGCTTTCTACAGTAAAGTATGACACATGTTTGTGATCAACGATGACTAAAGACGCACAGAAATACCAAACAAATATCAATCAATTTTTACAAATAAAATTAAAATGTATAGCTGTTATTCGCATGCTTATTTCCTTTTATATATGTACATATGCGCTGCTAATTGGGGCCTCGGGTGGCCGAGTGGTCTAATGAACTCTCCTTTATCGGTCACTGCCAACTCACCTCTGTCCGTGTGGGTTGGAGACAAGGGCCTAGTCAATGTGGGTAGTTTCAAAAGCTTGCCAATAGATTCCTCAGATTGGTGGTTCTTCACGAGATTTCCCCGGGTTCTTCATCAACCACTGATACTGCTCACCATATATCGCCGATAATTTGCTGTTAAATTCAGAAAACCGCCACCACCAACAACAACAATATTGCTAAGAGCATATAATCCCCGTCATAGGTCAGTTACCTTAAACGTCAAAAATGATTTCAATGAACACAAAGGGACAGCCTTTCTTCCATTTACCTATTTTATTTGAATTCATGTTATTGTCATTTCATTGATTCATTTCATGGCATTTGGTGTTATAATAATTTCACATCATATTATACTTTGCCATTGACTTTCGTCGCATCAATGCTCGTACTCCTTCCCTTAGTCATTGTAGATGTTTTAAATTAAACTGTAATCTTATATGCTACTTATAGTCAGTCCTTTGGTTATTATTTAAGATGAAAAGGAAACATATTATATATTCATATGAAACTTTAGTCATAAGTTTCTATAGATTAATGGACCCAGAGAAAACATTGAAATATCAATGAATGGAGTATGTTCTTCACTTGAAAATAAGTAATTTTATTGTCTTGAAGGATGAAAGCATTGCTTCGATTCACATGGGACATAGATAATGTTTCCCACGTGAAAAAACCCACAACCAATAACAACCAACCAAAACAAACAAAGTTTAATTTAATCGACTTTGACAAAATGTAAAATCAGTATTCGCTGTTGAACATATTTCAGAACAGTGATGTGCATTTAGTCCTTTGACTGAGCTGGTTCTTTGAATTCTGATTTTACGAACTATAAATACACCCTTGCAATAAGGTTAGTGTGTCTTTGTACTTTTCATTCAAACTATGCATTATTATGCATTAATCGCCATAGATTGACGATAAATATTTGTACATCCGTCTTAATATAAACCTATTCATGTGTTTTGGCAATGTTTATTTAACATCAAGGTATTGGAGAGCATTGTGTGAACCGTTGCAGATTGTATACACTACCTTGATGGGTGATTAAATAGCAAAATCACGTGACTTGATGAATGACCCTTGTACAGTCGTCAGTTTTAATATAATTTTAATCGAACTATACGATGCTTCCATTACAGTAAGATCATCAACTTTTGCCGACATATCAACCAGCAGTGTCCTTCTGTCTGTCTATCTATCTGTCTATATATATATATATATATATATATATATATATATATATATATATATATATATATATATATAATGACAACAACTTAACTTTTTATTATTGTTACTATTGTTGTATTTTAAAATAAAATGTGATGAAAATTGTAATTTTTACAGATCAAGCGATTTGTTTAAGGAAACAATCACTGGCTTAGATCTGAGCAATGAGCTGGGTAGCAATTAAATATCGTCTGCTAGTATGAGACATGTGTTTGTCTCCTCGAAAATAGAACCAGTAAGCAAGACTGTTTGGTCTAATGGTTTTGTAATGGATTTAAGATTGATGTAGGTTACCTATATAGTCTAGAACCACTCCCTTATTAAAGGCGGCCATTACACAATGAAAAGCAGATCCAATTAAAATATCATCTGCTATGAGAGCAAAATGAGATCCTCGATGAGAAAAGCGTTTAATATATATGCAGAAAGATGCAAGTCATATGAACAAATAATAAACATGTCATGCATGTCACACCATGTTATAAATTAAAATTAGCTTCCGCACATGAACCGCGTGAAACAGTCACTATGTCTTAGCAAAAAGATAATTAGAATGTCACATACAATTAAAAGTCTTCCTAATTGCGGAGCACAAAGTCTAATTATACAGTATTTCTGTAAAATAGATGGATTCCATCGGGGTCCATCAGATATAAACACGTAAGAATAATGTATAAATAGTAAGTAGGACATATTACATAACGATCAAGGTCAGGACGTCATCAAACTAGAAAGAATTCAGTTATTTGTAGATATAACGCTGAAGAAGGTTCAGTTGTAAAATTAAAAATGTGTCGACTTAAATGAAAAGCCCCATGAGTATGCAGAGTTTAAAATGAATCATAAAGAAAATACTTACAGAATGGCAACATTCAAGATTTATATGAGTTTTTCAATAATATTAGTTAAAAAATTTGAAACATAATAATTTGAAGATTTCAACATTTGAATTTGGGAAAGTTTAGTTAAACATAATTTTATGTAAAGTTTTGCTCAATTTATCATAACCTTCTTCTCATTTCTGGCTATGAGAAGGAATTACTCATAAGTTAAGGAACGTCAACCTCCATGGTGAGAGAGAGAAGACATTCTCCCTAGCGTTTATGAATTGACTTAACCACCATATTAATGGAGAATTTTTTTTTCATAATATGTTATCAATGCTGTGTTCCATGATTTGAGGAAAGGAGATAGAAGAGAGAAGAAGAGCTTAGGCTCTCTCTCAAAAAGAAAGGTCGTCACTCATAACGGTGTAGATGCGGCTACATCTTGGGGAATTTTGGCAATGCGAGAGGTCCAGGGATGTTGTAATGATACAAGTCTCCTTTGAGCTCTGACGAAACAACTCTTTATTGAAACACTCAATACATAACACTATATTCAAACATCAATCTACATAAACTAAATTACAGATATAAGAGAAACATATAAAACTACGATATTCCATCACTTACCAACATCATATATTTGTATAATTTCTGCCTTTCTGAATATAATACAGGTAATTAAATATCGAATAAATTCGCGATATCCAAAGAATCTAAAATTCAATATATCAGATTAATATTGCGATCATTTAGTAGAAATATATTTTACTGAATTCCCTCTATAATGCCAACATATTAAACTCTATCGTTTACAGCGTATTTTATTTCTGAATTAACCATTAATGAGTATGAAGTTGGTAGCAAACATCGTATTTTAGAATAATCAAGAATATAAGTACAATTAAATATAAGTTCTACAACAATTAAACTTTCCAGTACATTATTTTAAAGAATAGTAACGAAGTATTACAATAATCCAATGTTATATTAACTTCTTAACACTAAAAGTTCATATAGTGTATAGAAAATTGTACGTAGACAGTATCTTACCTGTAATAATACAAGTCTCCTTTGAGCTTTGACGAAACAACTAGTTCAATCTAATATCACTAATCTTTATACATCAGCCTTCTTAATTAATCACGAAGTATCTCTAATATTTATTTGTCCGTAAACCGTAAACATACCGATGGTACTTTTACTGACCCTTGGATCACAGATAACTCCTTTCTACTGTGTACTTAATTCCTTCTGCTTGTATCAACTGATCAGTTTACGTACAATTTGTCCATTACCTATCTGCACTTTTCTTGACCCAAGATCGAAGATTGTTCCTTCTGCGAAGTGCTCTGCTAGAGAGTTTTGCCTTATCTCAAAATTTTCTAATCTTTATTATAATGGTATATAGTTGTATACAGAATTAAATGAAATCGATCTCAATATGTTTTAGTAGAAATGAAAAATTACTTTTAATACAATTTAGAGAAAAGTTCAATCTGAATACTTTTACTAAACATTCTGTCCTAATACATAACAATCAAACGGTAAAACGACAAATTTAGATGTGGAAAAAAGTTGAGTATATATAGTTTATCACAGAACTAGAGCAAAATACTATAATGCCGTTTAACGTTTGTTAAAAATTTACATACCAAACTTGAAAAGAAAATAAGCGAAAGCACATAATGAATGTTTGACAGAATATCGTACTTAATATTTCGTCTGCATAGGTAGAAACTACTTATACAGAACTTTGCAGTGATGCGTTGAGAACCAAAATATTTTGCATCACAGTAACAAAGATATTTATTGTATGCGGTGGAATCAAATTTAAACATTCTTAAATAATCTTCCCAGAGTCCATAAAATACAATTTCTGTTTAAGCAATCTTTGACTTAGAGATATGCAAATCCCCGAGCCCCCAGTCGGTGCCGACAGTCAAATTAATGAATACACAAAATGTGAAATTCAAATAAACAACAATTTAATATCATTCAATAACTGTCTACTTTGTGCCTGATGGTGTTAAGCACTTCTTCATTTGTGACGTTGTTCATGTAAGAAATGCCAAGGATGGTTCTGTATCATCTATTTTCACGTGCCTGGATACTTTGTTGTAATTCTGCTATCAGGGTCCATGCCTTACATGAATACAAAACAATGAAATGACTAGTGCTCTCGATAGTCTGATTTTTGTTTTTAGACATATATTCTTGTCTCTCCAGATGGGTCTTAGCTTTGACATAGCTGCCGTTGTTTGTGATGCTCGTGACAAAAGATCTGCTCTTGATCCCTCTTCGGTGATTATGGAACTAAGATTTTTGAACTGGCCCACTATTTCCAGTTCCTGTCCTCTGACTTTAATCTTGGTTGAGATTTGTTTGCCACTATTTGTCATCAGCTTTGGCTTCTAGGCGCTTATCTCCATGTCAAATCTGGAAGATGTTTCATCCAGTCGTCTGCAAATCGTATGTACGTGATGTTACGCCTTCCAATGCTGACTCTCCCAAAGTTGTTTTCCAGGGCATGGCTCATGATGCGCTTTAAGTAGATGTTGAAAAGCGTAGGTGACAGGAGACAGCCTTGACGTACTCCAGCTGATGTCTTGAACCAGTCCCACACAGACCCTTGAGCATTTACTGCACTGGTTGCCTTGTTGTACAGCTGCTTGATGATATTGGTCAACTTTTCACCCATTTTGTACTTCTTCAGTGTGGCCCACAGTGCTTCATGACACACTCTGTCCAAAGCCTTTTTGAAATCTTTTCTTAGATTACGTAAACATTACTTTGTCTGTGTAAAATATTATAATTATTCGAAAGGACGCTTGTTCTTTGACTTATAGATTGTAAGAAAAGTATAACTTACATTTAAAGATCAATGCTAGTTCAACTTTGTTTGAAACAATTGTTTACGCACAACAAACAAAAGATGCAACGTCTGTCTGAATGAACGAAAGTATTCATTCTTTCTTTATTTCTAAATAATTTCCACTGAAAAAAGCTATTAAGTAAAAACAAATCGAACATGGGTAATAATTCAATATTAAATTTATGAAACTCGTTGAATAATGTCCAGCTTGTGCTCGCATTGGCTCGCAAAAGATCGATAGTATTATATTCGTTTCATAAATTAAATACTAAAGCATTGCCCTTTTTGAGATCATATATATATATATATATATATATATATATATATATATATATATATATATATATATATATATATATATATATATATATATATATTATAATAATAATAATAATAATAATAATAATAATAATAATAATAATGAGGATTTTGTCATATAAGCTTTTATCCAGGGGATAGACATCATGTTATAGCAAAAATTTAATCCACTATATAGACACATTTATCTATCCATAACCGTGTGTATGATCACATACATACACACAAACACACAGACACACACTCTATATATAATTTTTTTATATGTTGCTTGTTTGCTTTTTAAACAGCAGTGTATTTTTGGGATGTTCATTTTACATCCACTCATTCATTCATTTCCGATTAATAAATACGGTTCGTTCTCCTGTATAATATTACTGTAATTAATTATGATTACTAAATTACTGCAATTAGCGTGACAATCATTAGGTTCCAAAGATGCGTGCTTCGCCTTAACAAAATTTCCTTTCGCTCCAAAATAAGGACTGAAACAGCATATAGACTTTTGTAAGGGGCTCTAAGTCCTTTGACTTCACACAAAATTTGGCTTGAATTAAATGTTACAAGTTAGATTAAATTACTGAGTTATATCTTAAAATACTGGTCCACATTGTGTAATGGAAATGACCATGACGATGTATTCAATTTAAAATGACTGATAATTATTACAAATCTTAAATCGTAATCAAAATACTATTTAACACCAGTTATAAGGGATAATGCCTGCATTTTATTGTGTGTTGCGCCCTTGTATCTATAATATAAGATTATTCCGTAATAAAATGCCATTGTAAGGTAAACAAAACATAATTTTAACATTTTTAAATTGAAAAATGTAATCTTTTTTATGAAGGGATTGAATGGTACTCACTGCTTTGACACGATTGGTGTGCTTTAAATTAATCAATCTCAGATTAGGCCTTGATGTTCTATTATGCAATATTGAAAATAACAGAATATAACTGGCTTTATAGAAGAAATAAAATCATAATACATACATACATACATACACACACACACACACACACACACACACACACACACACACACACACACATACATACATACATACATACATACATACATACATACATACATACATACATACATACATACAACAATGTTGTTACTTACAAAAGTTTTGTTTGATGCAAAATCCTAAAGAGCAATTTTTTCAGACACTTTACAAAACGAAGTTACAGTATTTCACTTGCTAGTGATTTGAAAGAAAGAAAACAAAATAAACAACCTCAAAATACTTTCAACGAAAGAAAACAAAATAAACAACCTCAAAACACTCTCAACGAAAGAAAACAAAATAACAACCTCAAAACACTCTCAACGAAAGAAAACAAAATAAACAACCTCAAAACACTCTCAACGAAAGAAAACAAAATAAACAACCTCAAAACACTCTCAACGAAAGAAAACAAAATAAACAACCTCAAAACACTCTCAACGATGAGTCGCTAAGAATCAAATAGAGTGTTTCGATGTTCAAAATTTTTAAAACAATAAATATGTAGATAGTGTTTCTATCTCAGGTTTTGAAAGCAAATAATCATAAACCATGATTTGTAAGTCAAGTTTATGTTGTTTTGTATTTTGTTTATGTTTTCTTTTTTTAATTGAATGCTCTTCGCTCACAAAAGTCCATTGTCCCCACTTGTAGTAAACAATACGAACGTGGCAATTATGGTTAACGCCTTACATTCAATGGTGCGCCTTGGACCTTTCATATCGATAGACATTGGCCCTAAATTCATTATTTGCATTTTCAAAAGCAATTTACGTCATCAAATAAAATAGGCAATGCTCAAATATTTGGATATCATTTACATATTGTTATTTATGCAAGTTAGATACATGGAAATTGGACAGAGGTCGTTTACATCAGGTAAAAAT
The DNA here is from genome assembly GCA_029339505.1 of Unio delphinus. Taxonomy (NCBI): domain Eukaryota; kingdom Metazoa; phylum Mollusca; class Bivalvia; order Unionida; family Unionidae; genus Unio; species Unio delphinus. Next base: position 173,408 of record JAQISU010001244.1, read on the forward strand.
GGAAACAAAACATGGAATATATATCATCAAATAAAACGGGTAATGCTCAAATATTTGGATAGCATTTATATTGTGTTTATTTATGCAGGATGGATACATTGACCTTGGGCAAAACTCGGTTACATCAGGTAAAAATGGAAACACAAACTGAAATATATGTCAGCAAAACCATCAATCATGGACGTACTTGGAAGGTGGCAGGGAATATTTTGACACCACCACCAGCCCTCCACCAATAAGCATGTGCTGTAAAATTGCTGTAGCCTATGTATGTCCACCCCCACCCCACCCCCAATCAAGTTGTGCATCCCCCCCCCAGCCAAAAAAAATATAATAAATTTGAAATGACGTCCCTGCCATCAAAACATCAAGTTAAATTGATAACATATTTTTTAAAAGTACGATAAGAATATTATTACAGAAGTTCTCGAGATTTGATTAAGTTTATAAGAGTACTGGAAGTAGGGTCTCTGAAAGAAATAAAATAAGGCGTAAATGAGTATCATTGATCAACCTAAATGTGCCTTCTTGCCGTGTTTGGTTATAAAGAAGTTAATTACAGTAAGACGCCAAGTCAGTTATTTGCTGAAAATGAGTTATTTGTTGTTTTATGTTTAGGGGGGGGGGGGATGGGGTTAGGTATATTGCGTTCTTTCTTGCCTATCACAATGACAGGATGACTACATGTCTTTGCTCCATGGTGGTTGAGCAATTTCGAATTAGTACAAGAGTCCCATACATAATTAAACTGACTCCATTGTCAAATGGCTACAATACGTGATCAGTCTAGTACTGCCAGTGTAGTTTATTTGTGTAAGAAAAGTCCCCAAACCGCTGTGCTAAACAAAATTCCTTATATCTTTACTTTTTACTTTAAAGTAATTTTAGATCTTTGTATAAAAATATATAAATATTGAACAGCATTATATTATTTCACATAATTAATAATGGTTTCACCTGTTGATGTCATAACACATCAGATGGCAAACATTTACGATACAATTGTTTTTTGCTAGAACAAGGGAAGTAGGTTAGGACATTATCATGTGATATTAGCAAAGTTTTGGCATAATGGGCTACTAGCAAATGCTAAAAAGCATTGATACTTGTAGAACTTTGTTTAAAATTTATTTATCGTCCAATAAAAACGACTAGTTATTATACGTTTTCAATCCCGAGATCTCCAACAAACTGAATTAATGAAGCCACTCTCCACCATAAAAGGCGGAAAGGCCGGCCTTAGACCGATTGGACTGAAATGGCCCAATGGGTCTTGCGCACACAGGGCGTGTTAGTAATTTTTAGAAATGTATCTATGGAGAGAAAGTAACTTTAAAGCGATGGAAGAACATGTAAAATTCAATATCATATAAATGCCGTGTTCACGGGTCCCCGCGCGTAAATTCGGAGGGAGGAGGGCGTGCGAAAATGATCGAAATCAGGCCCATCGTTTACTAAGGCAGGTGCTGGGTCCGTTCTTGGACCGTTCATATTACGATTTTCATCAAGTAATATTCGATTAGATTCATTTCTAATAATACGATATCATAAATGATAATCAAATTTATCTGGTGAAATCTTAAATTCTGTTATTGAAATGATATACGAATAGCTCAGCCGATAGATGGTTACATTTTATTCGGATAAGACTGGTTCAATGCTAAAATAATGGAAAGGGATCCAGAACCAACTTACTATAAATACATGGCCGCAAAGAAGCTGAGGCTACTCGACTCAACCCTATACATGGTCAAAAATTTTTTACAGGAGTTTACTAATCTAAATCATGTGGGCAACGCCTTAGCCAGTGATGACACTTGTCACGTGCATCTTAAATATTTTCTGAAAAAGCCTTAGAAAAATAAACTGTTTTTAAAATGTTTTAAATCGAAACCGTATTCTGCCAATTTCTGATTACACTTATGACAATTGTACAATGCAGGAATAAATATCCAAATGTACACAACTGTAGGATCAACTTAATTGGGAAAGCCCAAACTCTCGCTATAGCAAGCATAAATTGGTTCAATTATTTAATCTTTCTATCCAATTACCTCCTGTATATGTTCAACCTGTGACCTTTACATATAGAAAATAAAATCAACTCCTCGCGCACAATAAATGTCATCCGTCTTCCAATGCGAAGAACAACATTATTCAGTTGTTCGTGTTTTTACTCACTATGATTCGAACATGGAACTCGTTACCTTTACAATTCAGAACATCACTCAGTACATAATTCAAAACCTAACTGAATCAAGTAAACGAAATCATTATTTTCTACGTATATGTGGGTTATTCAATACCACTGATCACGCTACGCAATACACTTTCTTTTAGACTCTCCAGAATGTTCTAATTTTAGACAAAACAATATATAGAAATTCGATTTCGCTCTCACTGTTGAACATTATTGTTATGGTAATCACATGACTCGACAAATAGTACGTAACCTTTGACCCAATCCCTACACTGTTAAAGTCTTAAAGGTTAAATTTGTTATGTCGTTAACAATGCAGGGATCGGGTGCGAAATTTCATCAGGGTTACTAAATAAGTTAAGTAGACCATAAAATCGAAACCTTTCTTTGTTTCGTTTGTTTGTTGCTGCTGTTGTTTTTGCCCTAACAAGCATTAATATGGAAACAATACCATATATACTTACTCTATGAGACATTGACACGTTATCTCAAGACAACACATAAATATACCATCTTACATTACGCTTTGCTTTTTGTTAAATTGTGACAAAATTTCGTTTGCGTGTCACAATATTCAATGCATATATCTGCCTGAGTCGTATCAACTGGTGTTAGAAACAAAATACATTTGCATCCGATTTTAGACCAATGTTTTTGAGTTTTCTACCTTTTTTATTTTAAGCCACAGACTTATTTACACTTTCCAAATCAGTTAACTGGAGGACGCGGCACACCAGTCTGAAGAGATGGAGCCGTTTGGTAACAATAAGGCAGACTGTCATATACAATTAGATACTGCCATCTAGTTGTATATTGGTTTCGAGGAAACTATCTTTGATATTTGTCTTTCAGAAATACATAACGCCGTTATCAGACTTTGCGACCAACCTTTCGAATTTGAGTTTTTCATTTACCATCTAGAAGCCTCCGTTACCATTTCTGAGGAACTTTACGTTATTATGGCTGGTTTGAATATAGTATCAAACAGGAAAAGTGAAATATCAGTCTTTGATTTACAGTCAAAGCAAAGAGAATGTATCAACTGCGCTAACACAAGTAAATTATTGAACATGTTAACCTACTAAAACCATATTCTTAACTTATAACAATAAACGAAAGAAACTACGATTAATCTGCTCAAAATTTGATGACAATAAATATTCCTTTCCACATTTGTCTGAAATGAATTCAAAAGAGAGTAGATAATGAACGTGAGAAAAAAACTGGAATTATTTGAAAAGAATAAAGTTTCAAAAGATAAATGTAAAAGGACGTGAAAAGCAGTTTCAACTCAGAGATTATATACAGTAAATGCATATCTTTTTAAGACTGGCCTGACAGATTGCTCAATTTTCTCTCCTGTCAAACTGTATACCCTAATTCTTGACATGTCTTGTAATCGTGCTAATCAGATAAGAGATATCATTATGGTCCTAGACGTGTGAGACTATTTCACGCCAAATATTTTACGACTTCATTTTCTTCGCTTTGTGCGTGAAGTATATACTGACACAGTTCAAATTTCGCCTCGTTTGATTTGGTCTGTTGATTGCAGACAATAAAGTTCGGGGACCAGTTCTAGGTGTGTACATAAAGGAGTAGCATAACTGGTTGAGCTGCATTGTAAACCCATGCAAACATGATTTTCAACATTTAAATAATTTTACATTTCTGCATGGTCATCATCAAGTCTATTTATTAGTATAGATATATCCTTGATACACGCTTCTTTGTGGAGAAAATCATATTCGCCGCCGCGGCATTTTTGTAATCTACATGTGCTTGAAACATACGTTTTGAATTCCGTACAATAGTCAGGGTCTGATTTCAGTTTTCCTATCTCATGTCTGTGAAAGGACTAAAATGAAATTATTGAAATATTTTGTCTCTATTTTTGTCGGTTACAAACATGATAAGATCGCAATAAAGTCTTTATACTACACTTGTACTTTTACGGTCAACCAATGTTCTCTCTCTCTCTCTCTCTCTCTCTCTCGCTCTCGCTCTCTCTCTCTCTCTCTCTCTCTCCCTCTCGTAGAAGCTAAATTGCTTGCGCTCGATATGGGTACCAAATTGATAACATGCTAAGTAAGGCAAACTGTCATTTGATCGTATTTTATGCTAGCACGTGACCTTTATATATATATATATATATATATATATATATATATATATATATATATATATATATATATATATATATATATATATATATATATATATATATAGATTCAATTCAGAAAATCATGGAGTAACAAATAATACTCTAATAATTTTATTACAGCTTATTTTTAAAATTCAAGTTCTCAAATAAACTAAACTTTAACTGTTAACACTACAAAATTAGATTCCGTAGTCATTTCTGGAATTTTATTTTTGTTAGAATGGAAATTAAGTGACCAAAAATTATTTAAAAAAAGGTTTGAACTATTGATTTTTACATTATATTTCAAATTTAATTTGTTCTATCTGTTTTCAGTGCTTTCTTTGTTTGTATTTGTTAAAGGAACTCTTCATTTAAATTTTCAAAGATAATTAAAACTATATTTCTTTTAGTCCTATCTTAGCTGTAATTATGAGGGCAAAGATCATATAGTACTGTCCTAATAACGTGCAATTTATGCGCGTTTCAATAAAAATACATATTTAGTCAAAACCAACATTGCCTGATGTCAAATATTTACTACTGATTTTATTTTACGGTGTTACTATTTCGCTGCACAATTTGTTAGTCATATAATCGACTTCAAAAAAAGTTAGGAAATAACGGAAACAAATTTTTAAAAGAAAATCGTGGACTATTCACAGTTACTTCAACCCAAATCTCAGTCTTGAACCCAGAAATCAAAGGTTTCTCAAACATGCTTTTAAGAAATTCCGATTCATATAGAATTCGTTGTTTATACCATAGCATGTAATGTAGGACAAATGCACAAATATTGAATTCTGACATGACATTGCCCAAGTATCATCTAAAGTTGCTTATTGGCATCTTGATCTTTATACTGATAATAAGTAATTTTCTTTATAATAAAGGTGATACGACTCTGATGAAAACATATACGCCGCTTTAGTGGATTAGGTGTTTACTTTAATCGGACCACTTCTTGTTGTTATTGTCACAAATTATTTGAATAATTTCATCCGCTGTTGACATCCAAATAACCAGTACTAAGCCATAGCTTCGTGAAAAATATTAATTTATTATTTTTATATCGTTTTTGTGTCAAACAGAAATTTTAATAAGCCCAGAAGAAGCTTGCATTTAGCCAAAGATATTAAAATCAATAAAACAAAAATGTCATCAGAGCTAGAATATGCGAAGCATAATAGAAGGAGTTTATCTATATAATTCAACTAAAGGCTATGTGCGTGACACAACATTAGCTTTAAGAGATGACAAGGAAGAATAACTGATATGACTGACTGTACGTGACACAACATTAGCTTTAAGAGATGACAAGGAAGAATAATTGTTATGTCAAAAGAGCTTATTTAACAACTAAATTAGGAGAGAGAACTATATGTTATGTGCGAATATGAACATTAACGATAAAGAACTGACTGTATCACGCTGGATATCGTAAGAAATCCGCTACTTAAATATTTTATACATTCTAATAGCCAATACGTTTGAGTATAATATATACATTTAAAAACACATTTGCTCGTTCGCGGTAAATACCGGATATTCTTCATCTCGTGGATAAAAACTCAAGTATTTTCACACACTCGATCCACTGTTTTCGAAATAAATCATGTATCTAGTATTTATTTATCTGAAAGAGACTTAACTGCGATGGATACAACCGTACAGATGTACAAAAAAATAGCCATTGCTACAAACGGTTTTAACACCATATTCCAGGTATGACAATGTTTTCCTTCGGTGTGTGTATGTGGGGTCCGTTATGGTCGACTCTGCGATACTTGAATATGTGTTATTCTGTAAGGCTTACAAAAATTTGTCGTGAAATAAATAATCATATATGCTTGCAAGAAACAGGGCAGACCATAAAATTATACGAACTTGAAACGGCAATCACCTCTCGCAATCTAATGTGGGCACTCGTACATATTTTCATTTTTGAAAAATAAATTTTTATCTTGAAAAGAAACTGTTACACCAGGAAGAAAATAATTAATCTGAATGTATTTTAGAAATGTGTGTGTGTGTGTGTGTGTGTGACTTGGATATTTTAACGTAGCTTAATTTTTCAGTCATATTACGGTGTCTGCAGTGTGACAGTGTATAGTGATGCACTGGGGCATCATGCCGCGGACATGTAGCATGATGTCCCACCCAGTCATATTTTCCTTACACCAGGCCCACCAGTCTTAACACTAACCTCTTAATGATGAGAGCCAAGCGAGGCAGCTGTTAGTATCATTTGTATAAGTCTTTGGCATGACTCGGCCGGTGATCGAACCCACGACCTCCCGCATCCGAGGCAGACGCTCTAAATACTAGGCCATCGGAGCGGTTTGAGAAATTAGTAAACAGAGCAATAAATCATGTAGAACATGAGTAGTTTGTGCCAAACTTTGCAAATATATGCCATTTTTGCTATTTATTGATTTCAGTAGAAACTTGTTTGCCTTTAGTCTTTTATTCTGAATTTCGCCTCGCGTTTTAAATAAATCTTACCTGATCCTTTGTTTTGTTTACTTTGAGTTTGGCTAATCTGTGTGTGTGTGTGTGTGTATGTGTGTGTGTGTGTGTGTGTGTCTTTTTTATATAAATACAATCATTATACTTTATGTGCATCGTCTAACAACCCCGCAGACATGAATGGGGTCAATATAATAAGACGGAAACTGAAATATTTTAAAAATCTTATGAAATCCAATTCTTTGACACATGACCATTTCTTTTTAAACTACAGGTGCGTTGTTCTATTGGCAGTTCTTCGGGTCACTAAGAGCGTTGTTCTCAGCATGACAATTGAATGTATGTCGATAATAGGGTCAAAGTAAGATTCGCTACTACTCTGCTGTATTGTACCGTATATAGTCGTAAAAGTTTATGATAGTCAAATTTAATTTTGCTTTTAAAACAATTTTCTCTATCTTTTGGTTTTCATTATTATTCTAAATATCAGTTCAGATGGAACATTTGAACTATACAACCGTGAAACATCATGTAAAACGTCATTTGAAAGAGTGTAATTTTAAATTTAGCTATGTTTCTCTTTTGTAACATTTTAGAGTTTGAATGAGATTTATATTTTTCAAACTTATCTGCATGCATAACTAAATCAATAAATACATTATATCGATTCCCTCTCACTGAAATGTGTATTTTATGAGATATGAATGAATAAACGAACTCTCTGTTCAGCTTCCCGAATTTGGCTGACCCCTCCATATACCCTTTGACTACGGCGTGATTTCTAGTTCCGAACCGGTTATCTATCTATCTATCTATCTATCTATCTATCTATCTATCTATCTATCTATCTATCTATCTATCTATCTGTCTGTCTGTCTGTCTGTCTGTCTGTCTGTCTGTATGTATGTATGTATGTATTTATGTATGTATACCAGGCCTATAGCAATGTGAAGTTGGATAAATGTAGCGCACATTGTGAAGCGAATTCAAACTTTTCATGAGATGTATATGGTAAGGGTCGTATCGGTTATATTTACCATAGGTAATAAAGACATATTTTGACAGATCTAGAATAAATCAAATAGACAAAGTATGCTGTAATTCAAAACCCAAAATACTTCTGAAATGTACTTAATATAGACAAGTAAAGAATCAATTTTATCAACCTATAGCATTACATGCCTAACTAAGATCGTACTTTCAGTTGGCTTAGATCAATATTTCACACTGAATGTGCACGATCCGTGATAAACATAAGTATTGAATGATACTGACCGTCACCTTATTCCAGAGAACATAATAAATAATTGAAACAAATCAACCTCATATACATGTAAAGCTTTCCTTGAAATATGTGTGTATGTATGTATGAATGTCATGTGATGTGATGTGATGTGATGTGATGTGATGTGATGTATGTATGTATGTATGTATGTATGTATGTATGTATGTATGTATGTATGTATGTATGTATGTATGTATGTATGTATGAATGTATGTATGTATGTATGTATGTATGTATGTATGTATGTATGTATGTATGTATGTATGTATGTATGTATGTATGTACATATACGCCTGTATGTTTGTATGCCTGTTTAAATATTTCTGTATATCACTTTGTTTGCAAGCTTTTAAAAGATATTGATTACAACCAAGTTTACAGTGTAGCTTAATATTTCGTTTTAATTACCTTTAGGACCTTCCATAATTGACCTAATGTTTTCCCTTACATCAGAAATCAAGGTTTCATAAATTGCACCTAATTAGAATGGGTGAGGGTATGGTATGGTGATTGTGAATTCATATATTTGTCTTTATCATTATTATTTCTCGTCCCGCTTTCATTTCAGTACGTCTCGAACAATTACTCCTCGCCACTTCTCTGTCCTTATGAGAACCATTTCTGAAAATGAAAACAATCCTTTTCGAAAAGATTGACGGAAATTACTAAACAATCATTACAGATTGTATACTCATTTGAGAAAATAATAAAAAAAGAAATGAATGTCGTTGAGAACAAGAACAATGCCATAAGAAAGAACAGATCTTTTATTATTCCTTTAATAATATTATCACAGTCGATGGCGAGAATGTATTCATGAAAACGGCATGAAGAAATCAGAACAGCACAAAATATCTGCTTAATAGCAAGTTCTGTGTATTGTGTTTCCTCTTGTCCTACCAAACTGAGTGCGACTTAAGCAAACAATGAATTAAAATGAGATATCAGAGATGAAGGTATACTACTTCAAATATAAGATTTATTGCATATAACAATTAAGATACGAAAAACAACCGATTGCGTTTGAATACTATATTTAGTATACCAAGCAGATACTTGCTTATAATTGCAAACCAATAACCAATTGCAAACAGCACAGATTCATAGCTGACGTTGCATAATTTTGAGTAGATCCGGTTCTATGCTGTTTGTTCTGATTATTCCTAATAAACTGCGCAGACTCAGATCTGCTCGAGCATTATGAAAGATTTTGGACTTTACTTATAAACTGATACCTGCAGTAATGTTTGTTTGTCTTTTAATACTAAGACGAGTTACTGACTCTTTGACTTCAATTCGGCTTTACTTCTTTACTTGAGTTTTCTTGAAACTAAAACCGATTCTTGAATTATTCTTACTACTGAAACGACACAAAATCCGCAGGTAAAATACATTTAAATGCGAAGTAGAAATGGGTTCATTTTTAGAGGAATTGAATCCCAATTCATAGTTAGGTTGAAATATTTCATCTCTACATGTAAAGACTCCAGATACTGGTAAGCGATCATCTGCTGTCATTATACATGTGTGTGTGTGTGTGTGTGTGTGTGTGTGTGTGTGTGTGTGTGCAACACCAGAAACAATTCACCTGCATAAAACATTCTACGGTTCGTTTAAATTGGTCAGCGAAAAATTAACCACTATATTGGTATGCGCTTCGTTTAAATTGGTCAGCAAAGGAAATAAACCACTATTATGGCGTGTCTCTGGTTAAATATATAATGGGAATTGTGGGAGATGATGCGATAAATATTTCGATCTGCTTCTGCTTAATTATCGGATCGTTAATTTGTATATACATTGGTTAGCTTGTACTGTAATCTTTACAAAATATGGGTATACTCATCGAGGACTGTTCACAGTCAGCCCTAATGCAATCTTCTGCACTATGTTGCAGGTTATAGGGAATTCAATCCTAATGCAAAATCCATGTTACAGGTCTTGGGGCCCTCAACCCTACTTTATTACCCATCATATTGGTGTATACTTGGTTAACCATTCATTGCATTTTTGAATTGCACGTTCCCTAATGATCAAAGGAGGTGTCTCAGACTCCCTCTCTTCGAAGGGTATTGCATCCCTATATCGAACGTCAAATCCCGGGGGAGTAATCTCAAAAAAGTTCTCCCTCTTTGTGGGAATATCGTATTTGCCTATTCCTGGAATACGATATTGCTGACTTATAAATCCCGAATGCCTTCCTGAATTTTCATATTGACAGATGTCCGAAGTCTGTATGTTAGGTAGCTTCCGATCACCGTTAAGTCCACCCGAATGAAGTCGCTCTGGCAACTCCGTGGATCCATTGGAAGATTCACATGATGAGATTTCATCACGGTCATCGAGACGCTCAAAACCGGCCTCTTTTTTAGATAGAACTTTGACATTATCATATAGTGTTCTATTTTCAGGTAAATGTCTTTCAAATGGAAGGGTATCTAACTGTTGTACATCGCCATCCTGCCTTGAAGGGTATGGTAAAACGATCATAGTTTTTGAACGCATGAGATTCATCTCTTGAATTGTCTCCGTGACAGCAAACTGTGCTTCTTTAGACATGTTAGTGAACACATCTCCCCCATTTTCCACATGCGTATTAGAATTTTTGTGTGCGCTCTTACTCCTTAATTTTGTTCGACTCAGCGACCTTTTGGGTACGACTGAAACAGTCTGGATCTCAGCTGGACAAGACTTAGCAGTTTTTCTGCTAACGCGGTTCATGGATATTTTATTGTCTTTAACCTCATTTACTGGATCTTCATTCTCCTTCTCCTCTTTTAGACTCTCGCTAGAATAGGGACGCTTTAAATCATTAATATGGGTAGCATTTTCAGTCACTTTATCTTGAAAACTGTCTTCATCATCGGCTATATTCAAATTAGAGATCTCCCGAATTTCGTCGTTAGTTTGATTGATTTGTGTCTCCACATTGTTGCTATCATCTGTACTTTCGATTGATTCTGATTTCGAATCAATATTCTTGTTTTGAATCACTTCATTATCTCCCGTTGTATTCTGTTTTGATTGTGCGTTCCTTTTAGTCTCCGTATTTGCGCTTAAATTTCGATTTGTAGCTGCACTCGGTCTTCTAGAAGCACTATGAAGAGTAAAAGGTCTCCGATTGTTAGAGTTGACCAATGACGTCTTCTCTCTGTATTTAGACACAATTCCTGCCAGTCGAACATCATAAACAGTTCGCCCAGATATATATGATTGCGGTAACGGGTTATTGTTTGTGTTCTCCGTAATTTTCTTATGAAGCTTTTGGTACTTTTCTTCGAGAGTTCGCATCCATTGAGGATGACCCCCACCGCCATATTTTGTTGGATGAAACGTTTTCCCCATGTGGTATGAATTATGTGTGCTCTTCATCGTTATTGTTGTCATAGTAACATGCTCAATACCGTGCAGGACTGGCCGTTGTCATAACCTGAAAAAGTTACAAATAAAAATGATAATTCATAATAATATTTACAATCGTACTCGAAAAATAATCACCAACATTTTAATCAACCTATTTAAATCTACACTGGCGTTTGGGTACCTTCCTGTCCACAGCACCACCACCACCACCCCACATACATACATACATACATACATACATACATACATACATACATACATACATACATACATACATACATACATACATACATACATAGTTTTGCTTTGTTCTACTTTTCCTACCCATCTCCAATTTTATCCCACAAAAAATACAAATACGTACACACATACACAGAATCTATCGCTGATTGGTTTTGAATTAGGATTCGAAGTGAAAACCGTCGACAGCGCAAAAGCAATAAGTAATTACGCCCATTTAGGAACGGCGCTTCTCTCACCGAATATCTGAACCTTGTGGAGTGGAAACGATTTGAACTGCTTCGTTAAACATAAATTTATGTGTTGTTCATAGATGAAATGTAACACCAATAGTTTAAGCTTTATTTGTTTTGAATTGAAATAAATGTTGTGAGAAACTTGACCGACTGGTGCAAATCTATGACGTCTAACTCTTATCTACAATGATTTGGTTTCGCTTCTTTTAACCGACTGTGTTCTAAATTTGTCACTGTTCATGCTGACAATTTTGACAACTTTTTGCAGTTAACAAAGGTCTTATTCGACGCCAGTAAATAAATATATCAAGGGCTTGTGTTATCCATTTTGTTACGACAACGTTTATCTCAATCACAAGTCGAACGAATCTAAAACCTGCTAAAGAAGGACAAAATACATATTAATATTTGCACATGATGCAACTAATCTTCATATACATGCACAGTTCGCATTAGCGGATAGCCTCAACGTATACAAGTAAATAATAATAATAATAATAATAATAATAATAATAATAATAATAATAATAATAATAATATATAAACAGCATACCTTCAACCAATTACTTATTCGACATGTTAGTCACTAATTATAGTCTCTTAATTGGCCATTTACCAACTTAGGTACCTAATTGCCCATCGCGTTAATTGTTTATTCATTTATTCCTTCTGTACAGAATGATCCATAATTGTGTCTTCATCGTAGCGAGAAAGGTTTTGTTTTCTAAGTTTCGATTTAACAGTGTCTTGGAATAGTCGCAAAGGGAAACAGTTGATTGTTCTAATAGATGTCCTTGAAAATGTTGAAATAGTGACCATCATGGGAAACGTGTGCGTGTATCTTTGTGTGTGCATGTGTACATGTGTGTGTGTGTGTATGTGCGAGAGAGAGAGAGAGAGAGAGAGAGAGAGAGAGAGAGAGAGAGAGAGAGAGAGAGAGAGAGAGAGGGAATCTGGTATCGATCCTTGATTGATATGTTGGCCGGGTTTATGAAATGCGATTAAACATCTTAAATCCAATCTATACCTACACTAACAAATAAAAAGAATTAAAGAAACATGATATTAATAGTGTGGGTGGGGATGTTGGGTTGATTGGCGGCTAGAGGGTGATCGCCCTCGATGTTGTTGCCCGGATCGAGTATTATAAAATATAAAATGTATAGGTGGAATAAATAGAAATCTGAGCAGATATATAGAACAGAACGACACGACCCCGTCGTACATGAAAAATAATAGTTTAAACAATTACATTAACCACTGTGATAATACATTACATTAGGAAGATACTTTCTTTTTGAAATAAATCATTCACTTAATTTCAAACACAAATATATTTATAAAACAGCCGATCTGTTTTAAATGATAAATTGGTTCATCATAGAATCGAGTGAACAGTCGAAGTTATTGGCTTCTACAACTTCATAACCTGCTTATTTTCAGTTCACTCCAATTTCTCTATGGTTTTTCTTCTCTGTCCTTTCGCCTTTCTCTTCTCCAAACTATACTGTCTCGCCTCTTCGAGCCTTCAAACTTTTTGTCGGTAGGTGAATACGGTAGTACGTTGATACGTCAGTGGAGCTATTTCCCCTTCTGCTTTCAAGCTTTGCTTCCTTCTGCCGCAAGAATTGTGTACGTCTACGTTCCAGACATCCGGTCTCTTGGATAAATGTTTAGGAGAGAATTTCATCTAAATTCATTCTCGGAGTCTTTTATATTTTTCACTCTTGCAGGAATAATGTAGACTGGCTAGATTTTTTGGTGGAGCGGTATTAAAGACCAAGCAATTTGGTTTGGGAAACACGCCCCTTATTTAGCGTAACCAGTAAGAATTAAATATAATACAACCTTCTATAACTAGGCGCAAAAATTGCCTCTAGATTTCCAAAATACTGATTCTAGAAAATCCCAATTATGGCACTTTTGAAACAATTGCCGAAGTTAACCATTGCCTTCCAGTTTGTCGGATGGTTAAATAGACGAAGGCTTAATTAAAAATCACTTCCTCTCACGACACACACATTAAAACGTTGCAGTATAGTGATTTGACACGCATCTGTCCGCATAAATCTACTTAATTGTTCTCTTGCCCAAATTGATGTGGTCTGTTTAGATCGACAGAAATTGGCACCCTTACATATAATATCTGTGCATTTTAAGGTATCAATGAACTAATTTATTTCCAATATTGTTCCTTAAATCATTTACCGCCCCTTACAAGATATAGAGTCAGAAAAGTGGATTCTGTATGGATTTTATATCAATTAAATTCGAACAAAATCTACTACTTTACCGCTTAAAATAAGTGTACAATTCTAATGCATACGCATTTTACTATAATTGATATCCATCTTAATAAATAATGTGCGCAAATCTAAAACATACACAAATATTGAAGGGATGTAAGGAATGAAGCCATGTGTGTATCACCTGTGAGATGTCATGGTGCGACGCTTGCGGGTTTGGTAGGAATAAGATTGTGCACTATTATTGCTCCTTTAACATCTACAAATCAATGTAAATTAATATTTGGTAATATACCAAGGTATGGAACAGGTAAAATACAACAACAAAAGAAAAAACTATGTTGCCAACTTTGATTTGAAACACAGATCAAGGCTAGATAAGTGTTATGAAGTTGGCCTACCAAGTAACAGCGCTAAGTTAATAATAGGTTAATGAGTAACCAACCACCTAATGCACTCTTATTAAGTCTGCAGTTGAAAAAAAATGAACTTGCATGAAAAGCGCATGATTAAGGATTAGCAAAACGCTTCAATGAAATTCGTTTAATTTAAATGTTCTTTGATAATGAAAGTATATTGTTCTATCAAGTACATAATATTATACCATAGAAAAACTACGTGAATACATATTTTTTTCGATTCGAAAATATTTAATTGTATCTTATAATTCTACGAGCCATTATATATGTTACTGCAACCGACGTGAACTCGGTAAGAAGTCAATGCGCTCAATGGAGTCAATCCAAAATATAAACACTCTTGTGTTATCTCTAGCGCTAATTTGCAACTTCTTAATCAACACGTGATTGTTTCGAATTACAGCCTTTGTGGAGACGGCGGTTCTGGAATAAAGGTAACTTGTTATGAATAACTAGAACGGAATGAGACATACCGATACAGAAGTTCCTTTGAAGATGACAGATTAGTTCATACATGAAAGTATATTTTATAAAAATGATTTAATAAACATGCACCAGATCTGGCAATGTTGCTACGTATATATGAACCAATATCCCTTGTAAACTTTTTTGTTAATGGGTGGGTGGGTGGCTTTTTTCTTGCATTGTTATAATGTGTCGGTAACATCGATACGATATTCCTCCCTTTTGTATAGTTATATTGTGTTGGTAACAATAATACAGTATTCATCCCTGTTGCATATTTATTTTGTGTTGGTAATATTGATGTGGTATTCTTCCCTTTTGTATAGTTATATTGTGTTGGTAAAATTGATATGGTATTTTTCCCCTTTCTATCGTTACATTGAGTTGGTAATATTCATATATGGTATTCTTCCCTTTTGTATAGGTACATTGTGTTCAAGAACGGCGTTTGGGGTGGCAAGCGGGGCGACCGCCCAAGTCCCCTCGTGAGAGGGCCCGGCGCTTCAGGCCAATGGTTGTCCTGATGAATTTGTCAAGCCATACTCTAGCCCCGCACGGTCAAGGTCGGCCGTAGGCCCGTGTACTTCTAACGCCGCCTCTGACTGTGTTGGTAATATTGATATGGTATTCTTGTCTTTTTCACCTGATATGTATGTAGATTGGTTTGTTGTATGTTCTGAGTATATAGATGTTTTTTGTGCTTGTAAGCTGTCTCTTATACATGAACAAAGGCAAGAAGATAAAACTGGAGAAAAAAGAATATCAAGCGAATTCCATAACATGTACGACGGTATATTAAAACTTTATACACTTACTTGTTCAAGGATACTAAAGACTTAAAGTAATGACCCACAGCCATTTCTGGAACTTAGAACGAGACACTCATCGTAAATATCATTCCCAAATATACAAATTCACAATCATTTTAATTACAGTTCCCTCATAATAAACTCCTTCAGTATTTGCGACCACCTTTCTCAATTTATTTTTACTATAGTCTTTATAAGTATTTACTATTAATTAACTTTCAACAACAACAAAAATGCAACACAGTCAAGATGCGATATTAATGATATCTTTATCATACAAATGTCAATGCCATCAGCACATTTGAAAATTAAGTGGCGTTAAATAATCCCTTTGTTGTACGCCAGTTTTAAAAAAGAAAAATGAAACCATTTTAATTTTGCTTCCGATTCCCATTAGTATAAGTAGATTGTATTGTTTTGAGTATTTGAGTTCTAATACCAATTCTAGCAAGCTTTTACTATAACAGACCTCTTGCTGTATAGACAGACTGCCTTTTAAAATCAAGAAATGCACTACACCGACTTTGTCTGAATTCATAAAATGTTTATTGAGTGAGCGAAGTGTTAAGTATTTTATGCACATTATGCATATCTGACCCGAATCTAATCTTAACCTCAGTATACATATCATTTTCTTCCACCCACTCATTTCTTCTATCATTCAAAACACGGGTACTTCACTATTATATTAAAACAATAATTCTGAGCTTTCAATGTCACTAACTGGACTCTTTCATTTTTCATGAAACAATAATTATTATTATTATTATTATTATTATTATTATTATTATTATTATTATTATTACTTTTGTTGCTTTTGTTTATTAAGAAAGTTGTATTGGTCCCAATTTTAATTTTGAATATTAGAAATTAATTATATTTAAATTCCTTTAATCACTTGTTGGACACATGTCACGTCTGCCAGCGTGATGACCTAATGAGATGTGAAAACTATTCGGGCAAAACCAACATTTGGAAACATTTTCGATTAAGCAAATGTCATTTTACTAGCGTACAAAAATGTGTTAAGTAAGACGGAATCATCTGATGATTTTAAAGAAATCAGTTGTCTCTTGATTGAACTTTACATCATTGTTCATGCAAATGTTTTTGTTAAGTGTGTTTATGTTTTACTAGCCCTCTCTGAAAAATGTCTTTGACAGGTGTAGGCATCCCACTCAAAGTTTCTAAATTTCTGTTTTGGCCAATACATATTCCCTGCCCTGTATAGCTAGTAAATTGTGTACTTCAGTGTCAACACTTTCAAATTTTATCCACACTCTCTCTCATGTCAACACAATTTTTTTCACTGGGTTTTATCGTAAGATTAAACGTTCCACTTTAATTACAGCTTTTAGAATATAAGTTATACCATAATTAACATACAAATAGCAAATTCATTTACTCTACTGTACTGATCTTCTTTTTCTGGCGCTGATCTGCGATTTTCTTTTGAGCTGTGATATTTTATTTCTTTCATGTAAAGGTAATTATTTTCTTCTGTTCACATTATTTAATGAATATAATATAGTGTTATTTGGCTATGAAATGATAAATCAAAGTGACATATTTTTCCAGCTATCGACTGACGGAAATTTAAACAAAAGTGTCAGCCTTCCCAGAATATAAAATTGTTGGTCCGTCTAATAATTGCGGTAGAGCACATGAGGATGTACAAAATCGGATTTAGCCTGGATTTCCTTTTGTTATTTGTATATATAGTGTCATATCTGTAATCTTCAAACTTAGCGACAGGTGCATTTTGATTGGTATTACATTTAGAATCATGGAACTTGGTGACAGGACATATCTAGATGACCGCTACTCCATCATTGCAGATGTAGGTCATTATGACCCATATTTACACTAAACTGACTGGGATTCATTTTTTTTATTATTCCATGTTCCTTTCTTACGTAGTGCTTAAGATAGAATCGTTGAACTGATAACGATATTCAGCTCTATTACAACCATACTCATACAACAACGAAAGGAACAAAAAGAAAATATTTAGTCTTAATCTTGCTTCGATTTAGATTTTGCGGTGAATTCATATCCATATGATGTTTTGGCATGCTGTAATTATGTTATCTAACTTTGATTTACAATTTTCACTGATATAATTTGACACATTTTCCTCGCATATATACGTCTGCTTTTAATTGCATCTGTCTGTACTAATTTAACAAAATAACCAAATTATTGAAATCCTACAATATGTAGCAAGGGTCTCAAACACGCAGGACGTCAAGCCGTATCCCGTGACCTGCACAATGATTGGTGTTACAAGGTGTCATGAGAGATAACAATGGCGGTGAAGCTCTTTGGCCATAAAAAACGCCATCATGCTGCCCTTTGCGTGGCTTGAGTTAGAGATCCCTGATATACAGTGTAGTGGTCTAAAGAATATACGGTTCTCCCACAATGAATGAACCCATTCTAGCGAATAAATATTTACTACCAATGACATAACCCAATGAACCCGTATCTCCGCTGTTCAGAAATGTTAATCCACCATCACATTTATCATTACATGTTCTTTCATTAACGAATCGTCAAACCTATTCTTTTGCAAAACTATATAAGTTTGTAATAATTTTAATTGACCTACTCCAATTCTCTCGATGCATATGGAATATCTCAATCTCTAAATGTAACCATCGCTTACGGTAACGAAGATGTTGTATTATCCTTCACGAATGTCGATCAGTGCGCGTTTTATTTTCCTGCATGAATCTGAAACTAAATGTTCCGTCCGTACATTCATCGGGTAAATAGTAAATATCAAAGCCTTATAATTTGCTGTATGCTTTTATCTATGATTCTTGATATTATCCAGCAAATTGCTTTTGCCTACTTTTGGCAAAACAAATAAAGATTTAAAAAAATAAAACTTCAATATGAAATTAAAAATATCATTACTGGCATAGGAAAAAATCCCCAAAAGGATGGATAATGAGTACATGTATTCTTTTTTATCCTCCAAAACGTTTATGTGGTTATTTAGTAAGTTATATAAAAAAAAAACTTTTGTATACCTGTAATCATGTACATCTCGTCCTTATGATGTGTATCTTTGGGCGTTATTTCTTTATTTTAATTCATTCTTACCAAACATTCTTCTGTACATTGTTGATCTTTGTTTCGCAACCGAAAGCATCTAACTCCATCTAATTAGATTTTTCACTTCTTTTAACACCGTGTAAAAGTTGTATTAAACGGTATAGCTCCTGCTAATTTTGCTTTTACAAGTTTTCCACCAACCTTGAGAAACGCTTTTTGTGCGCAGTTGATTTGTTCTGCTATCTTCATGTAGTTTATTGGCAAATGGTTAAAACTAAATTCAGATATACAACTTTTAACTTTTTGTGGGTTAACATGAACACAAAAGAAGAATTTTAAGGTACCAGTGTATTGCTACCATTTTAACGGATGGGGTGGGTGGGTGTTGGTATGTGTAGAGTTATTGAGTCCATTTCCAGAGTCGGTGAACCGTTCAATAAGTAATCCCACTGCGTTCCTTCAAATAAGTATAATATTTGGTTTACGTTCCGCTCCCCAAAGCAAAACAGCTTCGCTAATTGTCTTCACTGACTGACTGACTGGTTTTATGAATTTTATTTTCTGGAACTGCTAAATATTAATGTCGACTTGTCTATTCATTTCATCTTTTTATGGATTCAGGTCTAATTGGCCCATAAATATTTGAGTTGTTTACATGCAAGGGGTTCTGGAATATATTATTTCCATTTATTAATTTATAATTTATTGCCTTCGCAGTCATATTAAACTTCACAATTGTGCAGACTTCCATAAATACGCGCGCGTGTGTGTGTGTGTGTGTACCTATGACGGTGAAATACATATCCTTTTATGCTATGTGTACAATTTAAAAATCAGTCGTCTTTAAAAGATTTTCATTTCATTTCTACATTTATTTGTGTATTTCACAGTATTGCTTATTTCATGCAGAGGAAATGGGTAATACGTGCCTTTATAAAGTACACACCAAGGCAGTCAACATGGCTGTCATGGCTGCTATCGTACCCGCAAGACCGCGGCTCCAAATCGTTCAAGCCAATACACACATGGATAGTTTGTAGCACTTGTATTACCATTATTGTTTGGAGCAATAAATCTAAGGATATTAATCTGACATTAACGTCATCACATATTATCAGTTGTATGTCAGCAGATAACCGTTCATTATACAGCAAGCGTTGCAACAGCCTAAGCAAAGACAGCACGCGTTGAGTATTTATCGCCATTGCGACATCAAATTCGAAGTAATACAGGTTATCAATACCGTCATCTCTGCTATTAAACTATGAAAATACGTACGACTCTTTTAACTGAAATCAACAACACGAAATTTGAAACAACAACTATTTTTATTGTGAAAGAAGCTTTATTTCGAGTTGTTTGTAATTTCCATTACAGCCGAATGTTTACCCCCTATCTCAAACGGGAAGAGATCAAATGTTTAACGTTATGTATAGTATTTGATAGTTCCCGTGAAATGTACTTTCATGAATTTGAATTACCGGACTCACATTTCGTCTCTTCATTTTCCTCAATAAATATGAATCGACTGAAATGTATTGGGCAAACACTGAAGGAAGATAAAGTATTTTACGCAATTATTATTATTATTATTATTATTATTATTATTATTATTATTATTATTATTATTATTGTTGTTGTTGTTGTTGTTGTTGTTGTTGTAACAAATCAGTGACATATACTGTTTGCATTTAAATCTCCGTTTATAGCTATATTAGATTTTAGTGATTATTTGTTTGAGTATTGGGAGTTGGTGTTAAGAAAATGTACTTAAAACCGAGCTAAGGGAAATACTTCATACGGTATTGCATAAACGAGATTGTGTGGTAGCACAGATTAGTTTCCTACGACGGACTTTCCATAGTTTTTAACATGGGGAAGTGTCTGGATATTTTCATGCATAAATGTGTGGTCATTTGTCCTTAAAACTAATGTTGTATATTAGGTGTTTGGGGCATGTCTTTTTACGCTCGTGGCATGAAATTTCAGTGGCTTGGAAAATCGTACTGACAAGTCATACAAGCAAGCAGTGTAAGTGTGAAATTAGGGTCCTTAGCTGATTAGAGGGGGAAAGTTATGTTTTAGTAGCGTATTTATTAAACCTTTTATTGAGATCCACTATGGTCATGAGGTCCTTGGAAACAAGGTAAACTGACCTCAGGTATCACGCAGGTGCTGTTTCATGAGGTCCTTGGAAACAAAAGAAAACTGACCTCAGGTTCCACGTAGGTGCTGTTTCATTCGCTGGTTAGTGAGAAGTCATAAGACCCCTGGTGTGTTACATTATTATTATTATTATTATTATTATTATTATTATTATTATTATTATTATCGTTGTTGTTGCAATTCATTTTATTTGGGCCCGGATGTATTGATGATGGCGGATGTTTCGAGTGTTTGTCTCGCTGATAAAAGACTTTGTTAGCATGGGCTTCGGTAACCTATTCCACAGAAAGTGACGGTAAAGTATAATTGAAGTAGATCTCTATTGATTGAAAAAAATTAATAGAAAAAATATGTTTTTAATAAATGTTCATTCACTCTCTACATGCCTTTTTTCCTGAATGTTAGTGACATGAACCCCACCATCCTGTTTTGAAAATTATAAAAGTAACATTTATATAAAGACAGTAATAAATATCCACTGGCCGTTCGTGACTATATTGCGCTTTTATTGGCCGTGAACTCTAATATGAAAGATATACAAGCACAATAATAGCGTGCCATAAAAGAAAAATTCCCCATAGGTTTCAACAATGGAGACAGAGTAGCCACAACTGAATATGAAACCTCGGGTACCGTGTTAGACGCGGAGATTGGAGGCAGCGTAAAGGGTGCGTGATTTAGATTTTTAACGTTGCTTTTAACAATTTTTCAGCCATTTCCATACGATTTGTGCAAACTTGCAAATTTGTATGTTTCGATTCCTATATGGAGTCATTGCAGAGGAAGATGGTCTTTTAAAATGTCCTCTTTTAGGCCTAAATCGATTACCATAGAGTTTCTTACCATATCTTATGCAGTTGACCAGTTAACTGCTTTATCTTTTCATTTTCTAGTATATCCACTCTTTCTAATTGGACTTCCTCTAATTTCAGCATTCTATTTTCCCTATCACCATCATTATTTTTATTCCTGAGATTTTTTTCTTAAATCTCATTCGCTTCCTTGTTTACTAAGCCAACTTCTTTTTTGATGTTTTGTATATCGGTTCTTATTTGCTCGGTTAGACTTGGCAAGCTGTTCTGTGTTTCCAAGACATTTGGAGAGCTTTTCATCCAAACAAACGATTAGGTCATTCACGCTAGCTAGACCGATCCGTTAGCCTAGTAGTAAGAGCATCTGTCTGAGAGGTTGCGAGGTCGAACCCCAGCCGAGTCATACAAAAGACTTGCATCATGTACAAGAACTAAAATACCCGTCATGTATGGATTTCCCATCATGTACTGGATATGGTTTACCCATCATATACAATGAATGAATTGAACATAATATTATTTATATTCGCGATGTGCTCACTTACCAGGGATGATTACAAGGACGCCATTTCAATTTTATTTCGGGGAGGGGGGATACATAACAGGAATATTGGTTTTCGTATATGGGCTGTTTTACAGCACATACAAATTCAGACTCGCCACTCACCCACCAACCCCTAAAAATGACGTCCCTGAATATTTCTTGAATTTGAAAGTACAACATCGATGAAAAGTATCTTTACTCGCACTATAAGATCATCATGTACAAAATTCAAGAAAAAATTACATACTGCCATGAATGCCAGGCCTTTTGTTACTGACCAATTAAAAGTTATTTTTTTTACAGTGGTGAAGGTTATAAAAAATTATCATATTACTTCTAAACTCGAATGTTACACTAACTTGTAAAAAAAGATGGCAACAATAGTTCAACTTCGCCAATGATTATTAACCAAATATATATTCTAAAATATTCACAAAAAAAGAAAACCTCAAACTGACAATGGTTCCAAGATCGTGTTATACAATAGAAGCCTGCCGATTAGTACACTTGTGTAAAATACCTGCTGATAAATGAACGTCTTCTTGTGGCTATTTAAAAACAACAGTACACATTTTCTTTGATTGCAATGTGATTAGTAGATTATGGAATGATGTTTTTCAGAGGACTGGAGATGTACTTAAAACATTACCTACTCAAGCGCCAAAAATTAACCTTTATTTATTTTTTTTTAATTCTTCTTCTTGTCAAGTACGACTTGACACATACGAGATGAACAGAGATATACCTACATACAATGGTCATACACGCTTCTTTGTAGATTATTATGTATTAGAAAAATACGCTGCAGTCAAAGAACACGGAAAATAATTAGCGATAAATAAAGATAAATATCTGAAACATCTACTGTTATATGCCAACTTAATAGGTGAAGATCAAAGAATTGGAATATTAGGGTACGATAATGAATGCAGTTGAATGCAATCAAATTGTAATATGGCAAGAACAAAAATAAAGAAGAACAGAAATGTCTTATGTAATGGAAATTACATTAACGTCAGTGTAATAATTATTTGTAAATGTGTTGTACGAAGAATTCAGCGCAGCACAAAATGCTTGCAGAGTAAATTCATTATGTGTTGAATGTAGGAGTCGATAGACAAAAGAAGTAAAACAAAACCAACAAAGAACGATGGAAACACCCTTGTGCATATCAGAAGTTTTTCCAGCTGAATGAAACATAATTTTATTACAGGGTACACCTTTTCAAATTTGGCATAAAATTTTACAGAAGGCAGCGACCTTGAACAACTTGTGCATGTAAACAGAATATTTCGCCAAAAGAATTAACAAAATACAATCCGCAAATCCGTAACTCGAGTGTCTCATTGTTTTGGGTCAGACATATCGATTCAGATCTCTGTAAGAAAATATTAGTACCAGTCAAAGTACAAGGGACTAATTAGTTTTAATAATGATCTTATAGGGTCCCTAAAAGTTGAAACAAACTTCGTGAAACCCAAGAAAATGTAAAACATAAGTAGAAAGGACCAAAAGGACTCTGTGTCGGTGCATACATTTATTGTGTAAAGACGTATCGTGTTGAAAATGGTGAATTTTAAGCGAATAAAAAAACCTGAACCATAAATTGTCCTCCGATAAACCATTCTGAGAAGGGTCCATGGTATTAAGTAAGTTTTGACAGCATGTAAATGTGTGGTGTTCATGTTAAGCAACACATTTCATTTTTGTGCGGCATTAACTTTGGGAATACACTCGTTTTAAAGAGATTGATAAGAAACTGGGAGTTCAAGTATCTCATGAGTTATATCCGTACTATTAAGCTTTAAATTAACCGTATGAATACCTAATCAACGAATATATTAAACTAAAATATGATTCATTTCATGTGCAAAAGGTTGTACGATTTGACAAGGCCAGGACACATAATAAGTTTAGACATCGTTAGGACACAGTATAAGTTTAGACATGACCATGATACGGTAAAAATTTAGACATAATAATAATGAGGACTTTGTATAGGGCTTAATCTTACGAAGCTCTAAGCACTTTACACCATCAATAATGATATGACTACACTACAGAACAACAAATGACAAAAACAATGAAATTGGAAAACATTAAAAAATGTTGAAAACATATAAGATACAAAACATGATTAAGTCGCTAAGTTTGTCCCTGCAGTCGAAACAGGTGAGTCTTAAGAGCACTCTTAAAAGGGACCACTGTGTCTTTGTGTCTAATTTCAATGGGCAATTCGTTCCACGTCGCCGGGCCCTGGTGTGCAAACGAACGTTGTTCATATGACTTTATATGAATGGGAGATTAGAAACTGGGCGGTAGTTCTTTAAATCGTTATGGTCCAGTGTTGATTTCTTCAGCAGTGGCTTTTCGATGGCATTTTTGAAAAATGATGGGAATTCCCCTGATGAGAGAGAGAGAGAGATATTAATAACATCAGTTAGTGAAAGCAATATTGGGTCTAAGCACTCAAGCAGCAGTGATTCGGAATTGGATCAAGTTCACAAGATTTTGGTGCACTTGTCATCACGATTGTCCGTACTAAATCAATAGAAACAGGTTCAAATGCTCCTGACGGTTGTCGCTGAAATTCTGCATCATAACTGTATGGTGACGAATCAGTTGAAATTGTGCTGTCAAGCGAATCTCTAATGGTTTGTACTTTGTCATCGAAGAAATTTGCAAATTGGTCTAGTAGGTCTAGTGGAGAGAAGGTTGTTGGAAGTGGTGTACATTTGTTCCTTGACATTAGTTTGTTAGTTATCTTGAAGAGCTCTTTGCAGCTGGAACTCTCCGTGATCTTAGTACTATAGTGGGATGATTTGGCTAAATGGACTATGTTTGTGACATGATCATGATACAGTTTAAGTTCAGACATGACCAGGATATGGTATAAATTTAGACATGACCAGGATACGGTATAAGATTAGACAGGACCAGAACACATTATAAGTTTAGACATCGTTAGGACACAGTTTAAGTTCAGACAAGATCAGGATATGGTATAAATTTAGACATGACCAGGATACGGTATAAGATTAGACATGATCATGATACAGTGTAAGTTTAGACATGACCAGGACAATATAAATTTAGACATGACCAGGACACTGTATAATATTAGACATGGCCAGAACACAAACTAAGTTTAGACAGTTCAAATTTAGACACGACCAGAACACAATACTTTTTTAGTTAGGACTTTAACTTGTTCAATAATAATAATAATAATAATAATAATAATAATAATAATAATAATAATAATAATAATAAAATTAATAGTATTTAAAACATTGCAAAGAAAACTGAATTTTAAACGTCATTTCCAGTATTTGTCCAATAAGCTATAATGGATTACATGTATATATAGTATCCTTCGTCTATATTTGGCTCCAATGTTCAACGAGGAAATGGATGGCATGAAAATGTAATTATACATTCATGTAAAGAAATGTAGCACTGCTTCACAATTACAAAACTTCAATTAGTCAACTCGAATAGATTATCAAGAAAGTGTTTTGTCAATAATACGTTGTTTTCAAAAAGGTTTTCAAGAATATATTTTAAGAAAGTATTATAAGAATGTTTAAAGAGGAAGAGATGAAATTTATTTGATGCGTCTTACGATTATAAATTTGATAAATCGTTGATTCCTAAAATGAGTTTCAGGCAGTAATGAAGAAATGAACTATAAATTAAATTATAGCAAGAATATTGGACGAGATTCAGAGGTACTCAAATTGAAAGGCCACCATTAAGGATTACAACAATACAATTTGGTTATAAATGTGGATATAAACGTATAAAAAAAAATGAAAGCAGTTTCAAGAAACAATACAAACAATAACTGGTGATGCATATAAAAATGTATTGATCCCAACGGTTTACCTACGGGTATATATTGATCCTTTTACATCAGTTTTACTAATTTCGAACGGTTTATTTACAGCATTAATTAGGACAGTATAAATTCAACTAACCCTCAAGGTCAAGGCCTTCGCTATTTTAAAACTTCCGCCATATTTTAAAATGGGCTTTCCTTCCTGCGGCGCACAATCGTCAGCCTCTCAGCTGATTTCCAAACATTTACTATTTCAGTAATTGTTCAAACATGGTTGTTACTTAAAAAGACATTATTTCTTCTAAAGTAAATCTTATTTCATATTGAAAGCGGAATACATATGATTGCATATTACTACACAGATGGCAAGCTCTTTGATGTTTAAAGCTGCTCGCCGTTGTAAATTTATACAAACTTCTGGCCACTCTTATCGGGTGTCGAAATTTATATTACGTGATACTTTAACTTTGTAGACTTAAATGACCGCACAGCAGATATACCATTGCTGGAAATCGCGTAAATGACCTCTCTTTATCGGGACGTTTCTATGAATATATTTTAGATACAAAACCAGTTACGATTTGTAATGTTAATTTGAACATATTTTGTAAGCTGTGTTGTATATTTGAACATGAATAAATATCCAAAAAGTTTATACCTTACGCACAGCAACACAAATGGTAAAATAATTACATAAAAAATGTAAATAAAATTGCATTTACGTTGACTAAATCGAAAATAAGTTCGATATAGTTCAGTCAGGACCAATTTACAAAGTAATCTTTACTTATTAAGTCACTAAACGATACAGTTATTAAATCAATTAGTATAAATATAAAGTACGTCTCAAATTCATTCCTAATCTATGTTATCAAAATAAAACCATGAATATAGATTCATATTGGAATCGTACTGAAATTTAAATATGGTTCCCACATGTTACAATGGATGTATAACTTTTGTGAGATATCTCTGGCACTTAATACCTCGAGAAGAAAAAAAAAAGTTATACAATCCACTCTTAAATTTCCGTGTAACAAAGCAGCCATAAAAATACTTTTAACAAAGGGAAAGGCATACGACACACGACCGAATAATACGCCATACTTGAATAACACCATGGTAACGTATATACTAGGAAGAAATGAACATGTTAGAAACCGATTCCCGGGCATAGGATTACACAAACACTCTATGCGCAAGCTATCGATGGACAAAACTGATAAAATTGTCGGTAACATTATTCTATAATTGAGAATTTAATTTGTCGCTAGCAAGGTAAACCATGCTTTTTGTATTCATTTATGCTTCTGTTTCGACATAAAAAATGTAACATTTCAGCAGCTCATCACGTTATTAACACTTTCACACTAATAGATCCTCTTTTCTATAAAGTATTTACGTTGCCTTTTTTGCATTCCACGTTACATGTATGTACTCGTTTTGCTTAATGCCCGCCCAAGTTTTAAAAATATTACGTAATCAACTCGTTTTCTATTCTGTTACATGTAGTTTAAATTAATTACTTCTTAAAACCTGTATATGGAACTCTGTATGAAGGTGTTTTGTACATGTCGCTAAAATATTTTGTTAATAGTTTTCAACGGTGTAGAATGTCAACTTGTGCAGTTGAGAGCTCTATTACCCCACCCCCCGCACATCAAACAAATAGCACACAAACAGTCTGTCTCATAAGGTTCCATCAAATTATAAAATTAGATTCAGTTACATGTATGTCAAAATGACTAAAACTTATGAGTGCTGTGTGTGTGTGTGTGTGTGTGTGTGTGTGTGTGCAACTTCGCTGAAGGGCAAAAACTGATCTCTACCATTCTTTTTGTTCACTGGACTACTCGTGAACTGGGTTCATCTGGATAATCTGGAACCCTACTTAACTTGATGGCAGGGTATCTGATTGAAATTGAGGTTTCCAAAACATTATATTGCATTACAGTTTCTGAGAGTGCTATTTGGTATAGTGGTCACTTTGAGTGGTCAACAAATTTGTCTTTGCTCCGTGTAAGGTGTTGAGCTGCCACCACGATCAACCGTAATTTTTCTGTTGCTACTTTCCGTTAATAATAATAATAATAATAATAATAATAATAATAAATAATAATAATAATAATAATAATGATGATGATGATGATGATGATGATGAAATTGAATTAGGTACATGAAACACCGTTACATATTACCGCGCTTCCATCATATCTGCTTGGCCTAAATGAATGACTGACGCTGTAACATTGAGTGTGTCTAAACTCTCGTCAGGTCCAGTTAGTGTACACATTTGTATATAGTATTACTAGACAGGGATTCTGATATTTTCCAGTTTACAAGCAAAGTACAGGTCATCAACCAATAGGATACGATTCGTGACCTAAGCTGAATACATACATGAATTTATCTCCTCTTGCCCATGAAATGCATATATGATTATTGAGCGCGGATTGTAACAATTTCCAAGTTACATGCCAGGGGCAAGATTCATGGCCTGCTTTGGATGTATGTCTAATTTTGTTAGATCAAATCTATTTAAGGTCGTGAGGCGGGGATCTCAAGAGTTTAAAAACGATGGCCTGTAAGAATCGTTGTAGCCATGCTATTTAATGAAAAGATAGTTTGTTTGTTATTACAAACTTTATAAAACTATCAATTGCAGCTTGTTGGCAGCCTTTCACATACCTACCTACCTACTTACCTACCTACCTACATACATACATACCTGCCCGCCTTCCTACCTACCAACCAACATACATACATATATATTATTTGTTGTTACTAATAGCCCAGCCACCTGTTAGCCGATCGTGGCTGTTTAAACTGAAATTAAATTAACCAAACCAAATACCACATTGTACATCGTTTTGATTCCATATCAGAATGATAAATAATTATATACTGATGTGAATATATCTAGATATTAATATTTTTGATCTTTTTATATTTCATGTCCACTCACCTCAATTTGATCACCGTTGACAGGTAAATCAGTACATCATTCCATCAGCAACAATGTAAATCCACATCGGTAATCTGAATCGAGCATTTCTGTCCACTTCAGATAGAATCGGTAGCACTTCAAAACAGAATGTTTAGAAGTAATGCTTTGCTTGTCAGTATTTTTAAAAACAAAATATGTATTTTTTATAATAAAAAAAAACACAATCCTTGTCACATTTAGCGCTGACACATGTAATGTCAACTTTTAGAACCGAATGGCATTAGGTTCAATTTTTCTGTCCCGTCATATGATCTGTATTGACTAAGTATATAAGGGTGAGAACATAAATGTTCATACACAACTTGTATTGATCCTCTTTCAACCCCATATAAAGGGCTAATTCACACTTTCATCGGGTGTATTTCCAACGGCAAGTGTTTAGAAGTTATTCTCATCGAGCGAATAGTAAAAGACGAAGGAAATGCGATTAAAAACTCCAATTATACGTGTTCTGCACTCGTACGTGTTTCCCCGTGTTACAGATAATCTAGATCTTTTACGGAAATATTTCGGCATGTCTATCGTTATAACAAGCAATAATACGCTTTAAGTGCAACCTTAGAAATAGCTACCTAGGGCTACGCGACTCGATAATTAAACCACACATTTACAATAGTCAAGGTAAATTGTGACCCAACAATACACGGTGGATTCCAAAAGAGACGAATGAAGTCACGTGAGCCACATCGATAAATTTCTACAAGCTAATCAGTTAGTTATCGTGTGTATTTATTTTTACCTGGCAGAATACCCAGACCGCTACCTGTCCCGGTCGTTATTAGCAAGGTAGACCTATACTTTTGATAATATCTCTGGCTATCGGAGAGAAATAACAAATTTCATTAGCGTGGTCCTATACTATCAAGATCTCACCACATGACAATTTAAACTGAGGGAATTAGTCTTGAAAGAAAAGAAATGACACATACATACATACATACATACATACATACATACATACATACATACATACATACATACATACATACATACATACATACATGCATGCATGCATGCATGCATGCATGCATGCATGCATGCATGCATACATACATACATACATACATACATACATACATACATACATACATACATACATAACCGCTCCGGTGGCCTAGTGGTTAGAGCGTCCGCCTCGGAAGCGGGAGGTCGCGGGTTCGATCCCCGGCCGAGTCATACCAAAGACTTACAAAAATGGTACTAACAGCTGCCTCGCTTGACGCTCAGCATTAAGAGGTTAGTGTTAGGACTGGTCGGCCTGGTGTCAGGATAATGTGACTGGGTGGGACATCATGCTACATGTCTGCGGCATGATGCCTCGGTGCTAGACATCACTATAAACTGCCTCACAGCAGACATCGTAGCGATATGACTGAAAAATTGTTAAAGCTACGTTAAAAATCCTAAGCAAACAAACAAACATACATACATACATACATATACATACATACACGAATACATAGGGCTTTGCATATCTTCACATACCTAAGGTGTTACGGATTTAGACCAACTGTGAAATCAAATTAGTTAGTAGCGAATCGTTGTCATGGCCTATATTACTGTAATTACTGGGTGTTTTGCTAAATAAAGAAGTGAGGGAACGTATGTTATGGGACTGGCGAAGACAAAAAGATAACAGAACGTGCCTATTATTATTATTATTATTATTATTATTATTATTATTATTATTTCATATATATATATATATATATATATATATATATATATATATATATATATATATATATATATATATATATATATATATATATATATATATATATATATATATATATATATATATAATACCGATTTCATTTTAAAGGATTTTTTGTTTTATAATAGTGAGAGTGAATTTTTCAACAAAATTTCAGAAGCTGTGACTTAATAAACTCGGAATCTAATGTATAGATGACCTTTGATTTTTTTTTTAAATGATGCAGACAAAAATGTTCGACCGACACTAACAGCTTCCAACGTGGTATTGGCAAACAACCCCACTCTCAGATGTTAAAGGTCAAGTACAATGATTTTTAAAAAATTTTAAATTTATGCATAAAACTGTCCAACGACGTATTTGGAAAGACATATTTTGTGATTTTTCATCACGTGTCACCTGTAGTGTCAAATAGTGCGAATTTAAAATTTACCTGTGCGATCGATCAATAAAATCCGACACGAGTTATCTTTCTTTAGGTTCTACGTCATCAGAGACACGAAAACAAAACAAAGAGAAGAAAGTCAAATCGATAGAAGAAAACATTAAAATCAATTCACCATGGTTCAATGTGCAGCCTTAAACTGCACTGTGAAATCGGGACAGGGTTTGAGTATGTATCTTTTCCCTAAGGAGCCACACTTACGCAAAATCTGGACGGTTAAACTGAAAAGAGACAATTTTGGGCTATTGGACAACTCGGACCAAAGACAATTCGGCCCAACTTTTAAGGAAAATTAGACCCAATTTTAAAATACAACTGACAAGTATTTATTTGTAACATATATTTTGACAATTCTTATATAAAATGTTTTATAATAAAATTTGGAACATTTTGTTAACAAGATAAATGTTTTCCGAAGTTATAATGGTTAGGAAAAACCGGAGAAAGAAAGGAGTATAGTAGAGCTGTACGCTTGGTCTCAAAAACTTAATTCACAAGCAAAACATGAGATATTCTCGTATTTGAACGTATTTGTTACAAATAAATTTATACAGATAAAATGGTTGAAAACTGAATAATTAGTTATTTTGCGATAATTTGAGAAATTTAATTCAGAACATTATTCCGTTTTCCTGTTATATTTTACTGTTATATTTTACGAAAAAGACAGATAAATGTGCACAATGAAAGATGCATCTTTACCAATAATTCTTGTATTTTAAATTTCATTTAATTTGATAATGAATATTCAAAACACCACAAACATTTTAAGTTGTCAAATTAATACCATTCTAATTATAACAGTTTCCGATTCAAAATATTAGCGCGAAAGTTTACAACGTGTACGCCTTTTTAGTCAATCCAAACATATAACGTATGTATCAGAGACATACGACAAAAGACTGTTCATTAAATATGTAATCGCCTTCACTCAGTTTTCCCTTTTAATCATAAAAATATGGCATGAAAGTATTACATATCTGCATGTACGTACGTACGTACGTACGTATGTATGTATGTATGTACGTGCGTGAGTGTGTGCAGATATATATGTGCCTTCAAGCTGGTGAGTCTTATGTATACGAGCTGATGTATTTTGCTTTGTTTCACTTTATCACTTTCAGGTAATTATTTTCTTTTTCATTTGAGAGAGAGAGAGAGAGAGAGAGAGAGAGAGAGAGAGAGAGAGAGAGAGAGAGAGAGAGAGAGAGAGAGTCGCACACACGGACGTACGCATTCAGATGTAGCAGCTTACAAGGGAACAAAGACAATGAGTACCATAATTAAGATTATTAATCAGTTTATTCATTTCTAATTTGTTTGGAGTAAAGGAGGAACTATGATTGACGATACTGAATAAAACATAACTTGACTGGTACGAGGTTGATGTTGCAGCAACTAAACTGGCAAAATGCTCGGCATTTCTCTCTCTCTCTCTCTCTCTCTCTCTCTCTCTCTCTCTCTCTCTCTCTCTCTCTCTCTCTCTCTCTCTCTCTCTCTCTCTCTCTCTCTCTCTCTCTCTCTCTCTCTCTCTCTCTCTCTCTCACACACACACACACACACACACATGATATGAAAATAACGCGACTCAGTTCTTCAACTTCGTGGTCCTTAGAGCCTTTCGCACATTCGTAGAAGATTGTTGACGCTAATTTTCATATTGGCGTACATCCTCCAAATCTTAAAACACACTGGTTTGACTGCTGGCATATAGCTAAAGGTATTATTTGTTTTTATTTTAAAGATGTGAATAATCAAAATAGTTTTATTACACTGTACATGTTTACATTTATATTCGTTGTATGAAGAACGCTATCTTATCGATTTTGTTGATTGTCTCTGATGACGTAGCTATCAGGGGAAATAACTCCTTTTTCAAATGTCAACAAAAGCTATTTTTAAACAGGTAAAACGTGACAACCCGGTGACAATTTTTGTGTCAGACTCGGTCAGTGAGTGTCTGAAATAGTCTTCTACCAAATAAAATTATTTTAAGCAAAAGTTATTTTCATTGTACTTGACCTTTAAAGTTATTTTTTGGCCTTAAAGTAAATAACTAGATCTGCTAGTTCAATTATTTCATCATTGATCGGGTGTTCAATTCATAAATTCCAGGCTAGCTGTTTTTAATGACATCCTCTCAACACTATTTTTCGAAGTACATAATGTAACTTCTAATGAATTCCAATTTGCTTTGAATTCCACCTTTGATGCTGTTTAGCTAAAGATAGCAAGGAAAGGACTCGTAAGGGTTAATTAATAACAGAAATATAGTTGTACATGTTATATGTCTCTGTGTTGTACATGCCTCTTGCAATACAAAATCGCAATCGACGTTTGATATACGTATCCGCCTGGTAGTGTCGACCTATCCTTACACCATATCAAATGCATCTTTTCCGCCAACTCGGAACAAAACACGTATGGAGTTTTGTGCATGTGTATCATGGACCCCATAGAAAATTCAGACTAAAGGTATTGCAACGTACATATGAACACGATATCTAATTAGAGAAAGCGTCTACAATCTATCAAACTTAAAGTCAGAGTTTGAATTCGTGTATTCCAACTACTGACACCAAATTTTAAGTACAGGCTTAAGGGGTTTATCCGGGCTTTGACCATATTTAATTTTACTGTGGAAAGCTTTGAAGAGACTAATATTGCCAATAATTTAATTTTTAAAACCACATAAATACAGCTTGAAATGAAAACTCCCACCCCAAACATCCGATGAATAATATAGCTTGAATCACGTGTTCAATTCGATCACAAACTAGTCTCTGTGAATAAAATATGCTTTCTTTTTCTTGCGAACGGTGATAGATAAGCATTTATTTTACTCTCATGCAAATTGTTGCAATTTGTTTTCGTGCGCACACCTTGTTTGTGTAATAACTTCAATGCACGCGTGGAAAGAAAGTTTTAAAAAGGTATGGACCATACTTTAATGTCTAGATCAGCCCAGTAGAAGATGGTAACGTGGACGATTGGGTACCTTATTGAAGAAAACATGGAAAATATAATTGATCCACTTAAAAACGTAGATTACGTCTGAAATGGATGATTTTTTAGCGACATATTTAACTAAACCGATGATCGTGAAATTTAATATATAGGTGCAGGCTGACGTAAATAATGCAGAATTGCTGGTAAGAAGAGAGTGTATTACAACTAGAGTATGAACCACAAGAAAAGCCTACTATCATAGATGTTTCATTCAGATATATCCTTATAGTATAAGAATAACTATTATTACATATGTTAATTAAAACAATTTGAAGGAAACTAGAACATACACTATTGTAAATTTAATGCGAAGGCGCTTAGTTTTAAATTTGCTTTATTGTAATGTCATTCATTTTGTTGCTGGAGACTGAGACAAGAAGAAAAATGAACCAACCATCACATATTAAATTCTTTCAAATATTACTTCGAATCAGTGGCGTGCTAAGAGCAGTGCGGGGGGGGGGGGGGGAAAGGCAGCCCTGGTGAGAGGGAGTGTCTGCATCATGATAATTGAAACACCAGTACAAGTTTTCAAACCAAATCAATAATTCGCCAAAGTGAAAGTTATTTCCAATTTACTTGTGACAGCACTGTACTGTTTAAAATTCCACTTGCAAAACAATGTATTTTTCTGTGTCTACATTTTAAAATTATTTGTGCGGGTGCAATAGGAAGTTTCAGCCAGAGGTACCAAATACTTTAGGTACGACCCTGCTTCCAATGCTTGTTCTACATAGGAAAAGGATATTAATAAATCTGCCCCTCCCCAAAGGCACCTCAAATGCATAATATATATATATATATATATATATATATATATATATATATATATATATATATATATATATATATATATATATATATATATATATATATATATATATATATTAGGTACACTTACCTGACATTACCAACATTGCGGCTATCAATTTCAATACACTTCAGTCTGATATCGGATATAAATCCCTGCATTTATAAATGCAAATGACAGCAAAATCGTTATATCCCTGTATTTAAGAAATGTAAGTGACAAAGCATTGGGATTGATATCTACTCTAACCAAATTTGCACTCAGTGACTTCACGTTTGTTCTTTATGTTTCATGAAAAGAAATCAATCTGAGCTGCTTTCAAAAATCTCTCAAAGGTACTTGCATAAATATGCTGATAACCTTTAAGGTTAGCATGAAGATGATATGCTGATAATCTTTAAGGTTAGCATGAAGATGATATGCTGATAACCTTTAAGGTTAGTATGAAAATGATATGCTGATAACCTTTAAGGTTAGTATGAAGATGGTATGCTGATAATCTTTAAGGTTAGTATGAAGATGATATGCTGATAACCTTTAAGGTTAGTATGAAGATGGTATGCTGATAATCTTTAAGGTTAGTATGAAGATGATATGCTGATAACGTTTAAGGTTAGTATGAAGATGGTATGCTGATAACCTTTAAGGTTAGTATGAAGATGATATGCTGATAACCTTTAAGGTTTGTATGAAGATGGTATGCTGATAACCTTTAAGGTTTGTATGAAGATGATATGCTGATAACCTTTAAGGTTAGTATGAAGATGATATGCTGATAATCTTTAAGGTTAGTATGAAGATGATATGCTGATAACCTTTAAGGTTAGTATGAAGATGGTATGCTGAAAACCTTTAAAGTTTGTATGAAGATGATATGCTGATAGCCTTTAAGGTTAGTATGAAGATGATATGCTGATAACCTTTAAGGTTAGTAAGGTTTGTATGAAGATGATATGCTGATAACCTTTAAGGTTAGTATGAAGATGATATGCTGATAACCTTTAAGGTTTGTATGAAGATGGTATGAGATTTTAATTCATATGATATAGTTAGTATGAAATGTTTATTCATATGATATGGTTAGTATGAAATGTTTATTCATATGATATAGTTAGTATGAAATGTTTGTTCATATGATATGGTTAGTATAAAATGTTTATTCATATGATATAGTTAGTATGAAATGTTTATTCATATGATATGGTTGGTATGAAATGTTTATTCATATGATATAGTTAGTATGAAATGTTTATTATTATGATATATTTAGTATGAAATGTTTATTCATATGATATGGTTAGTATGAAATGTTTATTCATATAATATAGTTAGTATGAAATGTTTATTCATATGATATGGTTAGTATGAAATGTTTATTCATTTGATATATTTGGTATGAAATGTTTATTAATATGATATGGTTAGTATGAAATGTTTATTCATATGATATATTTAGTATGAAATGTTTATTAATATGATATAGTTAGTATGAAATGTTTATCCATATGATATAGTTAGTATGAAATGTTTATTCATATGATATAGTTAGTATGAACTGTTTATTCATATGATATGGTTGGTATGAAATGTTTATTCATATGATATAGTTGGTATGAAATGTTTATTAATATGATATGGTTGGTATGTATGAGAACATGGTAGGCTCTTGGAAAAAGTAACAGGAAAGAAGTGAAGACAACACGCTTGTAAAATTTAAGAACTAAATTTTCCTCCTAGAATAAAAGTGAAATGAAAATAAGAAACATAACTTACGTTATTTCGAATTAAATCCAAAAATGGTCCAAGAATTATAATAATATAAATCATAGTAATACAAGGTCCCAAATGAAATTGAGTTCGAGTTCGATGAAATCCAAAATAGAAGACAATGATGTCCGTGATAGCCTTCAAAGTGTAGATGTGTACAGTTTCTTGTTGAATCACAGAAAATATTATTCCATATTCGAATTCAGTATAACTTCCAATAAATGTCTTTATCCAAGAATTCTCTAGGAACACTTATATTTTCCAGGGTAATGAAGCACTTGCAATTCAATAAAATAAAATTTCAATTTAAACTGGTCAGAATATTTGCCTTCGGGTTGACGGACTAATCTCTATACAGACAACAGTTATAAGACTAACTACAATGCAAATTAGATTTCCGGATGGAGTTAAAGAGTTCATCTTTCCAGAAAGGAATGGAAGTTTGGAACATGATAATCATCACGTCGTCCACGTATGGCCTTGACTTAACTTTATAATTCTTACTGTGAGAAAGAATATATAAAAAATAATGAAAAAGGTTTTGCTAAAACTGTCACTGGTTTTGAATCAAGGTCATAAACTATATACAGTGTTTATTAGGTGTTTATCAATAACAGTGAGGTCAAAATGAACTGAACAGAATTTCTGGACAATGTCAAATCCGATATAAAATTTCTTACATTACAATAACATGTAATGGAATTTAAAAAAATAAAACTAACTAAAAAACAATTAAATTAAATCAAATATACATAACAGGTTAGTATGAGATGTTGATTCACATGATATGGTTAGTATGAGATGCTGATTCACATGATTTTTTAGTATGAGATGTTGATTCACATGATATGGTTAGCATGAGATGTTGATTCACATAATTTTTTAGTATGAGATGTTGATTCATATGATATGTTAGTATGATATGTCGATTCATATGATATGTTAAGTCACATGATATGGTTAGTATGAGATGTTGATTCATATGATATGGTTAGTATGAGATGATGATTCACATGATATGGTTAGTATGAGATGTTTATTCATACGATACGGTTAGCTAGTTGTAGCAAACAGACATATCCAGTGATGATGATATATTAAATTAAGCTCTTCTTGACATTCTTTTAACCAGACGATCTCTTGTCATAAGTTCAGGTATCAAGTCGCATATTTTGACGCACTTCACACGAGTTAACTTCCCTTCATATTTTCAACATATGGTCTAGTAAAACAAATATATTGTAGAACAACATCAACAACGCATTGAAAACACAAATGTATAAGAAAACATACACAAAGAAGGTCAATTTATCTTTTCTACAGGTTTTGAAGTTTATCTTAATTTAGTTTTGCAAATAGTTTTTCTGTAAAGCTAAGAAAATACAGTTTAGAAAATTGTGATGGTATTATAATAGAATTGTTTACGTTTAACCAAAAATTATTAGATTTAGCTTACAACTTTTATAAAAGTAAGTAGCAATCTGGATAAACATAACAACGTCATGCAGCTGCCTGAGTGTGTATAGTAAGGCTGGAATTTATTTAGAATACTCAGAAAGGATTGTCAAGTAGATGTAATAATTGCCCCAAACCACCACACACCCCCAAAAAAGAAGAAAATCCCCCCCCCGAAAAAATCCAATAAAACCCACCACTGTTTTCGTCCGATATACAATGCAAGGCTTATACACGATAGTGGTTAATTGGCAATCCAATAGATGTCGCTAGGACAAAGCTCGATTCGCAAGGTGTAAATAGAGTTAATGTATCGGAACCTTGGCTAGCAAAGATGATACTGCGATACATCATCTTACATAATAATGAGCTACTGATATATTATAGGTACATTTTCATCACACTCCCTACACTGCGACACTCTGATATTTGTGAGGGATCAATTTTAAAAGCAAGATCGAATGATGGGAAAAAAGGATCAAGGTGTTTATGCCTACTCAAAAAA
Source organism: Unio delphinus (assembly GCA_029339505.1). Taxonomy (NCBI): domain Eukaryota; kingdom Metazoa; phylum Mollusca; class Bivalvia; order Unionida; family Unionidae; genus Unio; species Unio delphinus. Next base: position 212,425 of record JAQISU010001244.1, read on the forward strand.
GGAACATTAAGAGAATTATTATATGTACTCCAAGACAAAGAATATGTACTCCACGACAAAAAAAAAACTTTAAAAAAAAAGTTAAGAAGGAAAAACAAACAACTGTAAATCAGAGGTCCCAAACACGCCGCCCGACAAGTAGTATCATGTGACCCGCAAAAATGATTGGCGTTACAAGATGTCATGAGAGGTAACAAAAAGCCATCGAAAATGCCCTCATGAGGCCCTCTGGGTGGTTTGAGTTTCAGACCCTGCTGTAAATCATTAATCACAGAACGCATTTAATGCCAGAGATTAATCGCATAACAACTAGCATTGTCACTGTCGTTTCAAAATGCATGTATTTATCATTTTGTATTCATTATATCTAGATTTCATTGACAAATAAATCCATGCTTACAGATGGCAAATGCACATACGTTTAACAAGACTGCCGACACGTCTATCAATAGATGGTTTGGGCTATTTATGGTCATAAAACAACAAAAACCCGTACTCCGATATAAAAAAGCAAATAGATAATTTCGAAGTAAATGTCTCATAAACGCCATAAAACAACATGTTTGTATAAAATGCAATCTTGTCAAAGTGCAAGACTTCAGTTTGAACGCCTTCACACTGTAAAATATCACGAATGCATCAAACAGCAAAATATCTAAATGCATCACACAGCAAAGAAGCAAAATGTATTACACAGTCTATATCATGCCGCTGCGTGTGCCAATTAATTATGTAATTCGATTAAAGATGAATTGACCTCTGGCATGCATCAAGCTGGACTCCATATACATCTCATATCAAGCTCTGAAAACATACGTCCTATTGAGCTACAAACTCCTTCGATGTGAACCAACTGAAAGTTAACAAAACTGACCATGTAAAATCTGAATTAATTCTTTTATCCATTGATCGTTCCAATGTTGTAACCTTCAGATACATTCCTGCTTATAAATGTGTTTTCTCGCACTGTATGTAGAGGTTCACCAATACTCGTCTTGCTGTTATAGCTCGGCTATATACCATGTGTTATCTGTGGAAATTACGTTTTATTTCTGTATAATTTATTTTTCATTGACCTGCTCTATTGCTGATGCTTAGATTATGAACAGGGAGTGGGATGGGAATTGTTTTGAAATAGCTGTTTTCTGTCAGACTCAAGATTTCACGACTATAATCGTGGTCTCGTGTAATCTCAGTGGCTATCTAAGATCTTGGCCAAACGTATGGTGGATGTGTTATGCATCCACGCGAGAATCTGGCTGAACGAGACTGGAAATCATCACAGTGTACAATATAATTCTTCGTGTCCATTTTCATTTTAGTCGGACACTTTCTCTTATGTCCACCCATCCTCGTCTCATATTATGCAAGTCTTTCTTTGAAGGTAACCAATAAAACGGCTTAGATTGTTCTGTGCGTGTTCTAATTTTACTGTCTGGAACACCACCCAGAATTAACATTCGAGAAGACAGTTTATGACTTGTACGTAATTGTAATGATTTCCGGCTCACTACAACATACCCCAAAAGCCCATGGCCTTAAATTATTCAGTTATATATATATATATATATATATATATATATATATATATATATATATATATATATATATATATATATATATATATATATATATATATATATATATAAGAGACGATTGATGCATACAATTGCTAGAATTGATACAAAATAACAAGGATTAGAGACTAGATTGTTAAGCTATATACTCTTTTATGAATCCACCAATAAATAATCCACGTACGTCACAACAGTATAACCTTAACAAATATAAGCACGGGGGAAAAGATCTCCAATACATATAGAAGACATGTAATAAAATGGAGAATGAATTCAATAGATCTCTTGATGTAAAAAGCAGAATTCCATATAGGTAAAGAAATAGTTACATTGATAAGCTGTATTTGACGGAAACCATTACCAATAATTTGTGAAATAAAAGATGTCTAAAAAGTACTATTATTTGAAGTTAGTGCACTTCATTTTGTAATACATGGCTGAAATATCTTTATTCTGGATCATCATTGCGCGATTGTCAAAGATCAGTTAAATACATAACAGAATAGATATATTGCCTGAAAAGTGTTCTTAATTAAAAAATAAATACTTAACTCATAAACTTAAATTTCCTTTGCTTTATTGTGATTTTGAAACTTTTATGGAGCAATAATCGATTCCAAATTGAATCAGAATATACAATGGACGTTTACAACAGCAAAACACAAAACCATCAGGATATTATTTCTACATTAACCAATTCACAAAACTGTAATTTCTACATCAAAAACAGAGGAGCAGACTTCATAAAGTGTATTGAGCGGTCATAGGTAATTGCATAAGCTATTTAGAAAGAACATTAGACCAAGAAACGATTCTAAAATGATTTTGACTAATGTGAACAAGAAAGGCAATAAATTCACAAAGATAAGGCATGTTTATCATGTTTGCGTAAAGAGATAAAAGAAATAAAAACCACGCTCTTGCGCTCTTTAAACATGTTGATAGATTAAAGTGCTACTATTTCTGTGATAAAAATGTAACTGCGCTAATGTAGTATAATGTACAAGGAGTCCACGACGTCAAAAAGGGAACACAATGAACAACTAATGTACCATTAATTATTTCCAAAGAAATGGAGAGAACATAGCTTGAATTATATTAGAAATACAGATCTGCAACCACGACAGCTGTTGCGTTGAATTTTCATTTTTTACGCTTTATATCCAAATGATAAATGAATAATCAAACTAGAGTGTGTCACCGACAACAAAATCATCGTAATGTAGCAAAGAAGTTATGCAACATACAATGTACCTCTTCTTGCCAACTGAAAAAACAAGTACGATTAAACCGCAAGGAAAGAAAGCATGCCTGCCATTGGTGTCTTCGTGTCTTTAGCCAAACCTACCTATTGAAAGCACACGCAAAAGGTCTGCTGCGGTATGAATGAAAAACACAAGCGTGTGTCCTTATTGGAACCTGGGAGTAACATAGTGGTATGCCAGAATCATCATCACCAAATGAGCTTCCCATACATCATTAATGCGGAGCCAGAGCGTACCAGTGGAAAAACCCGCAGACTTTCTGGAGCTGCAGACATTTGTTGGTCGTGTCCTATGAAGCTTCTTCCTCTACTATACAGTTGGCAGTTAATATATATTTATTTTGACTTAATTGTTTCTTTGTCAGTTTTAAATTCTGTTTTAGTTTTCATTAATGCTATTGTAATATAAATCTATTCACTGGAAATTATGTTTTTTCAGAACATCGGTTGATCTGAATTTTTCTTAGATAAACAAGCAATGTTGACCTAGATCCTGTCATTATTTTAAGGCTAGTATCACCCACGTAAACAGGTTTTATTTTAATTTAAAAATGATTGATTGTTGCCAAGGTCAAGATGGGACTAGTGAATTAACAAGTAAACAATGTTTAATTCTTAAAGTAAAACGATTGGTTCTGGTCAGGATAATTTTATGAGTACGTGATATAAACGATCACGTGACTCCTCTCTCTCTCTCCCCCCCCCCCCCCCCCGTTTGGGGACTTTTACGAAACTGCGTATTAGAATACGATATATAATCTTTGTTTCTGTGAAACATAGATCTGACATTAAGTCATTTTGTTTCTGAATCCATGTTAACGTTCCTTCCAGTTCATTTAGATTTTAGAGGATTAATTCGTATTTCTGGAAATATTTTATGTGCTCATACCAAATTCTTGGACAAAGACCGTTTATTAAACGTTTATCAGGTATTACAACACCGGAGTGTTAAATATTGTGTTTCTACAAGGAACTGTAGATAAGAGAAAAACAGATTGCAGCATAAGTCATCGTCTTCATCTTCGATTTTTCAACAGGACTCTAACTTGGACATCTACTAGGACTTTTATAATTTAATTCATGGATAATTGTTGGATTACGTTTGGATTTTATTCTTAAATTGTAACTTCTTTTTCCATTTTTACAATCTTTTTCCAAGCAAATAAATTATTTTTAAATTTTACAAAGCTTGTTCTTTTCACCTTTTCTGTGTTAGTCTTTATTAGAGCCTAAATACGTGATGAATTTCATGACGCTGACTACAGCTACCCAATAAATCCAGACACTTAGCCATAAGTGTTCAAGAAGATGGTCTTAACGATTAAACGCGAGAGGCAATGAGCAAACTGCGGGTAAGTTCACCGAAAGCAGAAAGATAGTCCCAAATATACGCAGAATAAAGAGTCACATACAGAAACATCGAGCTATGTGTCGGGCTAGTGTTTTGCCGCAGAAAGTTTTAGTGTGAAGGCGCGTGGATGGCGTCTGGAATACTGCTTAACAAAAATCTGCGAGTCTAAATATGGAAAACACTTCTTAAAACTGATGAACAAATCTCATTTTGGAAGAAAATGAAGAATCTAAGGAGTAGACTTTAAGTGGGTTAATATGCGTAAGACCTGAGTGCAAATTGTGCCACTTGATTTCTGATTCGGTCTTGCAGTCGCGAAAGATCTTTGGCAGCAACCTTGTTGCTGTATATTCCAAAATAAACCCATCTGAAGACAAACAGTCTCATTTCTATGGGGCAGGCAATCTTTGACCTAAGCATGCACCTGACATATGACTTGCAGTGCACGCAGCCTGTTACTCAGCGTCTACCGCCGATGTATTAATATAGATGGCTGAAGAAGCTGCAATTTAAGACATGAACGAATTTCCTAAAAAGCACGCGCTCCACAACACATCTAAAGATACTTCCAAAGGTAAGTTCAAGGATGATTGATTTGGAAAGTACATCGCCTATTTTGTCGGCCTATGCCAAGATGTCTATATCAAACGCGGACCGAACAGAGGTACGTAAGGCAAAAGACATTTCCAGGACAGTCGTAAAGGACACCTCTATCTTGACTGACCCCTCCCCCCCCCCAATGTATGGAATCACCTGAGTGGCGTTAGCTGACTTGTCCGTTTTGGAAATCTAACCATATAGCGTCTAGTCAATATTGTCACTTACAAGAACTGCCACACTGCTTATAAAGTTTTGGATAGGGTTAGTTAAGCGGTATGAGAATGGTGGGTCTGTGCGTACCAAAACTCTTCTTTCTGAAACAAAAACATCATAGATCTCTTCTCGACGCATGCCTTCAGTAATATTGCTTTCTGTTAGTTTGTCCCTAAATGAATATGCGTCTTAGTCTTCGAACTAAAAGATGGTCATCCACCAACTATTCTCGCAGACTTCCAGGCACCGACGTTGTACTTTTGTGTCAGGATCCACAAGCTGTTGCTGGCATGGTGACTGACATAAGCGAGCTAGTATATTAGTATATTCAGTTCTTTATGTCGGACTCAATGCATATTCGTCGAGTAGAAAAGCGTGATGGTTTTCGTGAACATTTTAGCGAATGCACAATATATCCATCCAGGTCGTATCATTCGGAGTTAATCAGAAATATGCATGTGTCTTTTTTGTGTGTAGGTATACTTCCCATGGTATAAATCGCTCCCATATTTGTGCTCGGAATTGTACGGCTGTAGTAGTTGAACCTCGACACATGGAGAGGCGGTCTAAAATACAGGGCTGGTAGTATAGCATGTGATCGTACATCTCGAATTAGGGCTCCACGTACAAGCTGTTCCCAAATCCGTCAGCAATACATGCATTTAGCGACTGCATTGGTAACATTAAACACGTATGACGGCAGTGTCGCTGTTTTATATATCCTGACAGAATGCCTTACTCCTCTCTCCTCGTCCTCAGCAATAATAATTGAAAAAGTCCCAAACATTAGTATCAATGCAGGTGGCCTTCGCAGTTAAATGGGGAACGAAACTGTATCCTGGTAACGCATACTTTGTATGTAGCCCAGTCGACATTTTGGCGAATAGGCTTTAAATTCTTCTGAACGACAGAGCTAAACGAGGAACGAGGAACCATTACTGCCCAAAGCTTCTCGCAGCAGTTTAAATAGCGATCCTCTCCGAGACAAGCGCGATAACATAAATCGTGATCGATGCATTAAGAATAATGTACATAGCAACAAGAACGAAGCGGCAGCACAGGCACGTGAAATCCATCATATGCGAAAGATTATGAGTCGAAATGCAGAGCATCAAAGGACTCGTGGCGAGGTCGTAAATAACCTGTCGAAGTCTACAGAGCTCGATAACTACATAACTAAAGAAGAGAGAAAGCTGACTGAAGCGGCAAACAAAAAAACGAGCTAAGAAATACGATAGCCAGTGCTAGCAGAGAATCCCTTAGCAAGCACATTTTCAAGAATAGGGAGGACATCAAGCGAATTCTGCACGAGGACACAACCATCGACAAGTGTCTGCAAAAGCTCCTCAGTGAACATTATGTCACTATAGCCTCAATTTTTACGATTGTGGATTATTAGCTCAGTTAGGTCGCTATCTCATGCTGTTCAGTAACAATGCCATTACCTCTAGGCAACTGATAGCTGATAGCTACTCTTCTGAAAGTATTGAATGACATTCTCTCTGCTTTGGATAATGGAAAGATTACAGTCCTCACTCTCTTGGATTTATCTGCAGCATTTGACACAATAGACCATGATATATTACTTCACCGTCTCCAGCATGTATTTGACATTCGGAATATTGCCTTACAGTGGTTAAAGTCCTACTTAGTCAACAGGACACACATTATATCTACAAATGGTATACATTCCAGCTCAGTTGACGTATGTTGTGGTGTTCCACAGTGATCTGTTCTTGGACCTGTTCTCTTCATTCTATACACTCAGCCGCTCTCAAGTGTCGTAGATCATCACCCAGTGTCGCACCAATTGTGTGCTGATGACACCCAAATATACAAGTCTAGCCACCCAACTGAAGTTGATGCTAGCATCCATGGAGTAGAGAGGTGCATTTCTGATGTGAAATCATGGATGACATGTAACAAGCTGCAGATGAATGATGATAAAATGGAGGCTATTCTGATCACAACATAAAGACTTTCTCATTCACATTCTTTACCTCAGACAATAAATATCAGCAACACCAACATTAAAATTCTCACAGTCAGTATGAAACCTAGGCGTTACTCTAGACAGTACTCTCACATTGCACCAAAATGTCATGAACATATGCACGGCTGCATATCTTGAACTGAGACGCATCAGTTCCATTCGTAAATATCTTTCAGTTGATGCCACTAAAACACTTGTGTGTTCATTAGTACTTTCAAGACTGGACTATTATAACTCAATTCTGTCTGGTTCATCATAATATTTACTCAAGAAACTTCAAAAAGTTCAAAACACAGTTGCACGGATCATCCTTAGAGTACCTCGATCAGAGCACACCTCACCAATGCTCTGTACCATACACTGGCTGTCAATTCGATACAGAATCAAACACAAAATTTGTTCTCTGTACTATGTTTTACTGACTCCAGTCCACTATATCTATCCAGCCTCACCAATGTGTTTACACCAGCTAGATACTTACGTTCTTCTTCTGACAGTCGTATACTCATTGTCCCCACTGTGAAAACGAAGTCATATGGACAACGTTCTTTTGCATACCAGGGCTCAGCGACGTGGAACGTATTACCCATTGAAATTAGACACAAAGACACAGTGGTCCCTTTTAAGAGTGCTCTTAAAACTCACCTGTTTCGACTGCAGGGACAAACTTAGAGACATAACAATGTTTTGTATCTTATATGTTTTCAGCATGTTTTTATGTTTTCCTATTTCATTGTTTTGTCATTTGTTTTTCTGTAGTGTAGTCATATAATTATAGATGGTGTAAAGCGCTTAGAGCTTCGAAAGATTAGGCGCTATACAAAGTCCTCATTATTATTATTATTATTATTATTATTATTATTATTATTATTATAGCTAAATCTGACTATAACATCGTTATAGAAAGGTATAAAGGCAGATATTGCGACTGACTAGAATGCTGAAAACACTCATACAAAGGCTCTGGTGGCGTTGCATGTCATTACTGTGTCATTTCTGCTGAAAACTTCCAGTAGTGCCATTGACGAGGTGGCCACGTAATTGTTGGTTCTCGTTGTTGCGATGAAGAGTGTTTACTGTTATTATTTTATTTACATCGCTTGTGAGTGTATGGTAGGGTGTTCGATTATGAGAATTGGAGGGAGTTGAATTAGACAGCCTGAAAGCATCATGCTAACACTATTTATGTTTGAATTTATCTCAAATTTAAGACTTTAATTTAAATATTTCGTCACAGAAGATATTGATGTTTCAGAAAGTATAACAGTATGGAACAGATGTACCCTTAAATAATCGAAGAACAGTCTTGCGCAAATCACACCCATATCTTTAATCGTGCACAGTTAATTGGAGAATTAGCTTTAGCGCACGCAAAAGTGCAATGGGGCATATCTCGAGGCCAAATTTAGTACAAAAGTAAATGCAAGTCAGTATTCATATCATGTAATGTAATCACTGGCGAAAACTAATATACATTTAAATAGCTAATTTTGGGACGCACAGATCAAATCGCGTACTTTCAGTTAGCTCAACTCCATCAACGCCCCCTGTTTGGCCTTGAAAATAGAACTCATTACTTGAATTTGAAATTGGTATAGTATAAATTTGTAGTGCTAATGAAAAAAAATGGCTTGGATTTTATGAAACGTTTTAGGTAATAGACCCACACATTCTCTTGATACTCAAACACTGGAAGTCATCATTTCAACCGAAGAAAACTTATGAAACGTGCAACAATATTTTATAGATAGACGCACATGAGCCAAAAGTGAATTTTCATATAAATATCATTCTTTAGTTAGAAGATATATGATCTCCAATAATAAAGCGAATTCTTATTGGTTTTGTTTCTTCTAAGTTGCATGAAGGTAAAGCTTGAGATATGCATAAAAGTACTATCTTTTTGTCAGCACATGCAGAAAAGAAAGTTTAATTTGTATAATTGAATAAGTAATGATGTTTTTAAAAGCTAAATACACACACCAAAAAATTACGATAGTAAATACGCATTGCAAAAGAATTATATCCTCATAAAAACGACGAGTTGGTTTATTTGTATGTTTAAGTATGTCACACTGTCTCCAATAATGTTTATTATGTTATCTTTAAGCACTAAAAAGTTCGTGTTAGACGCATGCAGACTTGCAGGTGTTAATGTTAGACACATGCAGACTTGCAGGTGTTAATGTTAGACACATGCAGACTTGCAGGTGTTAAGTAGAGAAAACTTTCTCCATGAAACGGACCAGAAAATCAATAAGAGACGTACTCTACGACATTTCAATTTATGTTCATAAAATCAGGTTAGAAGGTTACAAACTAGCTCGGGATTTAAAAGATTCTCCAGAGCTATTTGTATCACTACACAAATAACTTCAGACATTCTTATCAAGGTATTCTCTGACGACAATTTAAATGGCAAGTTTAATACACAAGAGAAAATAAATGACGTATTCGTTCATGGTCACTCTCTTTTGCCAACAAGAACCTGTAATGTTAAAATTAATGCTCTTCTGAGTACTGTTTGCATCCGGTGATATATTTATTATGAGCTTTTCTTTTTCCTGGCACTGATTAAACACATTTAAAATACATGTTCGATAAACAAATTGTCACATGCCCTGAGTATGACTATATGAAATAATCCTGGCATGCACCGTCATGGAGGTAGAATGGTAGAATGTTGGATCGCCCATGAAACTGAACATTGGTCATAAATATTATCGAAACAGCACAGGAAAGGTGGTGGTTGTGATGATAATTTATAAAGCCTACTGAGGGATATTAACTTTTATATGATGGTGGTCGCTTGTTTCTTGCACATCGTATTTGCAAATAGGGTTTCATTTATAATCATTGCTCTTAAGGAAGAGATAGCTAACGTTACACTACATTAAACATATGGAAAATTAAACGTAACATTTATTTTCAGCAATAGTCTTTTTGTAGTTCAAAATGTATAATTTTAGCTACATGATTTATAACGGATGGAAAAGACTTTCCCTCTGTTGGCCGAGATTTTCGTGTATGTGCTCTATGCAACACACACACACACACACACACACACACACAGACAAAGACACACACGCGCGCGCGCGCGCGCGGGTAAGGTATTTTCGTCAGCAAAAGATGTCTGGATTTTAACCATAGATGCAGACTGTTCGAGCAAGGAGCCAGGAAACGAGATCTCGAAAGCATATACGGTTGAGTCGAATACGAGTTTGTGCTCTAATTTCGAGTGTATACAGTTTCGATTTTTTTCTTCATTTGTAGCTCTCGAAAAATTGAAGTCAAATTTTGGACTCGAAACTCGAGTTTGAGATTAAAAAATATTGAGTCGGGTTAAACGTAAACTCCAAACTGAAGCAAATATGGCATACATGGATATATGCTGACGCTTTAAGCTACGCATGAATACAATATTTCCATTTAGAATTCTCACATAAATCCTATGGAATTTCTGTCAAGATTCGAACGGTGCAGTAGTTAAATTCTTCACACTGAACCGTAAAAGATTTAAACTATGTTCTTTTCATGTCAATATGCAAGTTTCAATACAATGTTGAACTTATGTAAAGCTATCTCACTGAATTTTTAATGCGCCGCATGAAATTAAAGTAAATAGTGTAATGATTGTCTCTGTTAATGTGTGGTGATGGATATAATTTGGAGAAAATCTTTATCCTTGTCCTGTTTATCCATATATTATTTTGTTTGTTTTTTATGGTTTAACGCCTTTTTTCAGCACAATATAGGCTATACATGGCGGCCAGTATTAATGGTGGAGGAAGAACCCGGACAACCCCTGGAAAGAACCACCGACCCACGAGAAGCTACTGGCAAGCTTTCTCACATAACTAAATTTGCCGAATCTTAGACTCGAATTTAGAATTTTGTGGAATTCAGTACCAGTAGTGTATTCTTCAAACGTTGAGGAATACAATACCAGTAGGGTATAGTTTCTTTAAAGTTTGAGGAGTACAGTACCAGTAGTGTATTCTCTAACCTTTTAGGAATAGAGTACTAGTTTTGCATTCTCAAAACTTTGAGGAATACAATACCAGTAGTGTATTCTTTAAACTATGAAGAGTAGGTGTATATTATCCAAGCTTTGAGGAATACGAAACTAATTAGCGATCTCCTAGCTTTGAGAAATATGGTACCAGTAGTGCATTCTCCAAGCTTTGATGAATACGAAACTAATTAGTGTATCTCCAAGCTTAGAGGAATACAGTACTAGTAGTTTACCGTATTCATGGAATCAATGTGATATGTTCTTTCATGCATATCCAAAGCAAGATAGAAATACAGAACATGTTGAGATATGGTGCAATATCCACATGAAAAAGAATTTACATAATAGTTTATATCAATACTGTACCCTTTAAAACTCCGACAATTTAACCGAGAGAGGACAACACTTTCACAACGCTTTTAGGCAGACACTAGGTAAGTGACATGTTATTATGTTACTTCTATAATAAAAAGATATAAGCCAAATAAAACTCGCTTATTTCAGCAATTAATTTAAACATATACTTGTAAAACAGAAGCTATACTACTTTACAATTTTTCATTTTTAATGTGAGCTCTGTCTCATTTAGGGTTGAAATGATAACACTCGCATATCGATAGTGGGATTTATTATTATGAAATGATACTAAATAGATCAGACTCGAAGGGTATAATGTTTTCCAAAATTATATTAAATCCCTGGCCTTTCACTTGCGTGAGAGACAAGTGCTCTTCATCTTCACAACTCGTACTGTTCGAGGTGTTGTTCGTCTCAAAAACTAGAGTAGGAGAATTGATTTTGGTACTCATAAAGCACGGAAATCGGGCACCGCGATCGCTCACTCTCTTGTTCACTCACTCAGGACAAACATGCACATTGGTACACGACACGAGTCCTGTGTCACATACTCCATACTTGTAAATATGTCTCCATGGGGTGAGTTTTCGGTCTCTGGTTGAACGCCTCAACGGTTGCTGGCCTGAGTCTTTATGGGACACCTGTGGCGCCGGTGGGTTTAGGATCAACCTCGTAGACTGGCGATCCGGTTCTCCCTCTAGTATGATCGGGCTTCGAACTGACCTTTCGGCAGATATCTCTGAAGAACTGAACTGAGTACTCTCACGCGAGACGTCAGAGGGATTAGAAAAATGACAAAAGGGTTCACTTAAACTACATCAATATTGCCTAACCCTACTGGTTTGAAAATTTACGCTTTCAAGAGTCGAGACTTCTGTATGTTAATTTGCATAACTCCTTTATAATTGTACCCTCGAAATTACGTCCTTCCTTGATCGCTGTGAAACCTTTCCTGGAAACTGTACTATCGAAAGAAGTGCTCATTAAAGGCTTCGATAAAGGGAAGAAACGGCCTGAGTATACCTGGTGAAATGATCAGCTATCACCAACATATTCTCAAACCCTCCCTTAGATCGCACGGGGGACGAAAATCTATACCAACGAGCTCCACTGGGCGGGTGATGTGAATTGGGGTTAATTTATCTATTGCCTTAACTAGAGTCTCTCTGCCTATTCAGCGATCGCAAGACTCCACCTTGCGATTCGCGTTATTTTCCAGACCCGGCCAATAAAGCTTTTGCCTAGCTAACCATAGTGTTTCTCCTTACCTTGACGACCCATATCTTTGAGGATACCTTTCAAGGCTAGGCTCCGGTATGACTCTGGGATCCCGATTTGATCGACTGACCTTCATGAGAAGTGGTTCTGTAGAGAACGCCGTTTTCAACTACAAGGTGGTTCTATTCACAAAGAAATTTCCGCACAGATGAATTTTCTCTTCGGATATCCTCCTCGCTGTGCCGTCTCTAATTGTCGCTAGTCTTGTCAGTCAAATCTTCCCTGTCCCACTTGATGTTATTATAACGTTCGGATGAGAACACCCGAAACACTCTAAAGCAAGGGAACATAAACGATGACTCCATGACAAATGACTTCCACCAGGTCGGGAAACATTTGCGGTAAACATCTGTGGTAAAGTGTGTGTCGGCGTCATGACGCATTGGTCGTGCCATGGTCCTTTAATAGAGCATTTAATGGTTGTGCTATCTGCGAGAATCTCTCGACAAAGCAGCAAAAGTACCTGCGAACTCTAAAAACTGATGTAGCTACTTAATGTTTTTTTAATATAGATTTTTGCCAAGACACAATCGCAGGTTATCTCCAGATCAGTATTTATTCCTTTCTCAGATATAAAGTGACCCAGATAAATGACCGAGGACATGAATAACCCGCATTTAGAGGGTTTTAGCTTAAGACCGTGCTGGTGTAGGCTTACAAACTCTTCCTCTAAAAGTTCCTTGTGCTCGTCGAACGTCCTGGAGAAACTGAGAATATCATCTATGACAATGAGGCACTCTTAGGTGTGCATTTCTCCCAGGCATTTCTCCATAAGGCGCTGAAAGTAGCCCCAGCGTTGCACAGACCAAAGCTCATGCGGTTCGCCTTATAAAAGCCGAGCGGACCCACCATGAAGGCTGTATATTGATGTGTTCTTCGTCCATCTCAGCTTGCCAATAACCCGACCTTAGGTGCAGCTTGGAGAAGAACTTGGCCCTTTGCAAGGCGTCAGCAGTATCAATGAACTATGGGAGCATATTAGCATCCTTCGGGGTCTTTGCATTAAGGGTCCTTTAGTTTATACACAAATGTAGGCTGTTATCACGATTCCGGACTAACACAACATTAGAGGAGTAAGGACTGTCCGATTCCCTGATTGCATTAGCATCTAACATTTCCCTAATAAGCTGACGCACCTCCTCATACTTCTCCGGGGGTATTCTCCTGTATGGATGTTTGAACACTATGAGAAACTCTGTATTGACTGATTTGTGGTTCAATAATACATTAATATATATCCGCTTAGAAACCACTAGGCAGGAAAGATTAGTTATTAAAGACTATAATATTAATAAAAGACCTGCTGGCAAAATTAAAAAAAATATGGAATGGAACTTAATCAGATGAGTGTTTTTTTAACAAAGGGTGTATTCTCTCTCTCTCTCTCTCTCTCTCTCTCTCTCTCTCTCTCTCTCTCTCTCTCTCTCTCTCAACAGATTGTACCATTTAATATTTCTTTTAATGTCCATATAATAAAAACTAGAGATAAGTACACCCAATGCTGGCGAATTGTTTGAATTATTGCTTTCGTATCACAGAAGGAAATTACAGTTAAAATGATTACATTTTCTTAACAAAATGAAATTCTTTCTAAATGTATTGAATGGATTTCGTATGGTTGACACATGCTAATCAGTTAAATCCGATGTTGTAGTGGCTGGCTGGTTGCTGCTTAGTACCAGCATAAGCCTTCTTTCAGGTATTCCGGCAACTATGTACACATTCTGTATTCGCCAGCCAATATTGTTACAATGCAGGGTCAATATTTACTAAACCCTTACCTAGCGTGGAGGGAACTACCATCCATAACCCGATGGACGTTGATGGTACCAAGAATATGGCAATGCATGGTGGCATCGCAGTGACTTTTTTTTCGCCCTGAGTGGGTTTTCGATTTGAAACATGGGTAATAAATAAATTATACTCAAGAGTTATTATCCTTGGAGGTAATATATATATATATATATATATATATATATATATATATATATATATATATATATATATATATATATATATATATATAGTAATGGGGTAATCTCATGTTACGTCATTGACACGCAGACTTAAATTTAAATCAGATGGCGAAACAACATGGAGTCCTCTTTGCAACCACTTGTTTAATTTCCTTAGCTTCAATACTGATTTATTAATTAGAAAATGTTAAAATTCAGGTCAATATCTAGAATCGGCCAAACCACATATTATGATATGATATCAACGTTTTAGAAGAAGAAAAAATCGAAATATCAGTTGCATTTGCGTTTGGAGGGTGTGGAGGTAAAGGGTTCACTTACATACAGATCTACTTGCCATCGTTTACTTTCCCTCTGAAATGGGGTCTAGATACGGCTGTCGGTGTCGTTTGGTTTGATCAATACGTACTATAAATCTCTTTCAA
Organism: Unio delphinus; assembly: GCA_029339505.1. Lineage (NCBI taxonomy): Eukaryota > Metazoa > Mollusca > Bivalvia > Unionida > Unionidae > Unio > Unio delphinus. The sequence continues at coordinate 227,474 of JAQISU010001244.1, forward strand.
TGCATGTCCTCTACAGTCTCAGATTCGCACAGCGGTGGTTTGTTTTCAGAACCTAAATGAACAAAGGATTTAACACGCTATTTTTAAAGCCCTACTGAACTCAGTCTTGTTCGGTAAACGCAAACATTTGATTGTCAAATAAATCAGGGCAGATTCGGAGTTTCTTTGAATTTGTTGAGTGCACGTCTGTTATACTGATAGGAACAGTCAAGCCCAAAAAAACTTTCTAGGTCTTGACCAAACCATTGATTTAGATGCACTTGATTGGTGCATGGTAAAATGACATTTAAGAAAGAATAAATAGTAAATAAAAACTATGTCCCACTACCTAACATAGAACAAATAAGGCCTTTCTGGCGTATACTATATATATATATATATATATATATATATATATATATATATATATATATATATATATATAGAGAGAGAGAGAGAGAGAGAGAGAGAGAGAGAGAGAGAGAGAGAGAGTAGGTCGTTTATATATATATATATATATATATATATATATATATATATATATATATATATATATATATATATATATATATATATATATATATATATATATATATATATATATATATATATAACGACCTACTCTATAGTGACATCACATTTAGGGGTAAATGAACATCGCTGGGCCATTCCACACTACTGCGTGCAAACATTTGGTCATCGTATTATTTCAGTGCTGGACCATTTGGATCACATGTACAGTGAACGGCACAGCATGATGTAAGAATCAGTGCAAAGCATCATGACACGTGCAAGGTGAAGCACGATGAATCAGCCGATGCAATGCATAACAACAAAAAATAATTCAAAACATTTTAAACAACATAATTAATGACTCAGCGCTAGATTGTGATAACGATGTTTTTAATTTTATAGATATGATGGGAATATGTTATGTACGTAAGATGTATTGTGATATGATTTATACATAACTTTAACAATTATTCAGTCATATTGCTCAAATGTCTGCAATGTGGCAGTTTACAGTGATGTCTTGTCCGAGTTTCATCTGACCCTTGCCATCCCATTTTGTTATCTGGACATTTATGCTGAGGTGTAAGGTCAGAAACCATTCCACATCGAGAAGTTGGAATTCTCCGACACCATTTGGTGTAGGCATGGGTATGACGCGTCCTAGCCGGCCAAGTAAACTTGAACGACCTTTCATCGAGATATATCTGCATGAAATCGATAGGAATATGATTTATTTTCTCAGAAATTGTAATCATAGCATTTGTTATGTCTTTAAACCGCTGACAGACGAGAGGAAAGTACATCGTTGCTGAAATTTGACCTGGATCTGGCTATATGCATTCCTAGCCACGTGACTACCCAACTCTCGCAACCTACATTTCAATGATATCAGAGGTCATGCTGTCAACACTACACCATTTCCAGTGTTGTTGTAGGAAAACACATCGAACATATAAATGAAAGTCACGTTTTTTTTAAAAAGTAGAAAAAATGGAGTAAAAAACCCATAAAGATCGCAAAATATTTATTCTGAAAACAACGACCGAAAATCTGCAAATGTTACAGCAATTTGAAGAAAACCTGAATCACTGTGCAGAGAGTACGTCAATGTGTTAGTCACGAGACACCAACAAAAAACATTGGTATCACGTGCTCGGTACTTCTTGAACATGAGTTTCTCCACCCTTCTGTGATATCGAGATATTTCTGGTCGTTGTTCTCGGAATACATATGTTGAGAATTAAGCGTGCATAATATTTATTTTCAAACATTAAGTGACTTATATATAATATGTCCAAATTCTATATACAACAACTTTGGAATTTGTGTATTGTCGATATCACGTGACTATATGACCCATGATGTCATTGACATGTAGGTTGCAAGAGTTATATAGTAATGTGACTGAATGTAAATAACCAGATCCACGTCAAATTTCAGCAACGACGTACTTTCGTCTGTCAGCGGATTAAAGACATGACGAATGATATGTTCACGATGTTTGAGAAAATAAATCTTATTCATATCGATTTCATGCAGGTATATCTCCATGAAAGGTCATTCAAGTTTGCTGGGCCGGCTTGAAAGCGGCTACCCCATGCCGACACCAAATGTGTCGTTGAATTCCAATTTTTCGATAGGGAATGGTCTTTGACCCTACAGCTTAACAAAAATGTCAAAATATTAACAATGTGGTGACAAAGTTCTTAGGAAACTCTGACTACGTGATGTCTAGCACTTGGGCACCATTCTCCAAACATGTAGCATGAGGTCCCAACCAGTCACATTTTCCTGACACCACGCCGACCAGTCCTAACACTAACATCTGAATACTGAGTAACAAGCGAGGCAGCTGTTAGCACCATTTTTATAAGACATCTCTATAAACTGCCACACTGCAGACATCGTAGCGATATGACTGAAAACTCGTTAAAGTTACGTTAAAAATCCAAATCACACACACACACACACACACACACACACACACACACTATTCATCCTCTTTGTTTTAAAACCATTTCAACTTGATATGTCATTTTATTTTTCTCATAGAAATAACTTCCCTCTATTCTCTCCCCTTAAGACTTCTAATGTATGAGGAGAAAAGGTACAAAACGCAGAATCACCTATTATTACTTGCTTGAAGGTATTTTCCTCGGTACAGTTAAAATGGTAATCCATCTCAAAAAAATTTTTGTATTTTGAAATTCTCAGTAATTGGCCTCTTTAAAATGTAGGTGTTCCAAATGTATCCGTTGTCATGTGATCGAACAGATTGATACATCGTTCTGACCTGTTTTATTTCTAGATTGAGTTGAATCGAAGTTATGTTGTGTTCACTGATCTGCGATGGACGTTATTGTAATCGCCAATTAGCTTTGGTAAAAATGTCAACGTATTTTTTATTTCACTGTCAGTTCTAAATGTTCACATTTTAGTCATTAGAGTCATGTTTAAAAAAAATCCCACTACACATGGTCTTTTTTGTAAGAGTAAGCTAAAACGCGAATCCTTCACTTTCCTGTTGTAAATATCTTTTACTTCATCATACTGTATATGTTCATGTTTTCGCTCTTTGAAAATTTCTCTAGCAGCTACGTTTTTGTTTTGATGACTTCTAATTCCGTTTGTCTCATTTATATTTAAATCTTGTGAATCTGGATTACATATCGGTGTGAAACAACTCCACCTGTGATTCCCAAACTACTGCCCCCACATACCCATCCTTTGCACTGGCGATTTCATGTAATAATAATAATAATGCATACATTCATACATTACACACACACACACACACACACACACACACACACACACACACACATACATACATACATACATACATACATACATACATACATACATACATACATACATACATACATACATACATACATACAATTCTAGAGACTATAAGACGGATCAAAGTCAAGAAAATGTGAATTGCCCTAGGAATGCACGATCCGGAAAAAGATAAATCTCCTGTGACAGGAAAATATAAATTTTCTTCCCAGAAATAAATTTGATTAAATAATAATAATAATAATAATAATAATAATAATAATAATAATAATAATAATAATGACAACAATAATAATAACCAGTGAATTAATAAATAATAATGTATGATAGCGGACATAACAAAACTTAAATAGGCACCTCAGACAGTGCCGCGACAGGCATGACATTTCTTAGAAGCGTCTGTTGACGCATGGTCACAGAAATATTTAGGTTCCACTGTAGGATGTACGTAAATACTTTAACATTTTTCAAAGTTTGATTTAAAGGAAAGCTGTATCTATGGTTTGTGCCAATTGTTTTTGGAAATTTTTCTATCACTAAATATAATGATTTCCCTGAAATTTATGTTAGTTAAATGAAAGGAAAGAAAAATATATATACTCTTTTTGATAATTTTTACATTTGTTTTTCATTTTAATTTATTAATAACGTATTGATGTAACAAAGTGTATTTTTTTAAATAATATTTTAATATAGACCACAACATTTTTAAACACGTAATCTTCCTTCAATAGCTGTTTCAAAATGTACGATCCGAATTCACTCATTTTCTTCATGCTTTGTTGATAGTTTGATTTAAAAAATGTAAAAATAAAATCGGAAAAATGTGAACACAATCCTCTAGTATGTTTGCTCTTTGACCAATAACAACAATTACAATGTAAAATAAACTTGACGTGTTCTAGTCTGATAAGGCTGTTATTACTAATATATATCTTAATCATTTAAAATGTACTTCAAATAATTGATTTTTTAATATCTACTTTTGATGTTTATAAATATGTTAAATTTACACGCCAATTCTGAACTATTTAAAGATGAAATAAGTTGTGTTACATCTTTATGCTGTGTAATATATTGTGACTTTGTTATACTTTGCCCCTTCTTTGTTGCCATTAATTTGATTTAAAAGAAAGAAAGAAAGAAAGAAAGAAAGAAAGAAAGAAAGAAAGAAAGAAAGAAAGAAAGAAAGAAAGAAGAAAGGAAGGAAGGAAGGAAGGAATAAATTTTTTTGAAACTGTCAGAAGTCGCAGCACTCAATCAGCTTTCGAACAATATTTCAAACCACAACTCTATTGCGGTGAATGTAAATTGTAACTCTACGTGTCAGACACAAGTGTAGGGAGATCACCATATACTCCAAAATGTATGTTATACCAGGCAGGTTATCTGCCCTGCCTTACAGGAAAAACCTCCGCGAAGATCGACATGTTTATGACATTTTGATCTAAAGTAATCTCCGATCTGATTCCAGGTTATATTTAGTTCCCTAATAGAACAGACGCCTATCTATATTTAAAAAGAAGGATAAAGAAACAAAAAACATGTTCTGTCATTGATACTAACCTTAGAAAATACCAGGATTATCATCAAAAGTTTAAACATTTTCATTGATTGTTAAATGTCCTCGAGTACGACCGATAACGTTAAAAGCCGGGTGTTCATCCACCACAATCTTACTAATTTAGGAAGATTCACTACGACTACCTCCGAGTTTCTTGTTCGACTCATATCGAAAAAATATAAATTGCTCCGAATGTGACATAGTTTCTGTTTGGACCACTTAGAATATTTAAGTGTAAATAATTGAACGAGATGTGACGGTGTTACGGGTTGGGTGTATATAATGTTATTATATATCCCACCTCTTTCGGTACTCGGTATCTAGGAGATGACCGCCCTCGATATAATTCGCCCGGTTCGAGTAAACGTACAGGTAGAATAAGTAAGAATCTGAGCAGATATATAGAACAGAATGACTCGAACCCCCGTATACAAAAGAATCAAAATTTTATTAATTACAAACAATGGAAAATCAATACAATTCATTAGAAAGATACACTTCTTTAGAATAAATCTATCTTCGAACCCTCTAAGACACAATTAGATTTATATACACATAAACGACTAGCCGATCTGTTTACAGATAGGGTGTTTTTCTCCATCATACAAACAAGTGAACAGTCGAAATCGTTGCCGTGTGCGAGTGCATAACCTGCTTAGCGATGGTTCCCTCCAATTCGTCCTTTCACTCCATCTTTCCTTCCGTTTCCCTTTCTCTCCGAATTTCTCACGGCTTAGCCTCCTTTCTTTTGGCGGACAGGTCGATATGTAGAGTTCTCAATGCGTCTGAAGATGTATCAAATATATCTCTGCAGACTTCTCAAAGCGTGTGAAGATCTATTTTCCCATTAAGTTGTGTCGTTTACACCCCGTTTTCTTCCTAGGCATTTATCACGAGGAGTATTTCTTGCAAATTCTATCCTCGGAGTCAAAGACTGAAGTTCAAAGACTAGTATTCTCCCATACAGAACAGCTTAGACTGATTAGAATCTTCGATGTACGATATTAAACTAGGAATTTCAGTGTGGGAACCACGCCCCTTCATTAAGTGTGGTCAATCATAATCACGCACATTTTCCGCATTTTTTTAGAAGCGCCAAACCCTGGGTCAGTCTGATCTTCTACGTTGACTACTGGTCAACATGGCAGTTGTGACAATTGATTCGCATCCATTCTCTAGAAATCTAATGAATGGTTCCCTGGTCTCATCTACAGTGTAATGGGTTCAAGATAGCTCGCCAGAAATTTGCCCCGTCACAGACGGACTATTGAATTATTTTTGTATGTTCATTCGTAACATTTCGGTCGATCCTAAGTTAGGCTTTTTTCTTCTTGCGGAGATATTTTCGGCGAACAAAATGTGGAGTTTTATGTAATCAAACTGCGCCGACATACATTCAAAACATATTTTAGTCACGCAGAAATACCCAAGCTGGTTTTCAATGAACTAGCATTTTTGGTCAGACCACAATAAAATGTTTCCGATTTGTGTGTAGCCAAATAGCTCAATCTAAATTTTGATGTGTTGTTTGGCTGTGCCTTTCACTTTAAACCCTTCACGAGAGGAACTTATTTTTTTTACCACGGAATGATGGTGAAGGAGTCATTCTTTATTTTCAGATGCCTTTTTGTGTTTATGAAAGCCTAGTGGTGGAAGCGCGCGCAGTCAAAGTATGAAATATGGTGGAGAGCTATATTTTTTTCATTGACCCGGAAATAGAATCGTAAGCACACTAGGCTTTTTCCACTGTGATAAAAAAGGCAAGATGACACCTGCAAGTTTTAGTTTGTTAATGCACTGTCGCCCAACATTATCGCCTGGGCATAAATCGGTTAAAATCTGCTAATCCGTCAATTAAACATTATAGATTTATGGGAAGGGTTATGGGACGTTCACATTTTTGTAAATGCCTGTAGATGTCATTAATTTCAAATAACGACGATTTCTTTACCATGGACATTTGATTCTTTTTGTCAGTTGTGATTTGGTTTGAGTGGCGTATTTATTATCAGCAGTATATTGCGTTCGGTAGTGATCGACGACTTCAAAATTTAAAACGTTATAGCGAGTATTGCTGATGGATTATTTCTCGAGTTAACAATATTTGCGTGGTGTTTTATTAATGACTGGTGGATGCGCTGTGAAAGTTTGCTTGGATTCGGCGAACATTCTTCACATATTTGTACTATTACTATTATAGAACAATATGCGTTAGATTTTATTTTGATTTTAAATTAGCGAAATCTGGGAGCTCTGTTTTGAAGAAAATATCAGTTTTAGTATTTACATTTAAATAGAAGCGTTTCCAAATTTTACAATCGCTCTCCGGAATGTATTTGACAAGTGTTGTTTCGATAGCAAGCTGTGACAGAAGCGTTTCAAAGCTGAGCGTCGTAAAACATGCTTATGTTCGACCATGAGTCAGCCGTCATGGTTAAACTAATTTGGTAATATTGTCAGTAGAAACTTAAATCTCTTATAATGGCGTTCAATGTCGTCATTGAGGAGTTTGATGTGTTTAAAGCTCGGAAAACTTATCGTCTTTAAGATATTGTATTGACATATGTACATTCTGGTAAATAAACAGTCCATAAATAAAACGATTTTGTTAAAATTAATGATTTATGTTAAAACTTAACAATAATATGTTAGAAGTGAGCCAAATGTGGAAATGACAGGCATGCATAAATTGGTGCTTGATTGTGTTGTGTGAATAATAGTATAATGATGCCCGGAAGAAACATCAAATTACATTAAATTGCAGGAAATCGTTGACTGGCCCTGGGGACTAGACCCCATCCGAAGAATAATTACCCGGCTTATGCCCTCGTATTCTAGACCTTTGGGCCATTATTGTCGCCCTTGGCACCATTTACGCCACTGGCCCCGGGCATTATTTACCCTTAGTACGCCACTGTTTTTTTTTATATTTGTACTTTGGTAAACATAACCTTAGACCCAACTCTTAAACAATTATCGCCTTTTAACAATTATTGCATTAAAAAAAAAATTCTTCATATGTTTGTTTCATATAACATGATGTTAATTTAAGTTAATATATACGGCAAAATGTAATGTTAGGTATTTACCTAACTGGCAAGTTTTTTAACCGGTAATGCTTTTGTACTGTGACAGAACTGTTTCTAGCAGGAGCAAGGGTCATAGCAAATGCCGCCAAACTATATACACTTGTGGTGTACATGCACTAAGTGGTTTGGATTAGTTTTTCTGGGTTGAATGTCATTTATCCGCACATGGTTTAAACATAGCGGTCAGTATATTTGGTCAAGGAAAAATCCAGGGGAAAAAAACGGGAAATATCACTGACGTACGGGAAACTACTAACAAGCTTTCTGGTATGTATATTTGATTTTATTTAATTGTTTGTTTATTAGTTTTAAATTTTTGTTGTAATGTAACTTGATTAACTGGATTTGATATTATCCAGAAAATTCAGTTCAGTTCGGACTGATTTTTTTTTTATTTTTGACGTAAACAACTTTATAGAAACACTGTACACAATGCTACCCTAGTTTTTAACCTTGATTCAAAACCAGTAAGAGTTATAGTAAATAAAAATTTAAAAAAAAACTTTCTCAGAGTAAGATTCATAAAGTGAATCGAGGCCATACTAGGAATACGTGACAAATAACATGTAATTGTTACAAACTCTGGTTTTCCCAGAGGATTGATCAACATCCGGGCATTTATTTTGCGTTGTAGCTAGATTTAGTATTGATGTTTGTAGAAAGAATGGTCATTGGTTGTTTAACACATGTGAAGTATAAAGTGTTTTATATTGTGACCAGTTTCGGGTTAATTGTTTTGTTTAATTTAATTTAATTGGATTGTTTGTTTTTCCCTGGAAAAACTACTGCTATTCTTGGACAAGGATATTTATCGAAATTTACACATCATTAAAAACTGGAATAGTATTCTCTGTGATTCAACAAGGAACTGTTGACACATCAGTATGACACTGACCACAGCATACATCCTCGCCTTCATTTTGGATTTCATCTGGATTCGAACTCAGTTTCATTAAGACTTTTATTACTAGGACATCTGTTTTTCAATTCTTGGATTATTCTTGGATTATTTTTGGTTTGATTCGTAGAACCGTAAATTCTTTTTCTCATTTTCCCCTTGCAATAAATTATTTGTTAAATTTACAAAGTGTGTTGTCTTCACTTTTTTCTTGTTATTTATTGTGGAACAATTTGAGAACTGTAGCAGTGAAGGTTGTAGTCGTGTATACCCCTTCCCATCCCGACCCCCGTCATCGTGATATAGTGGGGTTTCATTTTACTTGCAGATCCACAAATAAACTGTGACTACGTGGTTCCCTCGTGTTAATCATTACACATTTTAAACAATACATCTTTCCTTATGTCCATATGCCCAGACTGTAATGTACATCCCTTTGAGCTAATATTCGTAGTTTTGTGCCGTTATCAACCGTTCTCCTTTGCTACTGATATTTTAATTGGTGTTCTGGATTTTGAAATGGTTGGTATGGAAATATAAACAGTATACAACAATATATTTTTGCTAAATATATCCTATTTCAGCAATGAAATAACACAGGCACTCGTACATAGGTGCAGGGGACTTGTTCAACCCCCACCCCGGATTTCACCTCTAAGCATGTTTTGGCCTACGTCCGTAAACACTAATAACTTATCACTATATATACCCCATCACGAAAATGATTCTGCGAAAGATCCTGTCAAATAATGTTAAGTATACAAGATACTCATTAACATTAAATTGCAACTCACAATATCAGTCCAACATCAATTATCCTCATATAAGGTACACTTGAAGCAGATTCATCTCAAAAAATAATTCATGAATTCATAGCAACAGTGGCCAAATTATTTGTTGCTTTCAACACATTTCTATCGCCAGGTGCTTGGACAGCCGTAAGACAAGTCTTTCTTGGTATTCAGCTTGAAGGTTTGCGTATTTAAATAGGTTCAATGTATATAGTGGAATATTCAACATATGGGTCTGCAGGCAGCAAACGGCCCAAACAAACAAGGGGCCCAAATTGGATCATTTTGACGAGGCGCCCTTCTGAGCACAGCATTTGGAAATAAACTTTTAAAGTTTTATGATATTGAACTTAAATTTTCTTTCATCGCTTTAAAAATAGTCTCTCACTCTAAATATATAATTTTAAAACTTGGCCCAAGGCGGTTAAGTCATCCCGTGTTGTTGCTGCAAATTGGTTAGTACGATAGGCAATATGGCAAATTTATCTACCACCACCAAAACGAATTCAGCACGCACATTTTGATGTCAGCACTCCTAATGAAGTTCATCAAGCAGATATTTTATTTGTACCTCATGATGCTATCAAAATTGGTAAACGTCAATACCCATTCAAGTACGCGTTGACTGTCGTTAACTTTGCAAATGGGTATAAAGAATCAGAGCCGTTATTAACTAAAACAGCTGCTGAAGTTGTATTAGCTTTAGAACGAATTTATCAACGAGGCCATAACTACTACAGGTTGATCAGTGCAAAGAATCTCAGGGTATAGTATCATCTCTTATGAAAAAACATGACGTCAAAAGCAGATGAGGACATACCGCAATTTGTCGTAATAAGGCTATCGTTGAACGATTTAATGGAACACTTGTTGAGCGGTTATTCAAATATAAAAAAGCGAAGAAAATATCCATCAACAAACTTCAAAAATATATGAGATCTTCTGAATGGGTTGTAAAACTACCAAGTGTAATGGCTGCATTAAATACTGAAGTTACTCGTGCAATTTCTATTAAACCTATTAAGGCGATGACAAAAGACATATACCAATACAAAGACATGACTTTTCAAAACAATCAGTATTAGGTAATGTGACTGTAAGATATTTATATGAACCCGATGAAGTGGAAGGCGGTAAAATAGAGCGACTTTTCCTATCTGGAGTGTAACTACGCATACAATTATTCAACATCTACTCATCGTGGATTTATACGTGAACAATTACAAATAATTGCTGAAGATACACATATACCACCGTGTTCACGTTTGTTAAACGCCAGCACATTTACGTTAATTACATTCAAGACAAGTCAACGTCGTATTGTCACGTGTGTGACCAATACTACTATATTTTCTATCTACGGTAAATTGTCTTGGATTATTATTTGAATACTGCCACAACATTGATGTGTTTCAGCTCGCACAATGATTATTCTGTTGTTGTTTTATTGTTATGAAAACTTCAGCTTCCAGATCAAAGTTGCACTTGTGTTGTTTTATTAACTTGTTTATGACCAACTGCTTGTTTCTTATTATCACATCGCCATTGCCAGCAGCAGTTTGATTATTATTTTCTGTGAAGTCTATGATAACCCTCCGCAACTGAGATATTCTTCTGACGCGAGACACTGCGAGATAGACTAAGTTTGACCATTCGATACGATAATCAACGCTCCAGTCAACTGTATTAAAGATGTTTAATGTCACTTCAGATGTACAAGCATGCGCATCATGATCAACGATATGAACTGGAGCTCATTTCGACAAATATTTTGGCTCGTATAATACTTCTCATGTGATTGTTCTTTTTACTGTTAATGGAATTACACTGCTGTTGATTTTTTAAAACTTAGCAGCATCATTGTTTTAGTTCCTTTGTTCTTGACTGATTCAGCTTATTTGTATATTTTTAACATACCAGATTTGTTGCTTAATTTCCACGTATCGCATTTGTGAAGTGTTCCGTTAATCGTTCGGCTACACTATTTTTGTTGTTGAAAATTGTATTGATTTTATTCTTAACGCTGGGTTTATTATTCAGTGATATCATAAATAATTGCGGTTGCATGATACATTCGATCATAATACGGTTTTTCAATACCAGTCAATATTCCTGGTTTGGAATGTTGACTCAATACGGCGATTGTTTCATTATGAAGGACACGGTCACGTTTGTTACAGATAATCCAAGTAGTGTCTGCCGCGGTATTTACCGCAAAATTAAATTTTACTCTGAAAAAATATGTTTGATTGTCGAGATAATTAATAATCATCGATGCTCGACCATTGTTCATTGTAGCATCAATAACACCATCGGCGATGACTTCGTCAACACCTTTAGTGTTGCTTATCATCCTACATGTTGACCACACATGAGACACACCATCGCTCTGAAATTCTTTCTTGGCATCATAAATACTCTTAATTTGGGTTTACGTCGATCAACCAGAGCTCGTCTGATCTGGGCAATAAGTGGTTCATCTATCAATAATCAATATATATATATATATATATATATATATATATATATATATATATATATATAATGATTCAAACAAAGAATATGTGCAAGTGGTTAATTATAGGCTCTAGAAATCCTTGTAACAAAGCATATGTAAATGAATTATGCAGATATCATTTAAAAAGTGAACGAAGAGGGAGTTTAGGTCCAAAGCCATGTGTTCAATGTGGTGTTGGAGTTATATGAGGCACACAGTTATGTGTACAAAAAAGCATCCAATCATCAATAATTATGAGACATCTCGTGATGGTGTTGTCAGAATCTGTCGACTACAGTTGGTAGTGTTGAAAATGTCTGTTATCTTAAAGTAATGCTGGATAAAAAGATATCTTTAACATACAGTCATTTACGAATGTTTCAAGTGACCGATTGAAAAGATGTCTTGTGATCGATCATGGTCAAAAACTTAATAATAATTTGCTTAATTTACGAATTATCACGTATAGTCAGAACTCTGCATGTGAAAATACTTGTGGAGGGGGGGGGGGTGTACAGCTAATGCAATGAATGTGATTAAATCTAATAATAGAGAGATTGGAGAAAAAAATAATGTTTATATCAGCTGGAAAATACTTTGATATTAACCCGCGTTCTGTAAATTTGTCGCAGGAACTATTACAAAATCGTTTTTTTCAAAGACGTCTAAAAATAACTTCCCATTATATTTACGAAAGATAACTGTCAAGCTAAGCTATCTCTGGTAGAGTAATAATAATTATTTATGTAATGTTTTTTTTTTTGCATATAATTATTTATTTAGTCAGATACCTGTGTAACAAGTATGAAATTTCAGCATTATTGAAGGTAGATAACTCTGTCAATGGTACGTAACGCGTTTAGAGTTACCTCGGTTGTTACTGCGAGATCTCACAAATGATAAGCATGTCTTTCTAAGTAGAGCTTGATTTTTTTCTCTCCATCGTAATTAATTAACCATCTGTGTGATTAATATCAGTGAAGTAACATTATTGTAAATAGTGGAAGGATATTTACGGTTTCTAACTTACAAACGAAATCGCAGAACACGCTGTTAAATGTAGCTAAGCTATTTTTAGATGTGGTATACAAAAATACACCTATATTAATTTAACTTGCAAAGTCAATGCAGAAATATACGTGTGTGTGTGTGTGTATATATATATATATATATATATATATATATATATATATATATATATATATATATATATATATATATATTATATAGTGTGTTTAAAAGAAATCCACGCCGTAGTTTTACTTAGTATAATAATCATATGTAGCAGTCCGGCATAACTTCATAATAATTTTTGAAACGTATGCCATTAAGATCGCATTGCTAACGCGGCTGATTCTCATATTGGCGATCGTCATTCGATCTTGTTAACGGTTGCAATAATAGCGATTTTTAATTAGAAATTGGGGCTCAAGAGATTTCATGTAAACTTCTCACCGCGTCGAACAACGTATGTTGTAAATAATAATCATATGTAGCAGTCCAGCTGGGATAACTTAATAATTTTTTAAACTTGTATCTGTAAGAAATCGATGATTTTCATTATTATTCTGAGAAAAATTACTTAATTAGAGGTGGGGCTTTTCTTCTCCATGATTCAAAGATTTTAGGAAAATCTTCATTAATAAGATAATAATAATGAGGTCTTTGAATAGCTCCTAATCTATAAAAGAGATAAACACTTTACAACATACATACATACATACATACATACATACATATATATATATATATATATATATATATATATATATATATATATATATATATATATATATATATATATATATATATATTGATATGACTACCAGAAAAAACAAAAAACAAAACAGCACGAAATTAGAAAACATAAATTATGCTGAAAATATTTAAGGTAGGAAACATTATTAGGTCTTTAAGTTTGTTCTTGCAGTCGAGAAAGGTGAGTTTTAAGAGTACTCTTGAAAGGAATCACTGTGTCTTTGTGTCTTATTTCAATGGGCAATTTATTTTACGTTGCTGGGCCCTGGTGTGCATATGATTTCATTTTCATAGTGGGAATAATGAGTATACGATTGACAATAGAGGAGCGTAAGTATCTTGCTGGTATCTACACATGGGTGAGTCAACATAGGTATGTTGGACTGGATTCAATCAGTGACACATAGCAAAGAGACCATGTTCTCTGTTTGATTCTGGATCGAATGGAAAGCCAGTGTATGATACAGAGCAGAGGGGAGGTGTGCTTTGATTGTGGTACTCTAAAGATGATCCGAGCAGCTGTGTTTTGAGCTGTTTTAAATTTTCTGGAGTAAATATTGTGACGAACCACACAGAATTGAGTTACAATAGTCCAGTCTTGAAAGTACTAATAAAACAGACATCATTAATATTCCCGTTTAGTTGAATTGTTGCTGGTAAAACAAATGTTGGTTTAAAAAAATTCACGATTATGCCTACTATTCTGAGTTAAACTACTTAATTGGAGGTGGGACTTTTTTCCCATGATTCAAAGATCATTAATATTCTTTGTTAGTTCATTTGTTGCAAGTGCTGGTATTACAAATGTTGGTAAGAAATTCACGATTATGATTATCATTCTGAGTAAAATTTCTTACAGATATATTACAGATATCTGTTTTCTGTGTTTGCACTCTCCCGGGGTTTTATATGGGTGGGGGTTTGAATTTGTGGAGCCTCCAAAAATAATAAGTAAGAATGATGAGATCTCAATCTTAATAAGGGTATAATAATACAACAACATTCAAGACAAATGTCGCCTCTAAACCTACTCAAGGAAGAAAAGCCTGATGAATGATGCCCCAATCAGCATTCAGTAAATTAAAGGATATCTATACAAAACATTCAGAATGAATGTCAGCGAAAACGAAAAGCCTCGTGAAGGATGCGCCATACAACATTCAGAAAAATAATAAAATAACAAAGAATGTCGGGCGACAAAGGCATTGTAATCAGGGATCCTTATGGAACGAAACAAAGGCATATGAGGGATAAAATGAATTTCGGCTCTTTTATGAAACGGCAGAAAAGCCAATAAAGTAACCCGTTGGAGATAACCGCTCATCAGTGCTAATGTTTATGTTTTGTTAAACTTTGTACAACTTGCTTAAACAATTTAATTTAAATACGAATTAATTATATAATGAAATCTGAAAATATTAAACATTAAATTAATATTATTAGTTCATTTGTTGCAAATTTAAACGACTGCATAAAAATATCAGATGAAATAAATCCTGACAAACAATATTTCTGATTTTGAATCCTTACAAAAACGTAAATTTGAAGATATATGTACCCTTCCATCCCAGTACAAATCCATTAAACAGTCTATGTTTTTTATTCGCTGGCAGATATATATAAAGAAGGGCCAAAATCCTTATCTCACTCAGGTGTGGTCGAAACAATTAGATCAGTTACCTCACGAATACGAAACCTAAAAAGTATGAACACGCGTATGAGACAATAGGGAAAGATTATCTCAGCGATTGAGAACGAAAACAGTGATGATCTAACGCGTGATTGTGAAAATGAGATTAGAGACGAAGTAAAAAGAAGTGTTTATTATAATTTTATGTTTCTCAACCCTATAATTAGTACTTTTTATTACTATTTCTCCCCCTCCACCAATTATGAAGTAATTGAAGAATAATAAGATAATAGTATTTATTTAGATATAGATAATATTTTCAAGCCAATCAAATTCAAACCAGGAATGTGCATAATTCAGAATCTGATCTCCATCACACGTAATCATAATCGTAATCACGTGATAGCGTAAATATTGTACTAACGACATTTTCAAGTACCTCATTGGTATGTATATAAACTCTCACGGGCTGGAACATTATATAGCATTTATGTATTTAAGTTGTAAATTGCCAACTTCGACTCTATAAAAATCGTTAAGATGTTACGTAGAGATTTATATTCAGAAATTCCAGACGTAAATAAAGCAAGTGAGCGGCCTGGTCAGTAAGTTTAAAATGTATCCGTGATAATAGCGGAATATGATATCGTAGACAAACCGGATTAATGAGTTCCTGTACAAACAAATATCCAAGAAGTATTTGCGGAGTAAATATATATAGAGAAAATATATTTGCTGAGCTTGATTAGACTTTTCGAGATCTATTTGAAAACTTCCATCAATTACGTCACATACAAGATTGACCG
The DNA here is from genome assembly GCA_029339505.1 of Unio delphinus. Taxonomy (NCBI): domain Eukaryota; kingdom Metazoa; phylum Mollusca; class Bivalvia; order Unionida; family Unionidae; genus Unio; species Unio delphinus. Next base: position 243,801 of record JAQISU010001244.1, read on the forward strand.
CTATGGTTGATTTGATATTAACGATTCCCGGGAAAATATGACTGCCGCCACCGTGAAGATCATTGTTATATTTAAGAAAATTTGGAGGGGGGGGGGTCTCCATGATTTAAAGATTTTTTAGAAAATTCTCTTTAATAAGATCATTAATATTCTATTTTAGTTGCAAGGGCTGGTATTACAGATGTTGGTAGTTGTTGTTCGGTCATTTTGTAATGATTAAGAAATATTTTCTTAAACGTTATTCTTGAAGAAGTACCAAGAATAATATTTCCCTAAACATCGCTTGTTCATGAATCTTCCAATTAGCATATTCAGTATCCAATGCAATTTGATTTAAATGTTGTATAGTTTCAATAATTTGTTGGTTTACCTATTCTGAATAATGTTGTGTAATATTGACCGATTTGTTTTGTAAATTACCACATATACGTATAAATTCAGGTTTTATTTCTCTTGGAAATTCATGAATAATTTCTTCATCAATTGATGCTGTTCTAGCTCTAGAATCAATATCATATACTTCTAAAACAGGTATATTTTGCAATCTAACGAAGTAAAATAAAAACAATCTTTTAACTATTTCATAATTGCTACCAGAATCCTTGTCTAAAGTACTCCACGTAAAATCTCTTCGCCCTTCTGGAATATTAATAAATATTTTTATCTGTTGTAAATTCATCGAACTTTGGTTCTGGAATCGCTTGGTATTTAACGGAATATCAGGCCAACCTAACAGTGATCTGATCAATGATTGATAAATATCTACAACATAATCAGTTGAATTTATTTCAATCGAAGCCGAGAATGTTGGTTTGTGTACTGTTTTAACTATTTTGGATTCTCTTCATGTAATATCTTTAATTTTGCACTGAAATTCATCATTTATTTGTTCGATCTAATAATCACTTTTGTAATATCGGCAATTGGCCAGTCAGGGATTGCACCTTTTTTATTATTTGCAAATATCAAAGTATTATTCGCCTGTAACACACAACAAGATTTTGATCCAATATTCGGTAAACTATAATACTGATACATGTGCAAGGGCAATTTCTTTCACTGGAATTGCAGTTGGACACCTTACGCTGAACTCAGGATTGGTAGAGCTTGATGATATCATCGTTGCTTTTTATCGAGTTGTATTAACGAAGATATATTGCAGTAATTCTTGCGATGTCGACATTATTATTATTATTATTATTATTATTATTATTATCTAAATCAGACGCTATTCTCTCGTCGTAAATGATAATCATTTTCGTGATCTATCTGATATTATTCCATTACTAAGGCCTGATGATATCAACGAAGATAATTTAAAGCATGCTAGCGTCATTGGGTGAAATTGTACTGTATACTCATGGTAGGTTTTCCCCCAGCTTCATGTAGATATGTTTGCAATGATATTAATAATCAGTCTTAATTGCTGTTGCAGCTGAAACACAAATTTTTACAACTACTGGTGCCATCGCTATCGATGTTATTATTGATAACAATAAATCGGTTCCAGCGATAACAGCAGACGCCGAATATACATTATATCAACGACAATTACACGTCTGCGATATTTTTTTAAATTTTACTGTATTTTCGTCTACGATATTTCAGTTTTGTTTGCCACGTATTTACTTATATTGTATTGTTGTACATTGATTGAGTAGCTCATTATACTAAGTAAGCTGTAGTGTAGCAATTTAATTCAAGACACCAATGATAAATCAAGGCGAGTCATTTTTCTTCATGTTCCACTTCAAATGTTATTTCTCCGTTTTGATCTAGTAATACTAACACTGATCCACCGGATCTATGGATAACGCCGTGGAATTGTAGTAGATACCGTAAATGTTCTAACACCAAGTTTTACGAATCTGTATATATCGGTAACCTAAGCACGATGTTTAATTAATTTATTAGGAGGTGATTATACTACCTGTCCAGACGCTACAGTATATACTACGCTAAATGTGATCATTTTTATGTCAACGAGCTTAATCTCGATAACCTCTCAACTTCCACAAAATTCATTTACGTTTCTACTCAAGATCACATTTATGTGAGCTGTAGAATCAGATCTAAGATCGATTACTCCATTACTGATTACTGTTAACGAGTTCATCATTGTAAAGTCTCTATCGTCGACGTATTTCGTTGTTTCAGAGTCATCATTTGATTCTGGTTCTCATTATTATTAGTCATATTAAGATGACCAGTCATTGCATCACCAGATTGCTGTAATCAACTACGAATAGAATCTGATATCACTGACATAAACAACGTCGGGCTTAATTTTTCCACCACCATCAAACACGGCTATGTTGTTTTCAGTTACTCCAGTAATTGAAACGATAATATCTCATAATGCAAAATTACTAATTATTAATTTTCCTAGCGTGAAATGGATCTAAATTTGCAAGATTTAATAATTCAGATATTTCATCACTAATGATTTTATTTACATTTTCATGTGATATTCCGTCCATTGTTTGTTTTTATTTAGAAGAAGATCTTCCGTAAATATCAATAATTTTTATTTAAGATCTGTTTAAAACGATTTACTGTCAATTGCTCGCCGACAATTGCTCGCCGGTCAATTGCTCGTGGTTAATTGCTCGCTATAACAATTGCTCGCGGAATGTACTGCTCGCCGGTCAATTGATCGCGAGAACAATAGCTCGCCGGCCAATTGATCTCTTTGAAAAGTCAAATATTATGGCAAAATAGGTTAATGTTAAGATACTCAATATCAACACATCTGCTCTAAGAAGTGCGTGATTAGTTAAAGTGATATGTCTTGACGTCATAATTAGACTGCTCGCCGGTCAATCGATCGCGAGAACAATAGCTCGCCGGCCAATTGATCTCTTTGAAAAGTGCTCTAACAGGTGTAACTGTTTCTGAAATATACTTAGCGGAATAATAACAATTTTAATTATTGTCTACTCAAATACATTCAATAAGGGCCTCAACAGGTATATAAGGCAGGACAAATGCTACTTTTTTCAAACGTAATAGTAATTTACTAGAAATTTACTAATAAAATTTCAATATTAAATATTATAATACAATTTGTTTTTTAAATGGCTCTAAGATTTGCGACTAGCGAGAAAGGAAAACGCAAACTTATTGATAATGGTCATGTATACATCAAAGATAAGTCTAACGGTGAAAAAACGTTTTGGAAGTGCGAATATTCTAGAAGCAAAAGGTGTCTATTGTCAAGATTAATGGTACCGGTTTCGACTTTATTGTGCTGATTAGGTAATTGATCACGCATAAAAACACCTCTAAAGTTCTTTTTTTAAATTTTCAGCAGCAATAATTAAATCAAAAGTAGGTATTTGAATTAACGAAGTGTCCAATGAAGTTTCACATCTTTACTGTATCATGAGCGTGGAGTTACTGGTAATCTTATATCCGTCTCTCTTTTTAAAAATCCTTGAGTGCCATATTGGCAAGCGGCTCCAACAGCAGCAAACTCAGCTGACTTTGCGACAGCTGGAGCAGAGTAGCTATTAATGCAGGTATAGCTGCAAGAAGTCGAAATATACCACCTGTTTGCATTAAATCTTTAATAGAACTTGGATCAAAATTAGAGTTGAACTCCTGTTTTTAATTCTAATACTTTGCTAAAATGTTTGAGCTAATGATAATTTGTTTTGAAGTTTGATCTTTTCAAACATTATTTTTGTTCCGCATTTACTTGCTAGTTTGAAGTGTAATTTTTTCACTTGACCAGAAGTTAGGGTAACATTAACTTGACTATATGATATTTATAATATCTCCAATGATTTAATTACATGTTTTCTACTGGGGGATCAATAACTCTTATTCGTCCACCAGCGACTTCGGGTAACATCGCTTTGTCTGAAATTATAACAGCAACTGTTCTGTAATTAGGATTTACAGTAGCGTTTCTGTTGACACGAGATCGAAAGTGCATATCAACGACAATTTGTCTAGTTAAATCAAGATGTTCCAATAAATGGGATACAGCGTTGTGAAATCCCGCTGAGATATCTGCAAACCAGTATATATATATATATATATATATATATATATATATATATATATATATATATATATATATATATATATATATATATATATATATATATATATTCTGATCACGGCCCATAAAAGACATCAAACGAAGATATGTACGTGCTACATCATAGTTTTCAAAATTTAATAATATATCCTCAGATGGATCTTGTTGACCATTTATCCTCAGAAAATCCTCTCAAACTTCAAGTATGTCATAAATCATTGGATTATGTTCTTGATAGTTTAATCGATTAGTATTTTGAAAAGCAATGAAAATATGTCGTGGTGCAGAAACACCGTGGTATGATGCTATATGCTTTGTAAATAAACAATTAAGGGCACTTTGAACAATATATGTTGTTACTGCTTTGATCTATAAACTCGAGTAATGTTTGTTCTTCTGCAATTGTTGGAGTCATTACCGGAATCCATAATGAGAGTTTTATTAATATTACTTTACCTGCATCAACTGGGTTGGGTCGCCAGACTGCATTATTGTCGGTGGATTAACTCCTGTGTGATTGGCTCCGAAAATAACCTTTCTAGCATTTCCACAAAATCGAAAGATGTGAGATAGTGGAATTGTACATGAAAATACTTCTAAGTTGCAATTTTCATTCGTCGGTTTAACTTCAGTTCCAGATGCATTCGTTGTCACGTTATTGTTTTCGGGTCGCAAACTTCATTAACAGTCCAGATGATCCTGTGGTATCATCAGAATATCTTACTAAACCGATTATTGTTGTAGTAATATCAACATTTTCAAGACACGATTCAATCATACATGTGGCACTGTTAAATAATACTATAATTCCATAGTTAACAAAACCAATTTTATCACCTATTCCGTAATTTGTATCATCTGCTTTCAAAAGTCTACCTTCAATAAATGATTCAGCTGGTAAACAATATCTACTCATATCATGAACTTGTAATTAGATTCTTCCACGCTAATTTCGCTATCGTGCGTCATAAGAATATTATTGATAATCTCGAATAGATTTATCTTTAAGAACTGGTGCATCCATATCAAATGCTGGATCATATACAAGTTGAATCATTATTATAATTATTATCATCTAACAAGAAGACCACTTCCTGCTCTTAGACTAGCAGTTATATTTTTTTCTTTTTCTGAGTGTCGTACACTACCTACCTCTGCTAATGTTTGATTTGCAGTTCGTCGTATTAATCGTGCTAGTCTATCCTTGATTAGTAGCTTCTCGCGGGTCGATGGTTCTTTCTGGGCATTTCCCCGGATTCTTCCTCCATCAATAATACTGGCCAACATGTATAGACTATCGTGTGCTAAAAAATGGCGTTAAACCCTACAAAAACAAACAAAGTATCCTTGATTGCCGAAAACGATTTGCCGGTAATATTACCAATAGCACCAGGAGCTTGATCGCGGACAACATCAATAGCTTTCATTCTTCGTTGTTTTGTAATCGGTATTGCTTTTGAGGCTGTCCTTCTGAATAAACCTTAAACAACATCACCGTAGATGGATTCATAAGTAGGTAGTCGCGATTGTATGACTCTATGATCGGTCCACGTTGAGCATTATGTATAATCATCTTATTTGTTATTCATTTATTTAATCACTGTGATAGTCATCAGCAATTTCATCAAAGCAAGAGATCTATACACATTAATGTCCATGACGCCGCCTGTAAATAATCGTTGACAAATATCAGCAGCTTCATTAATAATTGCTGGATAATGATTTCTAGCTCGTCTTCCACCAATGAGTATTTATAGTCGTTCGATATCAGAAAGAATATTGTCAGGACAAACAATAATACCACTTTCTACTGACGTAGTCAGGGTGGCATTACCACTTTCTATTTCTTCTTCCATTCTTTTATTCTTTCTTTCTTGGTGAAAATAATTCCCTCCTTCGTCTAATTTCTTCAAATTCCAAATCTTCCCTTTCTTTTTCACTCATTGTTTGTAATGGCTGCTGCGACTGTAATTTTTAAAGATATTTATTTATCCCATCATAAAATGCAAAATATTCTGGATCATCACATTTGACCATATTAGTTAGTCTATATATTTGATAAATCGACTTGTATCAGGTTTCACGATTTACATAATTATTAGCGTACTCAGGTTTCAGAAATATTTTTTTATTATAATAACTACGCACGGCAATCTCAGGTAATTTTCCCTCTTCAGTATTTTCTATGTGGGAAATACTCGTATCAGTAACTGTATCGTTTAATCTAATTACGATTCTTGCTTGTTCTGTTCTGATTCAACTTCTGTTATACTGCCTTTTATATCACCTATTTCAGCCAGAGTTTGGTATATACACTAAACTATTTCTCGCTCTGGTTGAGCATCACCTATTTCAGCTAGAAGATCTAGTAAAAGTCTTTTTGTTTTCTCAGTTCTTTTTATTCAGTTGCTGTAGCGGTTTGTTCTAACGTAGGAAGAAAATCTTCAGTAGCTTCTGCAACTTTTCAGCAACCTTTTCACTGGTTTAAATAATTGTTCCGATCCCTCTACAAATTCTACCTGAGATTCTTGAAGCGTTTGTAGTTTTCGGCTGATAGAATCACGAACAGGGGATAAATGTTTGACTGCACTGCTTCTAATCACTCTGGAGCTAATCTAGCTTTATAAGACTTCATAGCTGGCGCCATTATTTGATTTGAAAATGATATAATTCACAGCAGCGGGGGGGGGGAGGGGGGGGGGGGGCACGACCTCCGTCGAGTGTCCCATTAGGGGCAGTATATTCGCGAACGTTTTCGACCAATGAAGTTGTTGCTTTTTTTCCTCAAAATTGAGCATATTTTTTTTAACCTTTAGATTGACAAATGGACACTTCTATTTCTGTCCTGTTCGCCCTCCCTGCTGCTCTCCGTTTTGGATATTATCCATAAACCGACAAATATTCAGGTCACGGCTGTATGTTATCACTGCATACAGCAATTTTACGCTATTACGTTCTTTTGGATAACATAAAATTGTCTATGCTTATTGATATATTTGAAATGACACGACTCAGTTTTTATCCTTTTAAACATTTGTATTTGATGGCAAAGAAAATCGTTATAGCCTGGTTTTTTGTTTCAAAACTAAATAAGTATAACGAATTACATTGTGAAATGTATTCCCAATATTTTACAAGATTCCTTTTGAAAAAATTATATGATGACGAAATGAAGGTTAATACCCGAGTACACCAAACCACAACCGGAACCGGGCGTGAAGCCTGTTCAAGCACGTATGATGGAGCTCTACAGTTTCGTATTTTACATGGGTTGGACTCTTAAATTATCCACACACACAAAAAAAAAAAACGCAACGAATTTCCCCGGTTTTGCCCACTGGACATTTCATGAAAGGCTATGTGTTTCTTAGGAATTATTCAAAGAACTTTTAATTTCCTTCATTTTGGTCTATGATTGAAGTGTGCAATATAGGTCAATAGGTTATAGAGTTTATAGCTTGGCCTTCACTCACATGTGCATCTATCAGCAAAGGTTTACTTCCCGAATTTTCTGAATTGTTTTTTGTTTGTTTTTAAAGCTGATAACTTATGTTACGTTTTATATATTTGGTAATTCCTTCATTGTACTTTCAAATTTGTTCCCTTATTATAGTAAATGCTAACGATATTATACTTTAGACTAAATTCAGGATGGAAACAATGAATAATTGTGACTTTATTCACCCAAAACCACTGTTTTGTATGTAGATTGTTAATAGAACTCTAAACACTTAAATTTGGAAGGAATTGATTAAAAGAAACACCAGAAATGGGTAGAGCATACAAAGAGACACATCACATATTAATTGATATAACACCAGATTATGCAAGAATGTAACAGATTAAACAGATCAAACGGGATAATCACTTTTTGTTACCAAGAACAGATAAACCTTTTAACATAAAAAGAAACATTATCAAAGTACCGAACAAATTCGGTATTTTTCGTGAAAGAAAAGAAACTAAAGCCAAAAATACTGTAGTTAGTTGGTCGTTTAACTGTTGTAGCTATATTGTTCATTTAATAAGCCATTGGGACAATACTGGCAATTGCTCCCATTAAGTACAAGGGAGCATTTATTTTAGGTTGCGTGTGCTTAGATCATGTACAATTTCTACATGTACACTATTCAACAAAATTTTAGCCACAGTACATGAAAGTGCATAATGGACATGTAAACGACTTCAACTTAAACTTGTCACTCTCACGATATATGTATAGTGCCCCTTGAGATTATCAATTGGAACCCTTTTGTTGTCAAAATTTCAAATTCGGATCGACATTGGTTTTTCCACTTTGTTGAGACTGGTCTACTTGTACGACTTGATACAATCAAGACAGGTACTGATATTTGTAAACCGTGACATTGCCTATGACAGATTGCGCGAAGACTGTTGCTAACGTCAACAAAATTAAATTACCGACGATTTCGGAATTTCGATCCTACATATATAAATCAAATACATTTATTGAAGAAGATAATAATTGACACTTTAGATAACCTTGCGTCGTTTCATGTTTGAACTTACTTTTACTGAGGGAATATATTAAAAAGGACGTGCAGCTCTGGAACGGCTGTTACGCCAATAGTCGCTCAGGACGAGAAAAAAGGTCGGTTTTGATCTAGACCCATGGCTATGTTGACAATAGCCTGTTCTTTTGTTGAAACTGTTAAATTTCAGCTATTTTTTTTGTTGTTGCACACAAGATGTTTTACTTTACAAAATGTATTTTTGTACGCCATCCAACACACCTACCCCAATCTATAAGCAATGAATATATATGTTGATGTTTTTTACTTTAAAGGTTCTTGTAATAAATTATGGTTTTACATTTTTTTCTTCCTGACCCAAACAAAATTATTTCTTTCGCAGTTTCATACTTTAAATGTATGTATAGTTATGCCGATTTTCAGAGATGGTAAACATATATAATAATACTAAAAATTTGGTAAAGTGTGTCACAGTGACATATTCTGGACATTCTATCTATCTATCTATCTCTCTCTCTCTCTCTCTCTCTCTCTCTCTCTATCAGTACGTTGACAGTCACACTTGACTATTAAAGAACAGGCAGTGTGTGGTCAAAGATAAAGTAAAGACAGAAGTGATAGGACAGAAAAGTAATGATAGGTAAGGAAGAAATAAGTAAAAGAGTGTCAGTGTATGTTTTCGTCCCATTATACTCAGACCAATCCTTCTACCGTAGTGGCAATGAGATATGGAAACCTCAACCTGCATAGCCCTGAGAATCACTAGGTCTTACTTGTAGGTTGTTTGCAATCTTGTACATCTTGGTCAGCAGGGCCTTGATTCGCCTGGATTCGAGTGATTCCCACTGGAGATGGTTCAGCATTCCACTGACACTGCTGGTATTACGATATTTATTTCTGGTGAATCTAGCAGCTCTCCGCTGAACCATCTCTATCTTATTTATTACATCTTTATTATGTGGGTTCCACACAGTTGAGTAATACAAAAGACCTGGTCAAACCAGAGTGAAATATGCCACACTTTTTACTTCTTCATTGTTGTTTAGGAGATTGCGGAGCAGGAAACCAAGGTTACTGTTCCCTTTTTTTTACTATCTTGTCTATGTGCCTTTTTCAAGAGAGGTCTCTAGACAATTCAACCCCAATATATTTTGTTGCCTGCTCATTGGATAACTTGTTCCCCTTAAGAGTATATTCTGACAAGATTGGTGATTTTTTTCCTGTAAACTCTTAGGATACTGCATTTTTCTGGGTGGAATGACATACCCCAAGTTCTTTCCCTGAGTACCAGTTGGTTCAGGTCTTCTTGAAGGATATAACAGTCCTGGAGTCATTTATTTCCTGGTAGACTAACCAGTCATCAGCAAAAAGTCTTGTGTTTCATCAGACGCATGCAGGTAGATCATTGATGAATACCAGGAAGAGGATGGAACCCAAAACACTCCCTTGAGGTACCCCACTGACAACTGGTACTGGGTCTGATGTTGCTCCATCTACTATAACTCTCTGCGATCTGTCTGATAGGAAATCTCCGATCCATTTCTGAGTGTTACCCCTGATGCCATAGTGATCCAACTTACTGAGGAGTTTTTCATAGGGGACACGATCGAAAGCCTTACTGAAGTCAAGAACAGCAAGGTCATACTGCTTTCCTTTGTCTAAAGATTTGTCGAGCTCATCCACTAGGTTATGAGATGTGTTTCACAGTTTCGTCTGGCACGTAAACCATGCTGGCAGTCTGTTAGGATGTTGTAGCGATCTGGATGTTTCATCATGTTGCTGACTATAATGTGTTCAAGCATTTTGCAGCAGATACATATAAGGGAGACTGGTCTATAATTGCTGGCTTTGAATCTTTCTCCATTTTTAAAGATAGCTGTAACGTTTGCTGTTTTCCAGACATCAGGGACATAACCTGTTGAGAGGCACTTCTGGTAAATATAACTCATGTATGATGCACACTCTTCTGTTAGATCTTTCAGGATCCTTACTGGAATCATGTCTGGGCCTGTAGCTTTCTGTGGGTTAATTTTCCGCAACAAGCTGTAAACACCATCTACAGTAACTTTGATGTCAGGTATTGGTGGGTAATGACCTCCATGTAGGCTTGGTAGATCACTCTTATCCTCTTATTGATGTGTGCTTCTCTAGAGGTATCCTGTCATCTTTCCTCAGCTTAATTGATCTAGAATGAACATTTCAAGCAGCAAATGTTACTAAAAGTAATGATAATGAAGGCTGAAATATCGAACATATTGTTGTACCCCAATGGAAAAGCAATGGCAAAACTAAACTAAACAACAAATGGACAAATGGAAGCTTCAAATAATCACAAATTAGGACAAGTTGGTCCAAGTAATTAACTTATCTTCATAGATGACTCACACTGAATACAGAAGGCTGGATTTCTTTAACGAGGTAAGACCAAAATTATGCAGAAGCAGATAGCACATGAATTATGGACCCAAGTGATGGTGATGTATTCCCTCTGATGGGGGAGGAGGACATATTAAAGTGTAACAGCATTCTGTTCAAACTAAATGCAGTTGCAGGACATGAGAAATCCATGCAAGCTTCAGTTTAGGAACATACTCTAGTCATTGACCCTGGTGATAGTATTTCCTGCACCAATGGATCAGCATTCTGTTCAAACCTTGTCAGGTCACTGGGGCATGAAAAGTCAAAGTAAGCTTATGCTTTGAAAAAAAATTGTTGCGCATCAATAAATTAAATATAGCCAAAGCTTTATGAACTAGGTGTTACTGTAACCTACTTAGGGTATAGGAGAAAAGTATTTCTTTTGGTGGATACACATAAATTTTTGCAAAATGACTACATGTTGAAAAATATAAACATCTAAAATCAAGATTTTTACCAGACCTAAACTTGGGATTGTAATGTATTGACTTGACAGGAGTATTCATTGCATAGTACCTGCATTTAGGTTTCATTGAAGACATAGTTTCTGAAAAGATAACAATGTCACCACCACCCCCTAGATCAGGCCCATTATGATAAGATCTTTGTTATACAAGGAAAAACTAGATTTAACGAGGGGAATTAAGGTCTCACTGGACAGTTTTATTGGCAGATTTTCGTCCGACAATGACCTATTGCAGAAAAATGATTATAATATTACATTAAAGATACAAAAAAAACTAATGAGTTTTGTTGAAAGGATGCTTGTAAGATTCTGACTGAGGTATTAAAGTTAATTCCTTATGCAACTAGTGGCATTTATACTGAACCAACACTGCCACCAACCCCTCATTTTTATATTCATTTTTTTCCCAGGAAAGATCTATTTTGAATATTTTCCTGTGACAAGATAGCTAAAAGAATTAGTATGTGGCTAGTGCATGAATACAGTTCACTAGTACGGTAACAAATTAGCATACTTTACATCACCCCTCAACCATCTAGATTTTTAGATATTTACCTCTGTAGCAGACACATGTAAATACATAAGCCAAGTTGGCTGCTCATTTGAAGCCCAAGTTACACATTTGATCTCCAATGCTAGTCTAACTGACAAGCAGTCACCAAGATGTCAACCCATTTCCAAGTATAACTCAAAGTAATTCTAAACCACATTACAGATTTAGCTTATGTGTGAACTGACAAATGCTAGGATGGTGATAATTAGGGCCATGCCTTCTACTTTGAATATTAGGCAGGTGTCAAAATATGAAACTATCCAGTGAGACCTAAAGGGTAGTGTGTCATGGTAATCATTGATTTTGCAGGTAAAAGGGAGACAATTTGTGTGTATATGTGTGTGCTTTGGATTTTTAATGTAGCTTTAAGATATTTCATTCATATCGCTACAATGTCAGCAGACTGAGTGTGGAAGTTTATAGGGATGTCTAGCACTGAGGCATCATGCCGCAGACATATAGCATGATATCCAATCCAATCACATCATCCTGACACGAGGCTCACCAGTCCTAACACTAACTTCTTAATGCTTTGCACCCAGTGAGGTAGATGTTAGTACAGTTTGTGCCAAAAACTGCTATAATAACATCAAATCTAATGAAGTCATCTACATATTGCATGTCAACAAGTATATCATGCCTCAATCAAATATTTTTTCTAAACTGATCAGATTTTGGTTTAAAAACAAGTTACCGGTAAGTTCAAAATTATGTTCAATATGTGTTCACTGGAAAGAGTGTTGTAATGACCTGGAAACCTATCCAGATCTACATATTATATATGTATTATAAAACAAGCTTTTACATTTTATGTGTCTACTGTAAGTAATTGTTGGTTAACCATGCCAGTAAGATTTTTTTTTATTTTAAAAACCAGTCTCATTCTCAATAATTGCAGATTTTAAACATAAGGACAGAGCTACCAGCATCTAAATATGTGATTTGGCTTGGTATGATTAAATAGTGAAATGTAATTATTTTAACAATTAACAATTTTTACAATTAGCTAATGATGATGCTGTTGCTGCATGAGTAACAATTTTGTAATGCTTTTGCTAGAGCAGGAGAGATGCGTTCCAAACATCCGTCCTAACGATGCCAGTTGTTTTGAAAAGAATTTGTAGTTGTGACGATTTTACCCCAACCCCTTGTATGTAGGTATAAGTTACTATAACTTGTGATTCTGACTGGCCTTGTACATGTATAAATTGTATGTCTGCCTGACCCAGCTGTGATGTTTCAAATTGTTCTAAGTTAGCTAATCCCCTTACGTAAGATGGTCTTTGTTAGCTCTCGAGGGGAGAGGAAACTGTGTCCATCGCGGACGGGTGACGTAAGCACATCAAAGGACAGGACCGCGCCAAATAAGAAGACTGTAACAATTGATAGAGGCACAGACAGACATTCGGATGATTGACAGTTCGAACGACTGACCGAGTCAAGAGCCATCCAATCAGAATTCGCTGAGGGTGGGCCCTTGATTGGAATCTGCGATAATAACTCATGTTTAGTAAGAATTCGTCAGTTCGCTACAAGAATTGAGAAGAGAGTAGAACTCCGTACGGCCAGATGAAAATTGGTGGCAGACTCAGATTTTGGAAATCAAGGAAATCTTAAGATAGCTTCAAAGGTCAGTGTGATTTTTGTTTGATTTCTGCTTGATACGTCTGCGGAATGGAAGGATTCTCGTATGTATATTCATTTTACTTGTATTGTAGTATGAATAGTTAATTATGATATTAATATTTTGCATCTTTCGTGATGTTCGTTAGTACCTTTGCTTGCAATTTGATTATGATGTAAATTCGTTGCATCTTCTTCATGATATTATATTACTCCTTATTTTGTGAGGTAAAATGTTGCTCTTCTTTTGTTAGTAATAGGTGTGCATATTATTTCGTGCATTATTACGTTTACGCCCTTTTGAAAGGACGATTTGTATTCGTGAAGAATTGTATTGTTTGCTAGCTGCTATAAGAATTAATATTATAATTCTTTGTGTAGGTATATTATGGTAGACTAGCACTTTGTTTACGTAATGATATATTTTGCCTTTGAGTTAACGGATTTCCGTTATTGCAATTTGAATGTGAATATTGTGGATTTGGTACGCTTGTGTAGGAAATATATATAAATATATAGATAGTCATATTACTAATAGTAGTAATATTATAATACAATGATATTTGAAATATTTGTATATATATATATATATATATATATATATATATATATATATATATATATATATATATATATATATACTGATAGGGCTCAGTATGTAGATGTTTGAATTCTTTGTGAGATTGTGTTATGGCGCCATTTTGTAAGCGGCGGAAGCGTATGGGAATTTCGATGTGTGCGCATGCGTGACCAAAAATGTCCCGCCTTAAACTGATGGTTCAATTCAGTGACTTAGTGTGAGGTAATATTCATCACCCTATGCTAATGCATTATACCTTTCAACAGGAAGCTTTCGGGTGACGTTGAGAGAATTCCGGGGAAATTTCGGGTGACGTTGAGAGAATTCCGGGGGAATTCCGGATGACGTGGAAAGAATTCCGAGTGAATTTGAGAGATACCGAGTGAATTTCGGGTGACCTCAAGAGATACCGTAGAAGAGGAAACGGAAGTAGAGATAGAAGAGAAAACGGAAGTAGAGATAGAAGAGGAAACAGAAGTAGAGGAATCGGAAGGAGAGAAAGACGAAAGAAGACAGATTTAGATGAGTAACACTCAAGAAGGGAAAATATTCCTCACACTGAAATCAAATGATGATCTAGGGAGCATTGGGTCAAGAGTGACCTTGACTGATTAATATCTTTAAAATTTTCATTTATTAAATTGTTGTTTAAATTTCATCTTTGTATTTCTTTTAATTTAACTGTTGGCATTGCTGACTGGGGGCTCGTAGCCATATATAATATATTGTCCAGAAGTAAACATTCTGAATGCGGACCAGGGGAACTTCCTCATAATTCTTTCAAGTCTATAGGAAGAACCCCACCCCTACTAGAGGACTCTTCACAGTAGTTAAACAACTTCCTTGTAAATAGTCACTTTAAAGAATGTTCTTTTTTTTCTTTATAGATAAGATTTCATGGGGTCAAACAGATATGAGGTTCCTGTTGTTGCTGGAATTAAAATATGCATCCCCCAGCTATCAAATGAGGAAAGAATGTCTACTCTCCTTATCTTTTTCTTCTTAACAGTAAGTATGACTGCAATTAACACTTGTGGAAAAAGTCTTTATTCTGGTTTGAATTACTTTTAATTGTCTAATTTGATAATTATTAAAGATTTAGATAGATTAAAGTTCTTTCATAGATCTAATGATCTTCACAAGTGTTAATTACTATATACTCATCAGCGTATTTCAAGTAAAATTAGTTCTTATATTTATGATGACACCCCCCACATCTGATTAAAAAAAATTACATATAAAATTCCTCACTGTCAATTTATAACAATCTGAAGACCAAAGAAGATATTCCCTTTTAACTAAAAATACTTTTTACAAGCATGTTACATATTTCCTGGAAGGGGACGTGATGATGGTGATTGTGAATGATAGTATGATAAATTAACATTTTTGTTTTGGTTGGGGGAAGTCAGATTAATATAATTATATCCAAGGGTACTACAATAGAAAACTAAATAATGTATAAGGTAGCATGTTCCTATCTTTTGATTTTTGTTGGCAATGAATTTATAATTAAAACAGGTTTCTGGAACTGTGAAATGCCAGTCCACTACCATTTTAAAATAACAGATTTGCCAGCCCCTAGTTCAATATGGTGGTAGCTAAATACCTTGGGACAGGAACCAAACTCACTTTCTTAAGCTCTTCAGTTCAAGAGGTGCACAGTTTTGCACTGTGTTCTTTAATTTCAGAGGTAAGTGGAATCAGGTCACAATTATTAATTATTACAAATGCAGTCATAGTCAATTTTTAGAGCATTCTTTTTTCTCTTCCATTTTAGTGGTGATTCAAGAGTTAGATTTAGGCAAACACATTATTCCAGGTCAAAAATGAAGAAAAAAATATATATATAGCTGTCTTGAATATTACATCTTTATTGGTAATCCTACCAAATATAACATTTTTTAAAAAAAGGACTAATCACCATATTTATCAATGATATTGTATGTGTTGGTACAAATAATTTTGGTATGGATACAGGTAATGGATACATTTTTTTACATGCTTTTTGGGGGTGTCACTGTCTAGGGGTTACAAGGTATCATGGTACCAATTGTTTTTCCATAGACCTCAATGCTAATGTTTTCTGAAATAAATATACTTTCTATCCTATTTCAGCATGCATGTTACATACTGTCATAGAGAACAATGTTAAATTGTCAAATTGACAATGACAGAACGAGGTAGTCCAGTGCATATAAGAGAGATAACTCTGCTGGAACTAGACATGTGTATGAGTTATCTAGTCACAACATATTTATTTTCAGTCATGTGTATCACATTTTCAAAAAAATCATTAAAAAAAATACAAAATATGATCTATATAGGAATTAGCATAAATTCACATGTTGCCAAGAGGTTAAACGTTTTTTTTTAAGCCTAACAGAAAGTACAACTCTTACATAATCCACCAATCATAGCTAGTGTTGTTGTTTTTTCTGAATGCAAGGTTAGACATAAGGGGGCAGGGTCCAGTTTTTATGTACAAATTTAATGTCGCATGCACCTGCCTAATATAAAAATTCATTAAAAATATAATACGCGAGTGAGGTCAAAAAGGCACATATGTCTGGATAGGTATTATGTAGTGCAACATAATCATATCACACACATGACCTGACAAGTCTACTGAAGTTCTTAGAATAAAATATTTATGTACCCCAACCCCTTTTTTATACATGCATTTTTCACATCCGAAGGCCATTTTTGACAGCATGTGGTGCTCACAGTGCAAACGCAAGGCCTTTTCCTAGATGAAAATTTTGAAAAACATTGTCTACTAAATAGCTTGATGCAATTCATAATAGTTGTCATCCATGCCGTTTTTGAGATATTCTACTTGCCTTGAACCCACGTGTCTACTGCTATGGGAGGCTAGCTCTTCTTCCTAGCCGACTATTGGTATTTCACAATGAACATACTGCAGAGTAACTATGGAAAGTGTACATGTCTGACATCAATTTCAAGAACAACACAAGCCTGAAACACTTAGTTCACAAATTTATCCATATCTTTAATTATTACACAATAGTAGCTCAAAAACTCACACCATACCCTTAAGTTAAGAAATGTGCAGGGGCCAATTTACGAAACTGGACCCTGCCACCCAAGTAGGACTAGAAAACAGGTTTTGGGTGGTTTGGGGCAGGTTTGGGGTAGTTTGGGGTGAATCGTGCGGCCGCTAGAAAACATGGCGTCATTCCAAACAATCCAGGAATTCGACTATGAAACCGTAAACGAAATTTTCACAAAATTTGGTCCTGACATCCGGAAAAAAATAAATACAAGAAGTAAAGTATTATTAATAATTAATATATTTGTACAAAACATTGAGTGAACTGTATATTTGTATTGTTCATATTATAATATAGTGCTGCGCTATCTAGTTTCGTTTTGTTTATGTGATTTCTAATCGAAATGTAACCAGGTCTGAAACATATCTTAACTAAAACTTAAAAACCTCAAAGAGTAAATTTTGAATTGCAAAGAAGAAACAATATACCCAACTCAGATTCTGTACCAACTCGGGACCGGAACACTTACAGGAGGGGGGGGGGGGAATGTACTCTTTGGAAACCCATACACATCAAAACTCCTATTCCATTCTCGAGGAGATTTAATTGCCGTCATATCAAAAGATTATATCTATATGATAAAATGTCTGAAAAACAACACAAACTTTCAGTTTCTGCCACACATCGTTTGAAATAGTCCAAACAACACTCACATTGGAACAAAGGTCAGTCCGTTTTTTCAGCCTCTTCCGCCCTACTCCTTGTAGAAAAATAAGCTGACTGAATCTCTATTTTTGGAGCAGTTTCCGATTCGTCTGGAGTATGGAAATTCGATAGGTGGCAACCGTATTATTCTTGGAGATTTCAACTTTCACTTTGACTATCATATAAATCCATACAAATAGAAACTCCTTGATTCCATTCATGTTTTCAACCTTAAAAAGCCAGTTAACCAACCCACCCATAAACTTGGTCACATTCTAGACTGCATTCTTCATGGACCTGATGATACTATTCTATGGTCCACCTTTGTATCCCACAAACTTGCATTTATACCACCTCTGCATTATATATGCTATCTGATCTGGACGTATCAGTCAGTCCCTAACCTTCCACCTTTATTTTCTACTAAGAGAAACCTCTATATGATAAAATATAACCAAACTAATGCTTGACATCCAAGCAAACCTAACAACTTGCTTACCTCCTACAGCAGAACAACTCGATAACTAATAATAATAATAATAAAAAAGATGATTTTCTATGGCTCTAGGCGCTTTACAACATATATAATGATTTGATTACAAAAAACAAAACACAATGAAATAAAAAAAACATTTGCTGAAACAAATGTGGAAAATATTTATGGTAGGAAACATCATTAGGTTTTTAACCCTTTGAACCCTAATCTCCCCCATATTTCGGCACCATAACCCGAGCCTCCCCCAGCAATTTTTGAAATTTTTATAAACAGTAAAATATTGCACATAATACAGGCCTGTATACCGGCCTGTCGGGTTATGACGGTAGAGAGCTAGGCCGGTATACCGGCCTTTCGGGTATATACACCGTTACAAAAAGGCCAGTAAACCGGCCTGTCGGGTTCAAAGGGTTAAGTTTAAACTTGCTGTAATAAAAGGCAAGTTTTAAGAGCACTCTTGAATGTTATAGCTGTGTCTTTGTGTCTAATTTCAATGGGTAATTCATTCCACATTGCTGGGCCAAAGTATGCATAGGAATGTTATGACTTTGTTTTCATAGTGGGAATAATGAGTATATGATTGTCAGAAGAGGAATATGAGTATCTTGCTGGTGTGTACACATGGTTGAAGCCAGATGGGTATGTTGGACTGGAGTCCGTTGGTGAAACACAGCACAGAGAGAAAAGAAATGTATTTGGTTCTGGATCAAATGGATAGTCAATGTAGGGTACAGAGCAGTGGTGAGATGTGTTCTGATCGTGGCACTCTAAAGATGATCCGAGCAGAAGTGTTTTGAACTTTTTGAGGTTTCTGGACTAGATATTGAGACGAACCAGACATAATTGAGTTGCAATAGTCCGGTCTTGAAAGCACTAGTGAACACACAAGTGTTTTAGTGGCATATGTATGGAACTGATGCATCTGAGCTCAAGATATATAGCCTTGCATATGTTCATGACGTGTTGGTGCAATGTGAGAGTACTGTCCAGAGTAACACCTAGGTTTCATTCTGATTGTGTGAATACAATGTTGGTGTTGCTGATATTTATTGTTTGAGGTAAAGGAAGTGAATAAGAAAGTCTTTGTGTTGTGATCAGAATGGCTTCAGTTTTATCATCATTCATCTGCAGCTTGTTACATGGCATCCATGATTTCACATCAGAAAAGCACCTCTCTACTCCTTGTATGGTAGCATTTACTTCATTTGTGTGGCTAGATTTGTATTTTTGGGTGTCATCAGGGTACAGTTGGACACTGGATGATGATCTATGACTAAAAATCCTCAGTATTATTATTATTGTTGCAAAAATTTCAAATGGACCTTGACATTCTTCAAATGGTAAGTGCCTATTTACTTAAAGTGTGCTTAATACCCAATAAAGATGTAAACATACACAAGAATTAAATGATCATTAAAATTTCAAGTGACTGATTTTTGTGTGTATAGTTTTGAGAGATTTGTTTATCGAGAGATGGGGTTTTATCAACCGATTAATGTCAAGGATTACTTGGTTAAACATTACTTGATTACATTTACTCATCTACAGACTTGTGGGGGATGCCATGACAAGACCAGTTAATATGTGTATTTGCTTATAAGTCAAGTCCAACTGAATTCTGCAAAGACCCATATCTGCCATCACATGATGTACTTGCAGATCTGGGTCTGTGCAGTTTGTTAGAATTATTTACTAGAATGAACAACATAGACCCTGATCTGCCAGACTGCATTATGTGACAGATCAGGATGATTATTGTTTGCAATTTAATTTGACTTATAAGCAGGTATATATGGTACTAATTTGTGGAGGGAATGCACATTGTACTTGGGATTAGCACCAGGAAAAGTGAAGCAATGTATTAAATGTAAGAATATATGTAACAGGTAAATATTACATAATTCAATTAGTTTACCCCCACACCCAACAACAACAACCCCAAAAAAAACCCAACAAACAACAATCCCATGTTTTTATTTTAACCTGTTAATAAAATATATTTAAAAAATAAACAATAACACAATATGCTTATCACCTGAAACACTTTTGGATTTAAATGTCATCACTAATCCTAATATATCAACCTTCCAGTTTTTCATACATGAAAAGAAGAATTTAAAAAAAAAACATAGAAACAAATTCCTGATTTACTGAATTTTGTGAGAGACTGCATTTCTTTAAATTTATTGGTAACAGTGTTATACATGATGACGAACACCTGAACAGAGTCAAGATGGCATACTCATGTGATGGGTAAATTAAAAAATTTTCTTATAATGTATCTTGTTTATATCATTAGTAAAATGTTGGTTTATAATGTATCTTGTTTATATCATTAGTAAAATTTTGGCTTATAATGTATCTTGTTTATATCATTAGTAAAATTTTGGCTTATAATGTATCTTGTTGATATCATTAGTAAAACATTTTTGGAATTTGTTAAAACACACATAGATTTATTTAAGGATTAATGACTCTGAAAACCAGATTTTCCTTTTCAAACTTCATGCCATGATTTTGTCAAGTGCCAACGATGATAGAATGAAAATGATTATTTCAGTTAAAATGAGCGTTGCTACTGCACCGGTGGCCTAGTGGTTAGAGCGTCCACCATGGAAGTGGGAGATCATGGGTTCAATCTTTGGCCGAGTCATACCAAAGACTTACAAAAATGGTATTAACAGCTGCCTCGCTTGGTGCATAGCATTAAGAGGTTAGTGTTAGGACTGGTCAGCCTGGTGTCAGGATAATGTGACTAGGTAGGACATCATGTTACATGTCTGCATCATGATGCCCCAGTGCTAGACGTCACTATAAACTGCCTCTCTCTGCAGACATAATGCCGATATGACTGAAAAGCTATGTTAAAAATCCTAATAAAAAAACACTTCAGAGAAATTAAAATGAGAAGAAGAGAATAGAAGAAATGAAGCAAATAACTGCAAAATTTTAGTTTTTGTTGATTTCAAACATAAATAGCCCATTTTGTGGTTTAAAGACTCAGTTTTCTCAGCAATATTATTGAAATTGACAAATTGATTACCTGATATATTGTTTTTACTCAACCAGTCTAACGATAAACTTCATTTCTTATAATTTTTTTACTCAACCAGTTTAATTATAAACTTCATTTCTTATTATGTTTTTACTCAACCAGTCTAACAATCAACTTCATTTCTTGTCATGTTTTTACTCAACCAGTTTAATGATAAACTTCATTTCTTATCATGTTTTTACTCAACCAGTTTAACAATAAACTTCATGTTTTTACTCAACCAATCTAACAATCAACTTCATTTCTTGTCATGTTTTTACTCAACCAGTCTAATGATAAACTTCATTTCTTATCATGTTTTTACTCAACCAGTCTAACAATCAACTTCATTTCTTGTCATGTTTTTACTCAACCAGTTTAATGATAAACTTCATTTCTTATCATGTTTTTACTCAACCAGTTTAACAATAAACTTCATGTTTTTACTCAACCAATCTAACAATCAACTTCATTTCTTATCATGTTTTTACTCAACCAGTTTAACAATAAACTTCATGTTTTTACTCAACCAATCTAACAATCAACTTTATTTCTTATCATGTTTTTACTCAACCAGTTTAATGATAAACTTCATTTCTTATCATGTTTTTACTCAACCAGTTTAACAATAAACTTCATGTTTTTACTCAACCAATCTAACAATCAACTTCATTTCTTATCATGTTTTTACTCAACCAGTCTAACAATCAACTTCATTTCTTGTCATGTTTTTACTCAACCAGTCTAATGATAAACTTCATTTCTTGTCATGTTTTTACTCAACCAATCTAACAATCAACTTCATTTCTTGTCATGTTTTTACTCAACCAGTCTAATGATAAACTTCATTTCTTATCATGTTTTTACTCAACCAGTCTAATGATAAACTTCATTTCTTGTCATGTTTTTACTCAACCAATCTAACAATCAACTTCATTTCTTATCATGTTTTTACTCAACCAGTTTAATGATAAACTTCATTTCTTATCATGTTTTTACTCAACCAGTTTAACAATAAACTTCATGTTTTTACTCAACCAATCTAACAATCAACTTCATTTCTTATCATGTTTTTACTCAACCAGTCTAACAATCAACTTCATTTCTTGTCATGTTTTTACTCAACCAGTTTAATGATAAACTTCATTTCTTGTCATGTTTTTACTCAACCAATCTAACAATCAACTTCATTTCTTGTCATGTTTTTACTCAACCAGTCTAATGATAAACTTCATTTCTTGTCATGTTTTTGCTCAACCAATCTAACAATCAACTTCATTTCTTGTCATGTTTTTACTCAACCAGTCTAATGATAAACTTCATTTCTTATCATGTTTTTACTCAACCAGTCTAACAATCAACTTCATTTCTTGTCATGTTTTTACTCAACCAGTCTAATGATAAACTTCATTTCTTGTCATGTTTTTACTCAACCAATCTAACAATCAACTTCATTTCTTGTCATGTTTTTACTCAACCAGTCTAATGATAAACTTCATTTCTTATCATGTTTTTACACATGGGATTAATTACAATGCGCAAGTGCATGTCTGCCAACCTTGAAATCATTGTTGTTTTTTAAAAAAACTAATAAGGTGTTTTAATGTTCCAACAAAACTAATTGCACATGATCCCCCAAAATGATGCCTTTCAGTTTGAATAAAAGAAAAAAAAATACATTTGAAAGTAATATATTTGTTTTATTTGAAGTATTAAATACACTTACAAAGAAAAATAAATAGTTGGTATACCAGGCATTGTCAGTTATCACCACTCAAATACATACTCGTGTACACACACTCACAAGTAACACAAACATTTTATATATATATATATATATATATATATATATATCCCGGGTTTCTGTCTTTTAAATTCCATTTGACATGGATAGCCTATTAAATATGTAGTCTTGCAACTTTCATTTGGAATATTTGAGATGATAGCAACAAGTGTCCTTTGTTTTCATCTTTACACTTGCTTGATAGTGGATGCTGCTGTAGTTCAGTGCCCTTTGTGTTCATTTTTACACTAGCTTGATAGTGGATACTGCTGTAGTTCAGTGTCCTTTGTGTTCATCTTTACACTAGCTAGATAGTGGATACTGCTGTAGTTCAGTGTCCTTTGTGTTCATCTTTACACTAGCTAGATAGTGGATACTGCTGTAGTTCAATGTCCTTTGTGTTCATCTTTACACTAGAGAAATAGTGGATACTGCTGTAGTTCAGTGTCCTTTATGTTCATCTTTACACTAGCTAGATAGTGGATACTGCTGTAGTTCAGTGTCTTTTGTGTTCATCTTTACACTAGGTAGATAGTGGATACTGCTGTAGTTCAATGTCCTTTTGTGTTCATCTTTACACTAGCTAGATAGAGGATACTACTGTAATTCAAACCTCTCTGAAGATCGTTTTGCATTTTTATACAAAATGATTTAAATACTGCTGTTTAGGAAATGTCATACATTCAGGATGGAAAGGTTATCTGCAACTGCAAACGTTAGAAATAAAATGGCAGAATGTACTCCACTTTGTTTACATGGTCTGTATTTGATTGTCTTAATATGTTAGTCTCTTTTGGGGTAGAGCTCTCAATTCATGCTCTGTCATGAAGCTGGGTGGTGTTGCCATGCCAACAGATGTTATATGATTGTGAACAACTTAAGTTGATATGATGTATGCACAAAGATGAATTGCTTTCCCATGCTGCAGTACTTCACAGTCAAACTGTGAACTTTGAGTTATGAAATTTGGTTTTGCTGGACATTGCTCAATTTAAAGATGGTTCATCCTTCCCTGAATATGAACTGCATTTTGACACTTTGATTTTTAAAATGAGTTACACTTGTACAATATTCTGACTGCCAAAATAATCATGTTTTGTGTTTCATATATGGAATTCAATCCAACGTCAAAGAAACATTACTGCTGATCACAAAATCGTCAATAATCTGTAATAAAGATGGCTTAAACATTTTCATTCAATTCACGGCTGTGTATAAGCTATTGTTCTGCAACACGTATCTCTTTGATTTGCCTACTTTCAAGCAAATTGGTCTGTTCCACTTAATGTACTTTACCTATGCAAATTAGCCTAATGAGCTCTCCCACAGCAGTGCTCAATAACTTGATTCTTTGCTGTTGTCAGTCAGTGAAGTAGAGAAAGGTCATTGCCTGTCTATCGTCTGTTTTATTTTTTCTAAGCTAAGATTACTGAACATGTTTTTCAAAATTTACCATATCTCTGCTTTGGAAGTCAAAAATCGGGGGTCTTTTCTCGCATGACATTTGATGTTATGGAAGTTATACAAGATTCTAAATATGGCTTGAATTTTCATAAGATTTTAATTTCCATTTTTGGAATGTACATATTATAAACATATTTTGGGGTGTTCATCAGTTATTATGTACTTTTGAGAGAGTGATGTATGTAAGGTCAAGTTGTTAGAATTTAAAACATGCACAGTTGAGAGAATGTTGGCAGACCTCTATGCTACTTTGAAGTAAAATGGCTTAAATAAATTTGGATATCGTACTTGTAGAAATTGTACATGATCTAAGCACACTGCTAACTAAAATGACTGCTCTCTTGTACTAAACAATGCAGCCTAAATTTATCTTAAGTACACTATGTATACCACCTATTAAAATAGGGAATATGAATTTTGCCACACTAGACAATACCAGCTTCTGAAAGTACAATGAATTAATTACCAAATATAACTAATGTAAACAATGTTAGTGCCTCTTTTATTTTACAATTTAGTTCAGGAAGTCAAAATGATTAAGTGGATCTAGCAGTGTTTTTGAAAGGCACTCATCTGGAGGTAGGCAAAGCTGTGTACTCTATACCGGTTTTCCATATTACACCCATCAATCAACTGCTTTGGTTGCCTAGTGATTAGAGCATCCGTCTCAGGTGCGGCAAGTCATTGTGGGAAACACAGGTTGTGGGTTTGATCCCCAGCTGAGTCGTAAGAAAAGACTTACAAAAATGGTACTAACAGCTGCCTCACTAGGTGCTCAGCATTAAGAGTTTAGTGTTATTACTGGTCAGCCTCGTATCATGATTAATGTGACTGGGTGGGACATAATTCCATGTGTCTGTGGCATGATGCTCCAGTGCTAGACAGTACTATAAATTGCCACACTGCAGACATCGTAGCAATGTGACTCAAACAAATTTATTACTATGTTAAAAGTCCAATCACACTCACACACACATCAATCATACACCAATATAAAGGGAAATGTAGGCTTTTGAACAATACCTATGACATGCAAGGTCTTTTTTATATGGTCAGTATAACCAGTAAGGAAACCTGGGGAAATTCTTTTTCTTTAAAATCCTAATCCTATGCAAAATATGAAAACTGTAGAGTGCCACCTTAAAATTATAAATTATGCCACTCAAAGTTTGCCAGGCCTGCTTACTTTTTAACTAACCCTTTTTCTATTTCTTAATCAATAAAAACTGGCAGCCAATTCACCATTTGTATAAAATAATAGACTTGAGCTTTATCATGTTGCCTAAATAATTTATACTCTATGTAATTCAATTTCAGATATTTTTCCTGAAATGCGCAGACGACTCACAGATGCTGACCTTCAGCCACTGGAATGTCTATGTAACAATGAAGGGTCAATGCGTGCTGCAGATGGTCTGATGGATGCAATTAAAAGAAAACCTAAATCCTTCATACATTTTATTTATACAGTGCATAAAGAGAAGCATTTTGATATTGTAGATCAAATAAGGAATTACCTCAGTCTCAGGTAAGAGTATTCTTCACTCTTAAAGTTCCATTGGACTGTTGGTATTTGTATAGCTTGGCACAAATGTAGGGGACAGATGTGGTGTTATCCTTTTCCATCCATTTATCTGTCTTAATATTTGTCCATCAGTTAATCTCATTTTGGTAAATATTTGTGCTTAGATCAGTTTCTGTTTCTGTATACAACTTTGTGAATACCTTATGGTAAGTGCAGTACTAACCAAATAAATTAGGCCACTCAATCCAATATTTCACACCTGAGTAACCATTACAGAGTTGTACATGTAAGTTAGATTCTTTTTTATGTATTCAACTCAATCATAGTACTTCAGATCATTACCTTGCATATCCATCCCTCCCAATCTAAACATTTAGCTAGAAAAGTGAGATGTTGCCTTTGAGTCATAGTGACATAGGGATTGATGTCCCACTTTATTCTTCAGTTATTACTGTCACTCATGCTACATAGCCCACTCTGTACATCCCTCAGAATTATCTGATATCAAGAGTTGTCTTTTACACTAAAGAACGAGTTGAATCAGTTTCTCATCTATAGGAAATATACCCGTACTCCATTTATATTTAAAACTATTTGTCACTCTTTTATGTCCAGTCAAAGTTTTTCTAACTTAATTAGTTGTCCTACAGCATCCACATTAGGTAATGACATAGGTGACATTCAGTGGAATTTATATGTATTTTCTACAGGGGTCAAGTTAAACGTGACTTTTTACACTTGAATTTTGGGGAGGTGACTTCTCCATTTGGAGAGAACAGGGAGAAGTTACAGAGAGAAAGAGGGAGGGAGAATGAATTACAAATTAGAACAAATGCTTTTTAAAAAAACTACCGTTAATCAAGAATGTTTCTTTTTACAATCTTAAAGTTCACTATAAAATAGCAGTTGAAAAGATTTCTTAACTTGTTTCAAAAATCCCCTGTACAATGTTCATGAGAGAAAATGTATTTCAGATCATGGTGTTCATCCTAATTTCTCTGTTGCCAATCAAATTTTACCATAACTATTTGAAGACAAAACACTTGAGACTTAGAATCAAAAAATGAATGAACTAAATCCTTTTTTCAACTAAATCAACACAACCAACATGCAAGTGCATCTATTATTAGAAACGGGTTTTCTTAATGTAACCACTCACTTTATTGCTTCGTTACAGCAGTACATTGATTGCAAATATACGGTTTTATTATTTGTCTACATACTTGTAGTAACATTAGGCATTGATTAAACAGTATTTGCTTCATTGTTTCTCTTTTCCTTTATTTTCACAAAAATGGTTGAACTCGAAATACCACCATGACCTTACAGCATTTCTCAAATTCCATTGCATAGTACTGTCCCATATGTTTCTGACCTAATTATTGCAATTTGGAGCTAAATCTACTGTAACAAAATATTAATGTAATATTTTGACTCTGCTTTCTATGAACATTTCAAACCTCGCCTGGCTTATTGCCAACATTCCTTTGCATTCTTAACCTCTGGAAATAATTTTTACAGATGCAAGCATGGCATGCCTTCACTTCAATAGGCCAGACAAGGGTTGACCAAATCCCGAAACCTCTGCCTCTTGGTTTTGGGATTTTTTTAAGGTGGTGTTATTGATAACAAATTCTTGTTCAAGTGCATCATATTCCAGGAGACTAAATGTATTAGTGAACTCGGTGCAATGGAATCAGCTAATATAAATGGTCACAGAAAGAACATTTAGCAAACGCTACATTGTTATGAAACAGGACCAGGATATTTAGCAGCCTTAATCTTTTCCTGAAATGTGATTGGGTCATTTAGCAACCTTAATCTTTTCCTGAAATGCAATTGGGTCATTTAGCAACATTTACTTGGTGCTGATTATGAGACAGCCTTTACCTGGTTCCTGAAATGGGACCAGACAATTTAGCAACCTTTACTTGATTCTGAAATGTGTCTGGGTCATTTTGCAACCTGTGGCTGGCCCTGAAATGGCACAGTACCATTTCAAGATGGAACTTGGTCATGAAATGGCATGTAGAATATGTATGTTTAAATCCTATGCTGTAGTTGCTGTTAAAACAGATATCATCACTACTAAAGAAAGATTAGGCTTAACACACACCCATAATAACATTGACTGACAATGTAGAGGCTAATATCTTCTATTCATTACAACCTGCAAAACTCTTTTGCCTCTTTTTCTGTACACATAGGAGTAGAATTTAATATTTTATAGTATGTGACCCTGAGTGGTCTAAAGCGCTGTCCATTACTGATCACTGCCGTCTGACCTCTGTCTGCATGGGTTCGAGTCTAAGATTCGGCTAATGTAGTTATGTGAGAAAGCTTGCCAGTAGCTTCTCGTGGGTTGGTGGTTCTTTCGGGGAGGGGGGGGGGGTATTCCAGGGTTCTTCCTCCACCAATAATACTGGCCGCCATGTAAAGCCTATTGTGTGCTGAAAAATGGCGTTAAACCCTTCTTGCGACTGTTGAGCTACCATCAACTGAAGGGTTCTTTTGTCGGTATGTACAAACTAGTTCCAGATCAAATCCTATATATGAATATATGACTACTTGTAAATCTGCATGGAATAACACAACACTAAGTTCTATGGCCAATTTGAATTTCATGCTAGATAGGATTGATGTTTTTGGAATGATATGCCTGCAGCAGAATTGCACATTTCAATAAGCATGTGACAATGACCAACATACCATCCATCAGTATCAATACAGACATGGGGGACTGATTTATCAGACTGAAAAAAGATGGGCAAATGGTCATAAAATTTTGATGTATGGTAACATTTGTAAAATGCACAAATATATTTAGCACTTAAATTTGAATGGTGATAACTTTTACCTTCAATCATTTAAACTCTTGTTTTTAAGAAATAATATGGCATTTTGTAGTTTATGGTTTTAAAATTCGCAAACATTAATAAATGGGATAGAGAGTGGTAAACACAGCAATCTTTAAAACAGAAATGCTGTTTTTGATTGTCAGTTTATTAATTAATTAAATAATTAATTGCATGTTTTTTTCAGGAAGAGACATACCACTCTGTTGACTTACTTGGATAAAAAGTTACAGAAGAAAGGACTGAAAATTAAATCTAAAAATGTCATGGTTGTTGAACCTTTTGGACCACAGGTAAAAATTCCATTTATTTTCAGGTCATGGTTTTTCTTGAGGCGTTTTACTTCATGGATTGGGCTATCAAAGCACCTCTAATGGGAATTCTGCAACTTAAAGAATGTCTCCTTTGAATATTTTCCCCAGTCACATTCAATTTTTAAAAATGCAGGTTAATATCAAATGCAAGTAATATGTGAAAAATATTATTTGCTTTATACTTATTTGATAATTTAGAAATATCGTTTTGTTATCATTATGTACCTTTATGTTGAATTGTTGAGTACATCTTGAAGTAAATCTCTCTCATGTTTCAAGTTTATATACCGTATTTTGTTGTTTATAACTTGCACTTTTTTACCTAATTTTCTTATCTTAAGTCGGGGGTGCGCGTTGTATACAAGAACTTTTAAAAAAAAAATTTTTTCCAGGTCGATCTGAAGAGGATGAAGGCACTATAGCCGGCTACATGTATCACATTCACTACTTGTGAAATATTAAATCCATTGTACATTGCATTGTAACTAAAATGTTTGCCGGTACTAGCCGTATTAAAGAAATAAATAATGCTTACAAATAGTCTTGTTCTTTGATTGCTTATGTTAATAAACTGGTTTCATTTCACATCACTGTGTCAAGTTTTGTTCTGTGCCTCGGCTGGAAATACATGTACATAACGACTGGCAACTTGTTCAAAAGCTGTGCAAAGTGCCGCATTGGAGCGGAACAAATACCACTGTGTGGATTACCGTACTTGTTCCGTAAATGTTCAGTACCGTATTCCATAACTGTTGATCTAATCGAATTTTTTCTTCATTTATTATTGGTTGAATTGAAATATAATATGTGTAGAATTCAACTAGTGTTAATGTACTCATCAGAGCATCTGTAGGGGACATATTTTTTGCGACTACGGGTTCTTTCTTATGGGAACATTGATACGTTGTGGAACAAAATAATCAACGTATGAAGTCGAAAACATTTTTTTCCTCTTTGGAAAATAAGCTTGTTACTTAGTTTTATTTTTCATCTTAAATCATAGTATTTGAGATATCTTTGTGATTATACAGTGATCAATGGCTTCAATGCTTCATTGACTCGGTGTGGTCTTTTCACGGTAATCGGCGCCAGGTAAGCTTTGATGCACTCAACTTAGTTACAATGCTTTGTCTCGGTGAGCAGTATTTAATTGATTCAGGAAATACAGCGACTTTTCGAAAGTGATGACGACGAAGAGGAATTTGAGGGATTTGATGCAATAGATTGCGTCATCTAGGCGAACCTTTAAAGGGCCCTTTTAAGGGCCAACAATAAAATCGGAAAGATACAATATCAATATTGCCACTTTTTCATTCACTATCTAAAATGACCAACTGTTGTTGCACTATGAAAACTGAGCGAAATTCCGGTTGTCACAATTTTAAAATGCATTATATCACATGCGCGTTATATGACAGAACTACGTTTTTTCCACTTATTTTGGGTCAAAAATCGGGGTGCGCATTATACACACCAAAATACGGTACTTGCTTATAAGATGAATCCAGCTCGGTTCAAGTTCAGATTAACACATTCAATATTCTTTATGAGCATTGGCCTAATACTGAAAAGCATGTTAGCAAAAAACATTTAAGATTAATAAAAGCATATGACTACTACAATTTCAGTCTGGCTGTACATATACATGTATGTTGACACTATCAGCTGATGATAAAAGTTGCTTACTACATGTACATCCAATATCATTGACATGTACATCAGCATGGATACAAACATAAACATTTATAAAAAAAATAGATGAATTTGAATATAATGCTTCTTAGTTATACATTATACAAATCCTATTCCGCTATAAAATGTTGTAAACAGTCTTTACTATTATGATGTAAGGACAAAAAAATCAAAAGCCTTACATTTATGAGGTAGAATGTTGAATGTCTGACCAGTTGATATACTATGTATACTTGCTTAAAAGATGAGTCCAGCTGCAAACAACTGCACAGACCCAGAAATGCTGTTGCATAATGCTGGCATGTCTGGTTCCGTGCAGTTTGTTAGGGGTAATCCATAGAACAAACAGCTTGGACACCGTGATATGTGATCACATTATGCTACAGCAGATCGAGATCATTGTTGTTCGAAGTTTTACTCGACTTACAAGCGAATACATAAGGTATTCATGGCGTGCATTGATTGTGGAAATTACTTATTTTAATATGTTTCAGACACCATGTGACACACCACTCCCTGTACTGCCATCTGTTATGGGTCACCCTTTGCAGCCGCACAGTGGGCAGGGGCAGGGTCAGCCTCAGATTGGACAAGAGCCTGCAGCCAATGTGACAGTACGTCAACAACCAGTCCATGCACCTACAGTACAGTCACGTGAGTAATTCATGGAAATAACTATTAGATACATGTATTGTCATGTCCCTATGAATTATGTGCACCTTTCTTTTGAATTATATTCATGTCATATCCATTGGCAATGGAAAGAACAGAAATTAGATTTGTCTCCATAATGGAATGTTATTGGCAACAAAGTTGTATGACATTATATCTTTACAACAATAACAATATAAACGTTTAATTGAATACACTTATACGTATATCCAAACCTGTGAAACACTGCAAACTTGATCCATCTTTTGGCCAAGCCCAAGTTTGTACAGAAAGGTACAAGTCAAGGGTCATTTTGTCCATTAGGGCATTTTTTAGTGAGAATTATACTTTGGTATTAGTTTGAGTTTATAATATACCTTATTTCTGAAATTTTAATTTTTCAAATCTTTTAGGTAGTATTTATAAGAAGAAAAAACTTGTGTACATACTTGTTAAAAAAGAAAGAACCAAGATAAATTTGAGCAAGTTTTGAATTTTAGACATAGATTGAAATGTTCACACAACTGGTGAACAAAATCTACACCTTTTTGGGTGACACTGTTGTGTAAATAGAGACATCATTTGATAAATCTGTTCATAAAACAATCAAAGATTCCATATGAAACTTCTTATTGTATCCAGAAAAAAGTATTTTGGTATTATATGGATACGTAGCGCATATCAAAAGATAAATGAATTTCAACACACATTGTACCACAACTCTGACAAAGGGATGTAATCCAGTACTCTTACAGAGGTTCCAAATTCATATTAAATTTTTTTATTTAAATTTGCATTTTTTCTTTAAAAAAAAAACATTAGCCAGTGTCAATGAATATACCTACATAAAATCCATATAATTTTCCCTTCTTCCTTTAGAGGGCAATATCTAGTAAATATTGATATGAAAGGTGAACATCTATGCTGTAGTAAATAGAACTCAGAACCCGAGCTCGAGACTAGTTTTCACCATATCTGAGAAACCATGCTGTCCCTTGAAGTGTTTATCAGATCATAGTATTGATTATGCAAGGAAGATATTTCCTTAATCATCTGCTTCATCATACCCAAGACATCCCTCTGTATTAAAGTCGGTATAATATTTGAGAAAATGTATGAAAATTGTCAAAAAACAGTGGGAAAGGTTATCATAAATCAATTGAATGAACATTGTCGAAAATTGGGTGTGTGTAAAACTTATCTTAAATCAATTACCAAGTTACATAAGCAAAATTGACACATTACAGATAGTGATCATGCAACCACATTTAGTGATCTGGTTTTGTCCAGGTAGATGTACCCAGTTTGATAATTTAGGGAAAATTGCAATATTTGTATACAATTATTAGCAAATGTACAGTTTTCATTCCTAGACTTTATTAATTTGAAACTATATGTTGTACTCCAAGAATCACTAATCAAACATGTATTGGCTTGAATTTATGACTGACATTATTAATAGTGTTGCTGAAAAAATCTGTTATACATCATTTTATTAGGCTACCCATGGATTCTTGATTTTAAAACCTAATGTGACTTTAAACTGGTAGTGTAAGTATAAAGTAAAACATGGAACTTTTTCATAAAATTGCAAACAAATTCAGCTAAACTGGCAGTAAAAAAGGTGTATATTTTATAAAATAATATGAATGTAGAAGTTTTAGAGATTTACATTGTACTGGTAATCAGCGGAAGTATATAATTAATGAAATTAGGACTATTTTATCAAGTGCATCGGGCCAATTACTGTAACTATTTATTTGAAATAAATAATGCAAAGAAAAGTCCATAAAAAGCAACCCAAAAAACCCACAAATTTAAAAATCCATAAAATATCCAAAATTGCTAGTTTAACTACAATTTGCAAATTCCACATTTTTATAAGAAATCTGTAAGTGTTCACACTGGTTTTGAATTGGTAACAACACTCCTATTAAATTTGTCAGCTTCCTTGTTTCAGGAGAAGTGCCCAAACTTCCTGCAGCTGTTCAGCCCAATCTTATTCCTCTTCTTGGGACCACAAATATACCCAATTCTGCAGGTAAGACCAAACAATTATCCCTAAATTTTGGCGTACTATTTTATTTGGCTGATTATTGCAGGAAGGGGGGGGGGGATTTTTTTTAATAAAGTAGGTGTCAGATACTCAGATAGTGCATTGAATGATTTAGTTGGTTAACATATTTGTCAGTGTTAAAGAACATGAAAAGAAACTGAGATTATCAGTTCTTTAGAAGGATGCTAGCACCAAAAAGCATGAAATTAGGATCCACACATCTAACCCACATGTCATCATATGATTCCATCCATCTTTCTAGTGGCTTCACATCTTGGAAATACTTTCACATCTTTAATAACATCATTTCTGCATAAAATATCAGGGACAGGTGATACCTGCATAAACTTTTATAAGGGTACTACTTTTAAATATAGTTCGTGTTAATAATGCAATAGAAATGTTTAGCAACAATTATATAAGGTTTTTCAGTTATGTAGGATCAGAAAAAAGAAATTGGACTTGAAACAGTTAATAGCACTGCACTGTTTTGCAATTTGAAAATGTTTCTTTCTTTACTAAAGAGCTAATGTTGATGGCTTATTGTTTGCCATCTCTTATCCATTCATGTGATGTCACTGCATGAACCCCCACATCACAAATTACCATTGCTTTAACACTGTCAGGTGTGAAGTTTTTCTTGATTGTTTTCTGACTATAACAGTTTATGGAATGGTATGTTGTCCTTCATCTGTCAATCTGTTATCAAAAGTTTCTTATTATTACTTCTGCTGGCGTCGACTGATGTACCGTATGGCCACCATGGTAGCCATCTTTAAAGTTATGCTCATATCAATGTTTGGAATTTACTAAACAATGTTTTATGATCTATAGTTGGTCCAAATGGTCCCATTCAGATTTTCAAGATGCCTGCCACAGTCACCATCTCCAGAATCTTGTTATCACCATTTTTTCTGAACTTATGGTTATGTCAGCCGGTCATAACATTTGTGAATATATTACCGCCACAATGAACATATTTAAAAATAGTGTTATCGCTGAAGAACATCAGATGATTTCAACACTTGGCAGTTTAAAGAAATAATCGGTATTACATGTACATTAAATTCCTGGAAATTCCTTTTGTTTTGTAAAGTGCCAGTCTCTTCATGTGACACTATTTTTTGTAATCTTAAACATTGTGCACATTTTAAATAATTTATTGAATTCATTGAATAATATCATTCTTTTGCCTGATGATCGATAAAAATGACTATGATTATTTTATAAAATTTGTTGGAAGATAACTCTCATAGTGCATTCAGTATATATTGAAATTGATATTTGATTAATGTTTTTTTAAAATGTGTTTTCAGATATTGTTCTGACGGAGATACCGTACAACTTGTTCAGTAAACTGAGTGAGGAACTGCATGGAAGAGATCCACCAAACTGGATGAAACTGGCCAAGGAATTTCCTTTCCTGAAAAGAAGCGATGTAAAAAATATAGGTAAACCCAGCATAGGTCGACCTGCATGTTTAGTATTTGTTCTTTCTGGTTTGTACAAAAGTATCAGACTTTCATTTAATATAACTGTTAATATAACTGAAATTTTGTACAACAACATTAAAAAAAGTTTGTTGTTGATATCACATGACTATTTGGACTTGTGATGTCCTTGTTTGATATTTGTGAAGTCAGGTGTCTATTAACACAAATGGCAAGTATCAGGTCAGGTTTCATCTTTGCCAAGTTTTGTCCTGTCTGTCAGCGGATTAAAGACAAGGATTATAATAATTGCCATTTTTGAGAAAAATAATAATTTTCCTATCGATTTCATGCAGGTACAAGATGATATAACATAGTTTAAATTTCCTAGGCCTGCTGGCAAGCAGTCTTACAGTGGTGGCAGATTCCAGTTTATATGTCTTTGCTCTGAACCCACACTCCATTCTGAATGTCCAAATGTGAAAAATGGGGTTGGAATATTCCAAGGAAACCCGGATTAGAAACATTTTGAATCTCTGAGCTGAACTTTGATGTGAAACAATTACATAGTAACATTTAGCTTGAAGCATTGGTG
This sequence comes from Unio delphinus, assembly GCA_029339505.1. Taxonomy (NCBI): domain Eukaryota; kingdom Metazoa; phylum Mollusca; class Bivalvia; order Unionida; family Unionidae; genus Unio; species Unio delphinus. Next base: position 279,596 of record JAQISU010001244.1, read on the forward strand.
TCAGATCTTAAATAGACTGCAGGAGAAATTGGAAATTATTGTCCCTTTTATTATATAAGAAACTATAAGAGCCCTGTATCAATACAGGTTTGGGGACTGGTTTATTGAACTTGAAGAAGACAAGTTAATTTTACAGAAAATTCATCGTTGTTTATACAACAAAATATTATTTTTAAGGTCTTTTGTCAAAATTTGAATCAACCCTTCTGTAAATGTCTTTAAATGAAGGAATGTTTAACGAAATCGTCTTAAGGAGTTTAGGAGTCAGATGTTCTATTAATAGCACACTGCACTGGTTAACTTTGGTACTTGTATATCGAAGGGCTAATTAGGTAAAGGTATTAACTAACAGTGTTAATGAATTATATTGCATCTTAGTACATATTATACTCATCGCTAGAAAAGATGTATGTTGATGAATCATTTTACTCAGAATTTTAAAAGATGTATGGACTCTTTTATTTTACCTTGCTATGAACCTATCTCTATCATGTAGCAGAGGTGGGATGCTGGGGTACAGCCAATAGCATGCTTGACAAAAATGGCATTTCTATTTAGTTCATGACTTTTCGATTGCATGATAGAGAGCCTTATCAAAGAACAAAAGAAACTTGTCATAATGGGTGTATAGGTAGTGTCTAATCCCTTCACTTCACCTTCAAAGTCAGGAAGTCTTTTGAGAGGTGCACAATGGAAATAATGTCAGGCTTTATACTCTATAACCCAAATTATTACCATCTCTCATACACCAAAGTAAAGGGAATTTTGATGTTATTTTGACAAGACCTGACATGCACAAGGTCTGTTTTAAAAAACCAGGAAAATCAGTTATAATTATAAGAAAGAAATTATATTTCTTTATGAACCAAATCCTTTGCAAGGCATGAAACCGTAGAGTACATTCTATGGCAGTTGAGTTCATCTGTTTTGTAATTCAATAATTTCACTTTTCAAATGTTAGGACCATAATGGGATACACAATTGATTTAAAATGGGAATAGTCAGGGAATTATGTTTAGAAGATAAAGTTCTTTATAGAAATTGCAGTCTGATATCATCTGTCTTTGCTTATAATTGTGTATTTTGTGTTTGCAACCTTGCATAGTATATGTATTTATGAAGCTAATATATGCAGTAAAGACATTAGCTTTTGCTATGGTCATTTGACTTTTTATTTGTTATTGCATTGGATCCAATTGTACATAGTATCAAATAAATTGCATCTTCAAGAATATAAATTTGATTCTCTCTAGAAAAGGAGAAAAACCCAGGAGAGGCATTATTAGACATGCTTGGAGGTAAAGAATGCACAGTTCATCAACTTGAAAAGGCCCTGGAGAAAGCAGGTCTTCAGAATGAACTGGATATTCTACAAGAGCATTATGGTATGACTGGGAAAAAAGGGTTTACATGTTTAGTTTACCTAGCTGAAGGTCATTTGAGCCTGTAGTATTGCGTTGCATGGCCTTCATACATTTTTCCATGAAAATTAGTTTGTATTCTCTTACAACTTCTGGGCTAACTTTGTATTGTTGGAATGATTCTGCTGTATCAGTATATAGGATTTTTTCACTGACAACAGCATGACTTCCTTTGCAACCAAGAGTATGTTTTGGTGCTGTGTCCAAGCAGATTGGTTCACCTTTATTTAATTTGTTTAATTCCAGATGTAAAATTTGATTCTGATGAAACTGAAACAGATTCATGTTCTGAATATGTCTTAACCAAGATCAAAACATCAGTGGATTATTTTTGGTTACAAAATCCAAAATGCACTCTAAGTGTAAAAATGTACTCTTGACTTCTGCAGAATGGCTCTGTTACTTCTGATTAGATATGGTTTAAGTGCTGCAGTAGAATGATTTTCTTAGCATCAAAGATTTTAAAGTTTTTGAAAATGATGTCAACCCTTCTTCTGGTCATGCAATTAATTGCTACTAAAAATTTGGTACAAAAATATGATCCATAGAACATACTCAACCAAACTTTTGTCAAGGGTGACAGTTCAAGCATTTGTTTGGCTTCAGCACGAGACAGATTCTTTCTGGGACATATTTAATATGAATGTTTATTATGACTTGTTCTATCAAAGTTTTGTCTATTCTGTCCTCCCAAGCGGGCAATATGGCTTCAAATACGCATAAACTCTATTTGCAACTTCTAAGCAGCTGTTAATGTTTTGTGCTAATTTTGTTGTAATGTTCTTTTAAGACATCAATTTGATGCCTTCAATAGCATCTATATAGCATCCTTGGCAACCAGGTGTATATCAAACATTTTACTTTTGACTGAGCCAGTTTACATCAGACTTGGTTGGATTGTTTCACTGAACATATACCACAATTATTCTGTCTTATGGCAGCCATGTGATTTCCATAGCAACCATGTCAAACAAATTTCCAGCCTCATTTCTAAAATGACAACTCATTTTGTTCAAACTTGAATGATTCATACCATAATTATGTCATTGGCAGCTTCCCTATGCCATGGTTTCCATAGCAATCAGGTATGCAAGTTCTTGTATTTCTTCTCCAAAAGATGAGCTGACAGAGCCCATTTCAGTTCAACTGGGTAAGAATAATACTAACAATAACATGGTCTTGCACCATGAGTAAACCTAATTTCAGTATCACATGACAACTTATAGCGACTAAACCAGAGGATTAACTCCTCTTTATTTAACCTGCTTAGAAACAGTTGTTCAAATTTCAGAAACAGTGTGGATTAACCAGTTGCTCAACATCTGTCCATTTATTTGTATAGACCTGTGATAACTATGGAATGAAAAGAAGCCTTACTTGACTATTCATTGCATGTTGCATGTGAACCAAACATTTGCTTGTCTTTACTGCCAAGCTTTTGAATATTGAATTACCCCAAACTCTAATGAAAGGTAATATGATTCATATCTCTCCTTAGAGAAGAACTATAACTATCACTCTGGCACAAAAGGGGATTCCTATTTCTGCCTTTTCCACAATTCAGCAAACAGATTGCACCAGCCTTCTCTATAGACAGACATGACATGACATTTTCATTGATTGAAATTCATTAAATATTGTTATTTATGGTGAACTAAGAACGTGTTTGAAGGAAAATAATTGTTACAAATTGTATGACTTATTAAAAGTTGTTAATTTCATAATGTTGATTTATATTTTTCTTGTTGTATCTGATCAGAATTGATTTCCTTTTTCATGTAACATATTGACACCTTTGGAGTTATACTGTCATTGAGATTGGAGTACATGGAGTTAAAGGAAAACAAGAAATGTTTGCTAATTGATTTATACAAGATGCCTTAATCTAAACAATGCTTTCCTTGTGAAGTGAACATTTTTCTTGCATAAAGTGAGATACCAGTATTTGTTTGGAAAATATCAGGCCACTGACAACAGAAACAATGTGACTGTTATATCCATGTACATGACATTTATATAGGCCATTTGCTTGAGGGAAATAAAAATGGCCACTAAGACCATGTGACCACCATAGAAAGTAACCATTAGAACAGGTTTTTGTGTATTTACATATCATCAATAGAAAGCTACAGTTTGGGTCTTTAAGACCAGGGTCACAATTTTTTTTCAGCCAAGTATGGTTAATTAGCCTTATATATCATTGATCTAATTGTTTGATTGTTTAATTGCTTTTATATACACTCAACATATTGGTGAAGAGTTCAGAGATCAGTTTAATGTTTTTTTAATGCATGCCCTTATATCTCATCCTTATTTCAGAGACATTGAAATATGTACACCATCAGCAGAAATTCTAATAGATGTTTTTAATTTAACAGCAAATATAACTCAATCTCTGCCAATTTATAATAAGGAATATGTGAAGTGTTTAATATTTAAATGATATAATAAGGAATATGTGAAGTGTTTAATATTTAAATGATATAATAAGGAATATGTGAAGTGTTTAATATTTAAATGATATAATTAGGAATATGTGAAGTGTTTAATATTTAAATGATATAATTCTCAGTACCGAGTACACTTTATATTGGTAATTTTACTCCAGCTGTAGGAAATTTTGTTGAAGGTCAGCAGGGTTATGTCAGTTCATTAAACATCCAAGAACCAGTCAATAGTCAACAGCAACAGGAACGGCATGCAGTTTTGAACCAGTCCCTTTCAGCATCTGCAACTGGTCAGGAACGGCAGACTTTAGAAAGGATTGATGAGAGTAACTTAAACATGGCCGCAGAGCAGAGCACAAAAAGGGAAGTAAAGACCAAGAATTTGAACATTCCAGGTGATGCTGGTACTGACATCAGCAATGCATTGGATACTTTAAATATATGTGGCAGTCAGACTCAAATATTTTCAAAAGGTACATCTATCCATTATTGTAAAAAAAAATTGCTGTTCTATTTTATCTATGCCATCATTTCTTAATTCTTTATTTTGCTCTGTCAATATTTAATTCAAATTTTAAAAATAATATAGTTCCTTAAAGTTTCCTCTGCAATAATTAAGTCCTTGATTCTTTTTTTCTATTGTTTAATGAGGCAAGTGAAAATTTCAAAAGACAATGCATTGGAATCAAATATTAATTCATCTAAGATTTGGTTTGTACCTTTTCTTCAGCTGTTCCAGAACCCCAAAAGAAACCATCTGCTGATGTGTCAATGACTGTTTTTCAATCTCTTTCACAAGTATCCTTAGATAACAATAATGTGGAGATGCTAGTGGGAGATTATCAACATTCTGGAAGGGTAGGTAATCAACAGGCAAAGGTATTCTGTTAGTTTTGATAATCAAGGAACTACAGTTTCAGAATATTCCAACCACATTTTGTATCACTGGAACCAATAGCTATACCATCTTTCAAGGAGTAATAGATGAGTTATTTTAAGATTCAGTGGTATGTAAGCAGCTGTCTGGGTCTAAATTGGCCAAGAAAACTTTTATTCAGCTCTGTATCATGCATAAATTAAATTTTATTGCATTCATTGCAAGAACATTATAGACCGAAAATGAATTTTATTGCATTGCAAGAATATTATAGACCCAAAATGAATTTTATTGAATACATTACTAGAATATTATAGACAAAAAATGAATTTTATTGAATACATTACTAGAATATTATAGACCCAAAATGAATTTTATTGAATACATTACTAGAATATTATAGACCCAAAATGAATTTTATTGAATACATTACTAGAATATTATAGACCCAAAATGAATTTTATTGAATACATTACTAGAACATTATAGACCCAAAATGAATTTTATTGAATACATTACTAGAACATTATAGACCCAAAATGAATTTTATTGCATACATTACTAGAACATTATAGACCCAAAATGAATTTTATTGAATACATTACTAGAACATTATAGACCCAAAATGAATTGTATTGCATACATTACTAGAACATTATAGACCCAAAATGAATTTTATTGAATACATTACTAGAATATTATAGACCCAAAATGAATTTTATTGCATACATTACTAGAACATTATAGACCCAAAATGAATTTTATTGAATACATTACTAGAACATTATAGACCCAAAATGAATTTTATTGCATACATTACTAGAACATTATAGACCCAAAATGAATTTTATTGAATACATTACTAGAACATTATAGACCCAAAATGAATTTTATTGAATACATTACTAGAACATTATAGACCCAAAATGAATTTTATTGAATACATTACTAGAACATTATAGACCCAAAATGAATTTTATTGAATACATTACTAGAACATTATAGACCCAAAATGAATTTTATTGAATACATTATACATTATAGACCCAAAATGAATTTTATTGCATACATTACTAGAATATTATAGACCCAAAATGAATTTTATTGAATACATTACTAGAATATTATAGACCCAAAATGAATTTTATTGAATACATTACTAGAACATTATAGACCCAAAATGAATTTTATTGAATACATTACTAGAAAATTATAGACCCAAAATGAATTGTATTGAATACATTACTAGAACATTATAGACCCAAAATGAATTTTATTGAATACATTATACATTATAGACCCAAAATGAATTTTATTGCATACATTACTAGAATATTATAGACCCAAAATGAATTTTATTGAATACATTACTAGAATATTATAGACCCAAAATGAATTTTATTGAATACATTACTAGAACATTATAGACCCAAAATGAATTTTATTGAATACATTACTAGAACATTATAGACCCAAAAAGAATTGTATTGAATACATTACTAGAACATTATAGACCCAAAATGAATTTTATTGAATACATTATACATTATAGACCCAAAATGAATTTTATTGCATACATTACTAGAATATTATAGACCCAAAATGAATTTTATTGAATACATTACTAGAATATTATAGACCCAAAATGAATTTTATTGAATACATTTCTAGAACATTATAGACCCAAAATGAATTTTATTGAATACATTACTAGAACATTATAGACCCAAAATGAATTTTATTGAATACATTACTAGAACATTATAGACCCAAAATGAATTTTATTGAATACATTATACATTATAGACCCAAAATGAATTTTATTGCATACATTACTAGAATATTATAGACCCAAAATGAATTTTATTGAATACATTACTAGAATATTATAGACCCAAAATGAATTTTATTGAATACATTACTAGAACATTATAGACCCAAAATGAATTTTATTGAATACATTACTAGAACATTATAGACCCAAAATGAATTGTATTGAATACATTACTAGAACATTATAGACCCAAAATGAATTTTATTGAATACATTACTAGAACATTATAGACCCAAAATGAATTTTATTGAATACATTACTAGAACATTATAGACCCAAAATGAATTTTATTGAATACATTACTAGAATATTATAGACCCAAAATGAATTTTATTGCATGCATTGCAAGAACATTAAAGACCCATTCATTTAGTATTTTTAGGTCTAGAATTAAAAACATTGTGATCCCAATCTGACACCAACAATTCAGATATCTGTCCTCTTATTCTTGGACTTTTGCACATTTATCCATGTTTCTCCAGGGTGCAAAAATTTATCAGTTTATTCTTTTAGCATTTCTACTATCAGTCAGATCCTTTCTTTTGCTTTGTTTGTTATTTTTTTACCCAGTACTTGCTTTGCTTTCACCTATCTGTGTCCTTTGTTTGTAGGGTTTTCTTTTTTGCAACTTATAATGGAAATAATGATGCTATGCTTCATGGTGGGAGTGGACAGCATGGATGCAGCCCACATGAAATTTATTTGGTTTGGCAGAAATGGAAGAGCTATAAATTTCATGTTCCTCTCTCAACTTAGCTTTTTCTCCCAGAACTTTCACAAGGGTGATGAGTGTAACAAGGGTTCATTTAAGGTCCTTGGGGATTGCCATTCCCAGTACTTAACAAGCATCCTCAAACATGCCCATATTTGGGATCTGTCTTCCTGTTGGGAATCTCATGTTGTGAGAAAATCCATTCATGTGGAGATATTCTTTCTTGTCAAAGAAATTTTTTTTTCCTCCTGGTCGATAGGATCTCAAAAAAATCATGCTTCTTTAATAAGTCATGATGTTAAGACTTCTGCTTGACTCTACATCTTTAACTTGGACTGAATTTGGTAGCAGATTTGATTCCCCTAGGAATAATTCATATGCGAGCCCTCCAGTTCTTGCTTTTAGCAATCTGGAGACATCACAAGGACCCCATAGGATCCAGGTTTCATCACCATATGATTTGGTGAAAATATTAGGACAAAATTTTGACTGGAATTTGAATGCTTCAATGCAGACTCCAAAACATTGCTCCTTCCTTTACACTGATGCCCCAGATTCAAGTTTGGGTGATGGGGGTTGATAGAGCCTCAAGGATTATTCCTACATTACATCAATCACATAAGGGATCACTGTATGATTTTTACTACAGACAGAATATCAGTCATGCCATACTTCTGACATCAGGGTTTCTCTAATGCCCCTTCTGTCTGCTTAGAAGTTATAACCATCACTGGACAGCATTTGAAGAAATTACTGAGTGCCACATTCCAGACATAAGGAATGTTTTGATGGGATGGCTCATTTCAGACACTAGTCAGTAGCAGAAGAACTCTTTCATCATTTGGGAAACACCACTGGTAAACTTTTCTTTGCAATTAAGATGAACAATAATGCCCCTATTTATGTTTTTCATGTACTGGACCAGAGGATGTGTGCATGGATGCCCTCAGTCCAAGGTGGGATCGACTGAACACCTAAGGCAGTTGACCAGACCAATTTTGAGCAAGGTTGCCAAATGTATCTCTCAGGCTAGAAGGCAGTTGAGATCACCTATGCCTGTAAAATGCTAACTGGAAATTTTTTGTAATTGGTGCAGTAGAAAATGTATTGATCCTATTTGCCCTCCTTTTAACTTAGTTTCATCTTTTTCCCTTCAAAAGACATATTGCTCAGTATTCACCGTTAACTTTTGACCTCACGTAAATGCCTTTTTTATACCTCTACACCATTTTTTTTCCTCATGGAAGTGCCTTTGGACACCTCTGCCTGATTCGCATGGAAGCACATTTGGATGCCTCTACACCATTCTCATGGAAGTGTGATTGGATGCCCACTGTAAACATTAGCTGGTTTTTGTAGAACCACCTTTGGGGAACCCCTCCTATTAAATGTTACATTCATTGATGTGAATGACCATTATGTCAGATCACATGGTGGCTGTTTAAGCTCTAGTCATAATCTTGCTATTTAAAGTAACTGGGTTGGATTCTTCACTCTCCAAAATTGAGGCTGCAGATTTTATTCAGTACTTCTATAGTTTGCATGCCATGTAGGGGCATACTTTATTGGATGTCATCGCTAAAGTACAGCTTTGGAGAACCAAACAAATGCCCATTTCTTATTGTGGCAGCAACATCACATAATTGTATTGCATGATTGAGACTGATTTATTCCATTTGCTGAGTACGTTTTCACAACAATCAGTGCTTCAAAAGTAATATATTTCCTTTGAAATTTCAGCAAAATATTTTATCTGCTGGCTACAATTTTAAAATAAATTAGCTATTGTTTGGTTTATTCTATTTACTGTTTCTCCCTGCCTATTGAATCAACAAATAAGTAAGATTGTTTTACATTTGTGGTAGTTGCCTTCCTCTCATGCATCAGAAAAGGATCAAAGAATGATAGAGACGCAGGTAATCTGGTCTGATGACTCAGCTTTTTACAGAAAATGTGAGTGTCATGCAGGATTTAATTCAGAGAGAACTGAAGAGGAATTTTACTGACCATCTTCATACAAGTATAAGTCTATGTAAATATATATTATTTACCTGCAAGTGGCTGAAAATCCATCGAAATCTACATTACTAGATTATGCCTCGTCCAGTTGATCTCCATTACCAGAATTGTCAACAACAAAAAAGGATATCTCTTGGCATACAATACTCATGCTAGATGTCAAGATAAGCGGATTATGAAATAACGATGCAATATTTAGATGATTTGTCAATATGGACAAAGAATTTGTTTATGTAACAATAAATTGCAGTGCATTTTATATAACATTTTGAGGCTTCCTTTCACGGCGCCTCTGAATTTTTCCACTCTAAACCAATGGCTGTATGTACAAATTTAGACAGCCAACAATGTTGCCAATAAAAAAAGATCGCCAGATAGTATATGTTTTTGCTGCCAATAAGGAAAAAATCCAAGTTTGTGACATTGTCAAATCCCTACATGATCCCAAAATATACTTTTTGCACGTTATTTTTCGTACTTTTAAGAAGAAAAAACTACTTTTTCATGTACAAGAAAAATACATATAAATTTAAGGAGCCACACCACGATCATCTTGTATTATTTATATGTGATATCTTCTCTAACATGATAATAATCCTTTTACATGTTTTTTTGGTGCTTTTAAGAAAGAAATTTGTTTTTTCATGTACAAGAAAAATACATGTATATGAAGTTTCGGGAGCCACACCACGACTGTGTTATGTCCGAATTCATGTTATAACAGAGCATGCTTTAGCGGGGTCACACTGTATTACTAATTCATGCTGCTTTTTGCACATTTACCTCTGATGTAAGTGAATTTAATATATGATGAACATGTAAAGAATTTAAAATTCATCTCATTGTCAAGTCCTATAGTTCTTTGTACACTAACTCTTCCCCAAATTGATGATTATTTTTACATATACATTTGGAGAAATTGTTTGTTTTTACATATGAAAACATGATACACAAATAAATGATTTGAATGACAATCCATAATGAAATCGATTCAGTGTAAAAGATAAAGCCCTGATTTTCTGATAAAGATGTATTGACTTATAGGCCTGTGTTAGTTCATCTTTACTGTTTGGTTTTTTAGACTATGGTGGCTTCCATGCATCCAAACACCCGCACCTGTTGATGTTAGAAATCAGAAGTAGTATAAGTCATCAGACGTTGCATGGATGCAGGAAAGTCCTTATTCTGAGTTTCAAGCTTATAATGTACACAGATTAAAAACAAGTTATTTATCTTCCCATCTTACCCAGAGTCACAAGTGGCTATAAGAAACATTTTGCAAATATTATTTCTTAATTAGTTTTCAATTTTTTTAATAGCATAAAAAATATAAATGTACTGATTAAATGTAGATATTTTGCCTAAAAATCCAGGTGAGATGGACTCGCTGCTCCTTTTGTTCCCCAATCTGCCATCAAACAGGCTGACTGTGGACCAGTGGAATTTCATAACATATTTAAGGTGGGGTGCTCATCTGGAGCTGGAATGGCTAGTTCTTCGGGTCTTGTCATCCTAAGTCGAAATTATCCATCACATGAAATTATTTGAAATGAGTGCTGTATTCTTTGCCCTACAAGGGTACATTGACCATGTAAGTTTTTGTATCATTGTCTCCATGACAACACTTGTATGGTAGTGTACCTCTGGCACCTAGAAGGCACACACAAACCTTCTCTCTGCACAGAGGTTTGGAACCTCCTTCCCTGAGCAAGGATTATCCTTCAATGTTATCATATTCTATGCAAGAAAAAAATTTTGGCAGATAGTCTGTCCAGGGGAGGCAAGTAGGCATTGTGGAATTGTCTCTGTAACAGTCTGACAGATTCTTTTTCAGACTTTGAGGAAGACTTTTGTAGACTTGCTTTCAACAAGTCTAATCACTAAGTTCCGTTTTTATGTTTCCCCAATCTAAGACCAAGAAGCCAGGGCAGTCATAATCTACAAATATCGTCATAGGAACTGAAGAGAATATGTGCTCCTGTTAGTTTTTGTTTTGGACACAATTTCATACAGAACAAGAAAATGTGACTTGTCTAAATGTGATGTCATCTGTTTTGTTCACTTGAATAATTGGCTCATTGTGACCTTTGTAGATGTTTGATGTCTCAAAAAATGTTGAAATGTAGGTCTGCTTTTTAAAAATACAGTGGAGGAGAGGATTGTAGAATGTCAAGCTCTCTCTGTCTGTCTGTCTCTCTCTCTCTCTCTCTCTCTCTCTCTCTCTCTCTCTCTCTCTCTGCATTGGATTGAAATAGCTTAACAAACATTTAGCTTTTCATTTCTCAATTACAAAGGATCTGTATTTTTTACCTTTGTTGTCAATGTAACCAAACATGATGTCATTTAACTTTTGTTTTTGATGCTTTTCTGCAAATGGTCCAGAACATAGATGGGAGCAGGGCAAAATTATTTTGATCTCATGCAGATGCGAACCAGAAAAATTCAAAGGACCTGGTCAGTCAGATTATTGGAATCGAGATGAAAAACATTCTATTGTTTCATTTTTGTTAGTTCATGAGATCCAATTATAATTTTGATTTTGCATAAAAAATACTCAGTATGTGTATTCAGGCATACTTGTCAGAACATCCCTCATGATCACTGTTGCATCATAGCTATTGACATGAACAATGTTATTAAGAGTGAACACTCTATGTGCAAGATAAATTTATTTTTATGAACATGTCTCATTCTTTAGGTTCACTTATAATGTGGATCACTTTTATGGTGTCCACAGTGTCTTTAAATGTGAACATTATTTATCCAAGATAAATCATATGTGTATGAACATATTTATAATAGGTACAAAATTAATATTTCCATCACAAACTAATGCATTGGAAGGTTGATCCAAAAGATGGCAGTCACTTTTTTAATGTAGAGGTAAAATGTTACTGAAAATGAAAATTATATACATATATGCAAAAGTAAATACATGTATAAAAGATATTTCCCACTGAATCTTTCCAGTCTTGTACACCTGTTGGAAAGCTATTTCCCATAGAATTTTTTAGTCTTGTTTACGTGTTGGAAAGCTATTTCCCATAGAATCTTTGCAGTCTTGTACACTTGATGGAAAGCAGTTTCCCATAGAATCTTTGCAGTCTTGTACACTTGATGGAAAGCAGTTTCCCATAGAATCTTTCCAGTCTTGTACACTTGATGGAAAGCAGTTTCCCATAGAATCTTTCCAGTCTTGTACACTTGATGGAAAGCAGTTTCCCATAGAATCTTTCCAGTCTTGTACACATGTTGGAAAGCTATTTTCTATAGAATTTTTTTAGTCTTGTTTACGTGTTGGAAAGCTATTTCTCATAGAATCTTTCCAGTCTTGTACACCTGTTGGAAAGCAGTTTCCCATAGAATCTTTCCAGTCTTGTACACTTGTTGGAAAGCAGTTTCCCATAGAATCTTTCCAGTCTTGTACACTTGATGGAAAGCAGTTTCCCATAGAATCTTTCCAGTCTTGTACACTTGTTGGAAAGCTGTTTTCCATAGAATTTGTTTCAGTCTTGTACAGTAATCTAAGTAAAATAATATCAAATATTTCTATTCCTGCTTATTACAAAATCTGAAGAAAAAGTGACATTTTTCTGAAAAATGTGTCATTGTGATCTAGTCTTTGTTAAACTAATGAGTTTATAAGTAAAGCACATAGAACCAGTGAATTGTATTTTGTAAAAAAAAAAAGTGTGACCAGTTAATAATAATTCCATATATTGTATATCATTATTTTAATTATTCTGCATACTCTTTTAAGTTTGGATTTTTTTAAAAATATCTCCATATACTTTTCACCTGGTCTGCATGCTGCTTTGTATTCATGATGTCACGTGAGGAACTATGTAAATTCAGTAAAGCATTCCATTTTTTATTAGATGCTGAATACAGCCTCTGAGGGGCAGTCCAGTGAAAATGTGATGGACAACAACCCTACTGAGACAGAAGGTGATCCACTGGGAAAGAGTGCCATTCATAATGCAGACATTGACAGACTGCATCTTAAACAGGAGGTACACCAGCAGGGTCAGCAGCAAGATCTATCAAATACCTCACTCAGTGGCAGCTTTAGGGATATCCATAATGACCCTGGTCATGTGACTATGCCGATGGATTCTGAGATTAGAAACATTGCTGAAACTTCCTAGTTTTCCACTGAAGAGTTTACAATGGAAGTATGAACATAAGTAAAGTTACATACACACAGCATACATCCTCGCCTTCATTTTGGATTTCATCTGGATTCGAACTCAGTTTCATTAAGACTTTTATTACTAGGACATCTGTTTTTCAATTCTTGGATTATTCTTGGATTATTTTTGGGTTTGATTCGTAGAACCGTAAATTCTTTTTCTCATTTTCCCCTTGCAGTAAATTATTTGTTAAATTTGCAAAGTGTGTTGTCTTCACTTTTTTCTTGTTATTTATTGTGGAACAATTTGAGAACTGTAGCAGTGAAGGTTGTAGTCGTGTATACCCCTTCCCATCCTGACCCCCGTCATCGTGATATAGTGGGGTTTCATTTTACTTGCAGATCCACAAATAAACTGTGACTACGTGGTTCCCTCGTGTTAATCATTACACATTTTAAACAATACATCTTTCCTTATGTCCATATCCCCAGACTGTAATGTACATCCCTTTGAGCTAATATTCGTAGTTTTGTGCCGTTATCAACCGTTCTCCTTTGCTACTGATATTTTAATTGGTGTTCTGGATTTTAAAATGGTTGGTATGGAAATATAAACAGTATACAACAATATATTTTTGCTAAATATATCCTATTTCAGCAATGAAATAACACAGGCACTCGTACAAGGGTGCAGGGGACTTGTTCAACCCCCACCCCGGATTTCACCTCTAAGCATGTTTTGGCCTACGTCCGTAAACACTAATAACTTATCACTATATATACCCCATCAAGAAAATGATTCTGCGAAAGATCCTGTCGAATAATGTTAAGTATACAAGATACTCATTAACATTAAATTGCAACTCACAATATCAGTCCAACATCAATTATCCTCATATAAGGTACACTTGAAGCAGATTCATCTCAAAAAATAATTCATGAATTCATAGCAACAGTGGCCAAATTATTTGTTGCTTTCAACACATTTCTATCGCCAGGTGCTTGGACAGCCGTAAGACAAGTCTTTCTTGGTATTCAGCTTGAAGGTTTGCGTATTTAAATAGACTCAATGTACATGGTGGAATATTCAACATATGGGTCTGCAGGCAGCAAACGGCCCAAACAAACAAGGGGCCCAAATTGGATCATTTTGACGAGGCGCCCTTCTGAGCACAGCATTTGGAAATAAACTTTTAAAGTTTTATGATATTGAACTTAAATTTTCTTTCATCGCTTTAAAAATAGTCTCTCACTCTAAATATATAATTTTAAAACTTGGCCCAAGGCGGTTAAGTCATCCCGTGTTGTTGCTGCAAATTGGTTAGTACGATAGGCAATATGGCAAATTTATCTACCACCACCAAAACGAATTCAGCACGCACATTTTGATGTCAGCACTCCTAATGAAGTTCATCAAGCAGATATTTTATTTGTACCTCATGATGCTATCAAAATTGGTAAACGTCAATACCCATTCAAGTACGCGTTGACTGTCGTTAACTTTGCAAATGGGTATAAAGAATCAGAGCCGTTATTAACTAAAACAGCTGCTGAAGTTGTATTAGCTTTAGAACGAATTTATCAACGAGGCCATAACTACTACAGGTTGATCAGTGCAAAGAATCTCAGGGTATAGTATCATCTCTTATGAAAAAACATGACGTCAAAAGCAGATGAGGACATACCGCAATTTGTCGTAATAAGGCTATCGTTGAACGATTTAATGGAACACTTGTTGAGCGGTTATTCAAATATAAAAAAGCGAAGAAAATATCCATCAACAAACTTCAAAAATATATGAGATCTTCTGAATGGGTTGTAAAACTACCAAGTGTAATGGCTGCATTAAATACTGAAGTTACTCGTGCAATTTCTATTAAACCTATTAAGGCGATGACAAAAGACATATACCAATACAAAGACATGACTTTTCAAAACAATCAGTATTAGGTAATGTGACTGTAAGATATTTATATGAACCCGATGAAGTGGAAGGCGGTAAAATAGAGCGACTTTTCCTATCTGGAGTGTAACTACGCATACAATTATTCAACATCTACTCATCGTGGATTTATACGTGAACAATTACAAATAATTGCTGAAGATACACATATACCACCGTGTTCACGTTTGTTAAACGCCAGCACATTTACGTTAATTACATTCAAGACAAGTCAACGTCGTATTGTCACGTGTGTGACCAATACTACTATATTTTCTATCTACGGTAAATTGTCTTGGATTATTATTTGAATACTGCCACAACATTGATGTGTTTCAGCTCGCACAATGATTATTCTGTTGTTGTTTTATTGTTATGAAAACTTCAGCTTCCAGATCAAAGTTGCACTTGTGTTGTTTTATTAACTTGTTTATGACCAACTGCTTGTTTCTTATTATCACATCGCCATTGCCAGCAGCAGTTTGATTATTATTTTCTGTGAAGTCTATGATAACCCTCCGCAACTGAGATATTCTTCTGACGCGAGACACTGCGAGATAGACTAAGTTTGACCATTCGATACGATAATCAACGCTCCAGTCAACTGTATTAAAGATGTTTAATGTCACTTCAGATGTACAAGCATGCGCATCATGATCAACGATATGAACTGGAGCTCATTTCGACAAATATTTTGGCTCGTATAATACTTCTCATGTGATTGTTCTTTTTACTGTTAATGGAATTACACTGCTGTTGATTTTTTAAAACTTAGCAGCATCATTGTTTTAGTTCCTTTGTTCTTGACTGATTCAGCTTATTTGTATATTTTTAACATACCAGATTTGTTGCTTAATTTCCACGTATCGCATTTGTGAAGTGTTCCGTTAATCGTTCGGCTACACTATTTTTGTTGTTGAAAATTGTATTGATTTTATTCTTAACGCTGGGTTTATTATTCAGTGATATCATAAATAATTGCGGTTGCATGATACATTCGATCATAATACGGTTTTTCAATACCAGTCAATATTCCTGGTTTGGAATGTTGACTCAATACGGCGATTGTTTCATTATGAAGGACAGGGTCACGTTTGTTACAGATAATCCAAGTAGTGTCTGCCGCGGTATTTACCGCAAAATTAAATTTTACTCTGAAAAAATATGTTTGATTGTCGAGATAATTAATAATCATCGATGCTCGACCATTGTTCATTGTAGCATCAATAACACCATCGGCGATGACTTCGTCAACACCTTTAGTGTTGCTTATCATCATACATGTTGACCTCACATGAGACGCACCATCGCTCTGAAATTCTTTCTTGGCATCATAAATACTCTTAATTTGAGTTTACGTCGATCAACCAGAGCTCGTCTGATCTGGGCAATAAGTGGTTCATCTATCAATAATCAATATATATATATATATATATATATATATATATATATATATATATATATATATATATATATATATATATATATATATATATAACGATTCAAACAAAGAATATGTGCAAGTGGTTAATTATAGGCTCTAGAAATCCTTGTAACAAAGCATATGTAAATGAATTATGCAGATATCATTTAAAAAGTGAACGAAGAGGGAGTTTAGGTCCAAAGCCATGTGTTCAATGTGGTGTTGGAGTTATATGAGACACACAGTTATGTGTACAAAAAAGCATCCAATCATCAATAATTATGAGACATCTCGTGATGGTGTTGTCAGAATCTGTCGACTACAGTTGGTAGTGTTGAAAATGTCTGTTATCTTAAAGTAATGCTGGATAAAAAGATATCTTTAACATACAGTCATTTACGAATGTTTCAAGTGACCGATTGAAAAGATGTCTTGTGATCGATCATGTTGATGGCCAAAAACTTAATAATGATTTGCTTAATTTACGAATTATCACGTATAGTCAGAACTCTGCATGGGAAAATACTTGTGGAGGGGGGGGGGTGTACAGCTAATGCAATGAAGGTGATTAAATCTAATAATAGAGAGATTGGAGAAAAAAATAATGTTTATATCAGCTCGAAAATACTTTGATATTAACCAGCGTTCTGTACAATTTGTCGCAGAAACTATTACTAAATCGGTTTTTTCAAAGACGTCTAAAAATAACTTCCCATTATGGTTACGAGAGATAACTGTCAAGCTAAGCTATCTCTGGTAGAGTAATAATAATTATTTATGTAATGTTTTTTTTGCATATAATTATTTATTTAGTCAGATACCTGAGTAACAAGTATGAAATTTCAGCATTATTGAAGGTAGATAACTCTGTCAATGGTACGTAACGCGTTTAGAGTTACCTCGGTTGTTACTGCGAGATCTCACAAATGATAAGCATGTCTTTCTAAGTAGAGCTTGATTTTTTTCTCTCCATCGTAATTAATTAACCATCTGTGTGATTAATATCAGTGAAGTAACATTATTGTAAATAGTGGAAGGATATTTACGGTTTCTAACTTACAAACGAAATCGCAGAACACGCTGTTAAATGTAGCTAAGCTATTTTTAGATGTGGTATACAAAAATACACCTATATTAATTTAACTTGCAAAGTCAATGCAGAAATATATATGTGTGTGTGTGTGTGTGTGTGTGTGTGTGTCTATATATATATATATATATATATATATATATATATATATATATATATATATATATATATATATATATATATATTATATAGTGTGTTTAAAAGAAATCCACGCCGTAATTTTACTTAGTATAATAATCATATGTAGCAGTCCGGCATAACTTCATAATAATTTTTGAAACGTATGCCATTAAGATCGCATTGCTAACGCGGCTGATTCTCATATTGGCGATCGTCATTCGATCTTGTTAACGGTTGCAATAATAGCGATTTTTAATTAGAAATTGGGGCTCAAGAGATTTCATGTAAACTTCTCACCGCGTCGAACAACGTATGTTGTAAATAATAATCATATGTAGCAGTCCAGCTGGGATAACTTAATAATTTTTTAAACTTGTATCTGTAAGAAATCGATGATTTTCATTATTATTCTGAGAAAAATTACTTAATTAGAGGTGGGGCTTTTCTTCTCCATGATTCAAAGATTTTAGGAAAATCTTCATTAATAAGATAATAATAATGAGGCCTTTGAATAGCTCCTAATCTATAAAAGAGATAAACACTTTACAACATACATACATACATACATACATACATACATACATACATACATACATACATATATATATATATATATATATATATATATATATATATATATATATATATATATATATATATATATATATATATATATATATATATTGATATGACTACCAGAAAAAACAAAAAACAAAACAGCACGAAATTAGAAAACATAAATTATGCTGAAAATATTTAAGGTAGGAAACATTATTAGGTCTTTAAGTTTGTTCTTGCAGTCGAGAAAGGTGAGTTTTAAGAGTACTCTTGAAAGGAATCACTGTGTCTTTGTGTCTTATTTCAATGGGCAATTTATTTTACGTTGCTGGGCCCTGGTGTGCATATGATTTCATTTTTATAGTGGGAATAATGAGTATACGATTGACAATAGAGGAGCGTAAGTATCTTGCTGGTATCTACACATGGGTGAGTCAACATAGGTATGTTGGACTGGATTCAATCAGTGACACATAGCAAAGAGACCATGTTCTCTGTTTGATTCTGGATCGAATGGAAAGCCAGTGTATGATACAGAGCAGAGGGGAGGTGTGCTTTGATTGTGGTACTCTAAAGATGATCCGAGCAGCTGTGTTTTGAGCTGTTTTAAATTTTCTGGAGTAAATATTGTGACGAACCACAGAGAATTGAGTTACAATAGTCCAGTCTTGAAAGTACTAATAAAACAGACATCATTAATATTCCCGTTTAGTTGAATTGTTGCTGGTATTACAAATGTTGGTTTAAAAAAATTCACGATTATGCCTACTATTCTGAGTTAAACTACTTAATTGGAGGTGGGACTTTTTTCCCATGATTCAAAGATCATTAATATTCTTTGTTAGTTCATTTGTTGCAAGTGCTGGTATTACAAATGTTGGTAAGAAATTCACGATTATGATTATCATTCTGAGTAAAATTTCTTACAGATATATTACAGATATCTGTTTTCTGTGTTTGCACTCTCCCGGGGTTTTATATGGGTGGGGGTTTGAATTTGTGGAGCCTCCAAAAATAATAAGTAAGAATGATGAGATCTCAATCTTAATAAGGGTATAATAATACAACAACATTCAAGACAAATGTCGCCTCTAAACCTACTCAAGGAAGAAAAGCCTGATGAATGATGCCCCAATCAGCATTCAGTAAATTAAAGGATATCTATACAAAACATTCAGAATGAATGTCAGCCAAAACGAAAAGCCTCGTGAAGGATGCGCCATACAACATTCAGAAAAATAATAAAATAACAAAGAATGTCGGGCTACAAAGGCATTGTAATCAGGGATCCTTATGGAACGAAACAAAGGCATATGAGGGATAAAATGAATTTCAGCTCTTTTATGAAACAGCAGAAAAGCCAATAAAGTAACTCGTTGGAGATAACCGCTCATCAGTGCTAAAGTTTATGTTTTGTTAAACTTTGTACAACTTGCTTAAACAATTTAATTTAAATACGAATTAATTATATAATGAAATCTGAAAATATTAAACGTTAAATTAATATTATTAGTTCATTTGTTGCAAATTTAAACGACTGCATAAAAATATCAGGTGAAATAAATCATGACAAACAATATTTCTGATTTTGAATCCTTACAAAAACGTAAATTTGAAGATATATGTACCTTTCCATCCCAGTACAAATTCATTAAACAGTCTATGTTCGCTGGCAGATATATATAAAGAAGGGCCAAAATCCTTATCTCACTCAGGTGTGGTCGAAACAATTAGATCAGTTATCTCACGAATACGAAACCTAAAAAGTATGAACACGCGTATGAGACAATAGGGAAAGATTATCTCAGCGATTGAGAACGAAAACAGTGATGATCTAACGCGTGATTGTGAAAATGAGATTAGAGACGAAGTAAAAAGAAGTGTTTATTTGAATTTTAGGTTTCTCAACCCTATAATTAGTACTTTTTATTACTATTTCCCCCCCTACTCCAATTATGAAGTAATTGAAGAATAATAAGATAATAGTATTTATTTAGATATAGAGAATATTTTCAAGCCAATCAAATTCAAACCAGGAATGTGCATAATTCAGAATCTGATCTCCATCACACGTAATCATAATCGTAATCACGTGATAGCGTAAATATTGTACTAACGACATTTTCAAGTACCTCATTGGTATGTATATAAACTCTCACGGGCTGGAACATTATATAGCATTTATGTATTTAAGTTGTAAATTGCCAACTTCGACTCTATAAAAATCGTTAAGATATTACGTAGAGATTTATATTCAGAAATTCCAGACGTAAATAAAGCAAGTGAGCGGCCTGGTCAGTAAGTTTAAAATGTATCCGTGATAATAGCGGAATATGACATCGTAGACAAACCGGATTAATGAGTTCCTGTACAAACAAATATCCAAGAAGTATTTGCGGAGTAAATATATATAGAGAAAATATATTTGCTGAGCTTGATTAGACTTTTCGAGATCTATTTGAAAACTTCCATCAATTACGTCACATACAAGATTGACCGCTATGGTTGATTTGATATTAACGATTCCCGGGGAAATATGACTGCCGCCACCGTGAAGATCATTGTTATATTTAAGAAAATTTGGAGGGGGGGGGGGGGTCTCCATAATTCAAAGATTTTTAGAAAATTCTCTTTAATAAGATCATTAATATTCTATTTTAGTTGCAAGGGCTGGTATTACAGATGTTGGTAGTTGCTGTTCGGTCATTTTGTAATGATTAAGAAATATTTTCTTAAACGTTATTCTTGAAGAAGTACCAAGAATAATATTTCCCTAAACATCGCTTGTTCACGAATCTTCCAATTAGCATATTCAGTATCCAATACAATTTGATTTAAATGTTGTATAGTTTCAATAATTTGTTGGTTTACCTATTCTGAATAATGTTGTGTAATATTGACCGATTTGTTTTGTAAATTACCACATATACGTATAAATTCAGGTTTTATTTCTCCTGGAAATTCATGAATAATTTCTTCATCAATTGATGCTGTTCTAGCTACAGAATCAATATCATATACTTCTAAAACAGGTATATTTTGCAATCTAACGAAGTCAAATAAAAACAATCTTTTAAATATTTCATAAGTGCTACCAGAATCCTTGTCTAAAGTACTCCACATAAAATCTCTTCGTCTTTCTGAAATATTAATAAATATTTTTATCTGTTGTAAATTCATCGAACTTTGGTTCTGGGATCGCTTGGTATTTTGACGGAATATCAGGCCAACCTAACAGTGATCTGATCAATGATTGATAAATATCTACAACATAATCAGTTGAATTTATTTCAATCGCAGCAGAGAATGTTGGTTTGTGTACTGTTTTAACTATTTTGGATTCTCTTCATGTAATATCTTTAATTTTGCACTGAAATTCATCATTTATTTGTTCGATCTAATAACCACGGTTGTAATATTGGCAATTTGCAAGTCAGGGATTGCACCTTTTTTATTATTTGCAAATATCAAAGTATTATTCGCCTGTAACACACAACAAGATTTTGATCCAATATTCGGTAAACTATAATACTGATACATATGCAAGGGCAATTTCTTTCACTGGAATTGCAGTTGGACACCTTACGCTGAACTCAGGATTGGTAGAGCTTGATGATATCATCGTTACTTTTTATCGAGTTGTATTAACGAAGATATAATGCAGTAATTCTTGATTATTATTATTATTATTATTATTATTATTATTATTATTATTATCTAAATCAGACGCTATTCTCTCGTCGTAAATGATAATCATTTTCGTGATCTAACTATCTGATATTATTCCATTACTAAGGCCTGATGATATCAACGAAGATAATTTAAAGCATGCTAGCGTCATTGGGTGAAATTGTACTGTATACTCATGTAGGTTTTCCCCCAGCTTCATGTAGATATGTTTGCAATGATATTAATAATCAGTCTTAATTGCTGTTGCAGCTGAAACACAAATTGTTACAACTACTGGTGCCATCGCTATCGATGTTATTATTGATAACAATAAATCGGTTCCAGCGATAACAGCAGACGCCGAATATACATTATATCAACGACAATTACACGTCTGCGATATTTTCTTTAATTTTACTGTATTTTCGTCTACGATATTTCAGTTTTGTTTGCCACGTATTTACTTATATTGTATTGTTGTACATTGATTGAGTAGCTCATTATACTAAGTAAGCTGTAGTGTAGCAATTTAATTCAAGACACCAATGATAAATCAAGGCGAGTCATTTTTCTTCATGTTCCACTTCAAATGTTATTTCGTCGTTTTGATCTAGTAATACTAACACTGATCTACCGGATCTATGGATAACGCCGTGGAATTGTAGTAGATACCGTAAATGTTCTAACACCAAGTTTTACGAATCTGTATATATCGGTAACCTAAGAACGATGTTTAATTCATTTATTAGGAGGTGATTATACTACTTGTCCAGACGCTACAGTATATACTACGCTAAATGTGATCATTTTTATGTCAACGAGCTTAATCTCGATAACCTCTCAACTTCCACAAAATTCATTTACGTTTCTACTCAAGATCACATTTATGTGAGCTGTAGAATCAGATCTAAGATCGATTACTCCATTACTGATTACTGTTAACGAGTTCATCATTGTAAAGTCTCTATCGTCGACGTATTTCGTTGTTTCAGAGTCATCATTTGATTCTGGTTCTCATTATTATTAGTCATATTAAGATGACCAGTCATTGCATCACCAGACTGCTGTAATCAACTATGAATACAATCTGATATCACTGACATAAACAACGTCGGGCTTAATTTTTCCACCACCATCAAACACGGCTATGTTGTTTTCAGTTACTCCAGTAATTGAAACGATAATATCTTATAATGCAAAATTACTAATTATTAATTTTCCTAGCGTGAAATGGATCTAAATTTGCAAGATTTAATAATTCAGATATTTCATCACTAATGATTTTATTTACATTTTCATGTGATATTCCGTCCATTGTTTGTTTTTATTTAGAAGAAGATCTTCCGTAAATAATTTTATTTAAGATCTATTTAAAACGATTTACTGTCAATTGCTCGCCGACAATTGCTCGCCGGGCAATTGCTCGTGGTTAATTGCTCGCTATAACAATTGCTCGCGGAATGTACTGCTCGCCGGTCAATTGATCGCGAGAACAATAGCTCGCCGGCCAATTGATCTCTTTGAAAAGTCAAATATTATGGCAAAATAAGTTAATGTTAAGATACTCAATATCAACACATCTGCTCTAAGAAGTGCGTGATTAGTATGAGGCGCCGTAGCGGACAAAAGCTGGTCCAATCAGAACTTTGCCGTTGAAATTTCGATGTCGTATGTCGAGATATCCAATTTCACGTGTTGAATCATAAATCGTTGTCCTTTAAAGTTCCATTTCGTAGGCCGAGATTTTAGATTGTATCTGTTGAATCAAACAGTAGTGGTTGAAAGTTATATTTTATATGTTGAGATTTCAAATTGTGGTGTTTGAAATACATAGCGGTAGTTGAATGATCCATTTCATATGTTGAGTTTTTAGATTGTACCTGTTGAATTACATAGCGGTCTGTTTCAATCAGAACGTTGACGTTGAAATTTTGATGTCGTATGTCGAGAAATCCAATTTCACGTGTTGAATCATAAATCGTTGTCCTTTAAAGTTCCATTGTGTGGGTCGAGATAGCGGTGATTGGACCTTTCTTTGTACTAGTCAGAATTGCTATTTTTATATAGTGAAATGTTATCGGGCATTAACTTTTATCATTTACAGTTTGAAAGTTACCACTCACAGGTCGAGAATTACTATGAATTTCCTCGCTAAGGGTCGCTCTTGTAAAACGGCGCGTATTATTACCAAGGAGGCTGTTGGTCGTTGTGTTTCGTTTTTCATGATACGCGTAAACATTATTACATCTCTGATGAGAGGATTGATCTTATTCTTATTTTCACCAACAGGAGTAATGTGCTGCGGGACTTAATTCTTTATATTTTTTTTATGACAATACAATTCGTGCATTTACGCTAATAAAATGACAAGGCGGTTAAGCTTGAACCCTAATTTGAGTGACGTGATATCGAAGATAGTAGCCGACAGGAATGGACTGGATTCAGTTTCTGCCTTGTTATACATGGATGGAGACAGAAGGACGCCAAGCAACAACAACTTATTAGATCGGTCGTCTTCACGATCTAGAATGGCAGGACCCACCTCAGTCGAGGACGAAGTGAGGAGTCTCTTTAGGTAAAAGATACACGCACGTTTTGCAACTGAACTTCTGAAGCATCCGCAACATTTGTTTAGAGATAGTATTCTGATTAAGTTAAAATATTTTCATAAGTAGAAAAGTATTTGGTACAGATGTGAATTGTCTGCCAAATTTAATCTGTTGGGTTCTGATGATATTTGAGACCTTTTAATATTTTCCTTAATCAGTACATTTACATTCTTGGTATCTAGAATATCGTCAGGTTTTTCAGGTCTGACGGTCACTCAAGATCAGCATCTTCAGAGTTTCCTGAGTTTCAAGAACCTAACACAGTTGAATTATCAGAGACCAGTTACATGTGAGTGCTTCTTTTAATTTAGAAATTGGTGCATAGTAAATGGTTTTTCCAGAGTATTTATTTTTTAACATATTTGTTCAAAAGTATAAAAAGTAAAATATTCCCAGATGGATATATTGAAACAACATCCCACTAATGTACACTTTTCCCTTGATAACTCGAACACAATAGGGTCCAAAAACACAATGAGTTAGTTACAGAGAAGCCAGTGAAAAAATGAAGAAAGGGGTGCACATCAACAGTATGAAGGTGGTGGTGATGGGTGGTCAAAGTATTTTATAATTGCATGGCAGTAATTGTCATTGATAAACAAAGTTCATTGCTCTTATGTATTAATTACTTTAATGTTCCTTAAATTATATCTCTGAATGATTGATTGAAACTTTACTTGATGTGGTTTCACACTGTTTTACAGCCATGACTTTTGTATATGAATATGAATACATTTGAGTGTTTCTGTACAGTCACACGACTCTCAAACTTTATGAATTGACCATAGTCTTAGGGAAATCAACCTTAAAATATAAATTTACAAAATTTACCTCTCCTAGTTTATTTCTGTGGGACATCTTATTGTGACGAAACATGTGGCCCCAAGACATCAATATTCTATAGCATGGACCTCTGTCTAAACAATGGAATATTGATATGCTATAACAAGAGCATCAGCCTACCCTCGGTTCTACCATTTCCAGCTCACTCTTCATTGATTCGGAGGTGAACATGAGGATTGCCAAGGAAGCAGCAATGATAGCCAGACGGAACCAGAGGGTCTGGAACAATCCCAACCTCAATGAGAAGACCAAACGGCACATGTACCAGGCTTGCATGCTCAGCACACTCCTCTGCATCAGTGGGAGATGGACCACCTATGCGAGACGCTAGAGGAAACTCAACGGCTTCCACCAGAGATGACTGTGGCAAATTCTGAACATGTAGTGGTAGGACAAAAGTACCCAACACAGAGGTTCTGGAACACGCTAACATACACAACACGTTCTCCATCCCCATCGACAGGTGCATTCATTGGCTCAGCCATGTCAAAAGAATGGACCCAGGCTGCATTCCCAATGACCTGCTATATGGGAAGCTAGAAGAAGGCTCACGACCAACTGGGCAGACCACTTGACCTGACGCCTAGCTGTCAGTTGGGGTGTTCAAAAAGCCGCGGAAAGATAGGAACATAAAGCAAGCTGAAAAGTGAGTCAGGAAGAAGGCGAAAGAACAACTCACTCTGGAGCTACACCATCGTCTGTCATAGGTGGATGGATGTCATTGTAGAGTTATTTCATTTACTTTCTTCAAGATTGTTGCATAGTGTCTTGCAGCTTTTCTCCTTTGTGCACAAACTAAGAGGTTGGATAGGTCAAGAGTACAGTTCACTTTGATGCAGAAGCTGTTTTTCTTCCATTTTACAGCTTTTAGGCAGTGTATATGTATCATGATATGGTCAATGTCTCTGTTAGTTTAATGCCATTAATGAACCCTAAGTCAAGCTTTGCAGTATATGCCATAAAATACAAAACAATCTGTTGATTTCCTATGTCAAAGGTCGAATTACTTTAAAAATATGGTTTAAAAAAACAATAATTTGAGTTCTGATTTTGCTTATCATCACCATGCATTAACAGATACATTGACAGAAGCAATCTTTTACCACACAAGTTATGTTCGTTTTTGTGGACCTTACTCCTGCCTTGTAGAAATATTGCTTTTGAATATATATATATATATAATCCAAATAAACTTTGTTTCTGAAGACATAAAATTGAAATGGGTTTTAGTATTCTTGAATTTTGATCAACTATATCGTTTCAGGTCTGATGTCTAGTCCAGTTCTGAAAATCAGCCCTTTACATATGTAACTGAACAAGTTCCGGAAGAAATAGCTCCTAACCAGCAGATGTACGAGTAGCTTACACACCCAATCAGAAGGGAGCATATCCTTTTGCAATTGTCTGTCATACATGAATTTGACTTCATGTTATTTAAGGATACTGTAGGTTTTGTGCATAAATGTGAAGATAAGACAAGAACTGCATATAATTGGAAATTATGCTAATTTTATTGCAAAATATTGCAGTGTTCATAAAAACTTAATTCACACCTTGAAATCAAATCTACGTGCATTTAATGCTTGCAAAAAAGCAGCAGAATTCCACATTGCTTAACTTCCAACAAGTTTTAATTAATTAATTAATTATCAATTATTTAGACCTATTAATCTTGTTCTTTTGTGTAAGCT
Organism: Unio delphinus; assembly: GCA_029339505.1. Taxonomy (NCBI): domain Eukaryota; kingdom Metazoa; phylum Mollusca; class Bivalvia; order Unionida; family Unionidae; genus Unio; species Unio delphinus. The sequence continues at coordinate 306,983 of JAQISU010001244.1, forward strand.
GAATAGTAACATGAATTAGTATTCTTTGGTTGGCCTGGATTATATTTTTATTTTAGAGTAAATCAATGCCAGGTGAAATCAAGTGTATACTCTATGTTGATTTACCACCAAATAAACTTTGTGATATGTTTTTACTGTATATTTAAATTATTTGAAGAAATGTAGAGATACCATAACATTTATTTTGTTTAAGATACTATAAAATGTGCTTACACTTTTAACTTTTAAGATTTCCTTTTCATGAGAAAACTGCTGAACTAGAAATTCAACAAAATTTTTACTTCATGTTAGTTTTTAGTTAAAATTTATAATCATTACTTAGCATACTATCTTAGGATATATAAGTGAAATTAAAACAATAAATATGTCATAATGAGACTCCAATAAATACTAAATAGTTAATAGTTCTCCTTAAAAATGCATATTTAAAACACCTTGAGCATAGTTAAACATAGCCTAATAAGGGTTCAGATAAATTTAATAAATAAGAAACTAACAATGAAATTTAGTACCTCTTGGTGTGCAAGTAAACTGGCATTGAAATCTTTAAAATCCTAATACAGCATTATGGGACAGATAGTAACTCAGGCATAATAGTCAGTAAATCACTGATCAAATAAAGTGAAACTTGAACAGAGCTTATGTTAGTGAAAAATCTTATTTTTGAGGAGTAAGTATGCCAAAGACAATACCTGTGAGTTGTTTTTTCACTTTTCTTGATCTGTATGTACCCTGATTGTGCACAATTTTGGTGCATAGATTTCTTTCTTGCAGTTTTGCTACCGTCTGTCTACAGTTTTATGTTCTTGAAGGGCTTACCATTTAACTGTTGTTATAAAAAGTTGAATTAATAGCTTTTATAATCTTAAAACTTTCTGACCAGTGTCTCACGTCTTTTAATACTTTTTTAATGCAGTGAATCCTTGGTGGAGATCCTCAGCAAACTTGAATCCAAAGTTACTACAAGTCACAAGAACATTGTAAATGTTCACAGAGATAATGTTTTGGATGGTGGTTTTAGAGCATTTGGACGAAAAAGCTTTGACATGTGGCATGAGCTTGATGTGAAGTTCTCAGGCGAAGATGGTATTGATGCTGGTGGACCACAGCGTGAATTTATGCGCCTTGCCCTCAGGGCCATTAAGGAGCTACCAATATTTAGTGGTCCAGACAATGCAAAAATGCTCGTCCTAGATTATAAGTGTATGAATACTTTTTTAATGTGGTATATTGTCACTGACCTCCATATAAGTCCGATGTGATCCATAAAAAAGAAGTTCAATGTTCGTATCCATTTTCCATTTTGACTTTTAATATAGAAAGACAAATAATTGTCCTAAAGAGCAGTAAAGTATCATTGGTAATTTACAGTAATATGCAGTTTAAAGTGTGCAGGCATACAAATCTGCTCATGGTATTTAATCGACATATGTCTATATGATCTGTTCAGCTGCACATTTTGCGTTTTTAACTCACCTGGCTGTAAGGCTAATTGAGCTTATGGCAGTTATGTCTATTTAATTTGCATTGTTAGTTTGTTTTTGTATTCTTTTAAAAATATTTCTTTATGTGCTAGACTTAACCTTGTCAGAATCAAGTTTATTTTCTACTTTACATGAATTATTTTTTTAAAAATATTTTATTCTGTAAACAATTAATACATAGCTACATTGTTCTCAAGAAATATATATTTATAATATATAGTAATATCAAGATCATTATGAATAGAAGTAAACATGTTTATTTTGGTCTGGATTTAGGTTTTTATGATTCTCCTATAATTTACCTGGTGTACCTGACATTGTATAGGTTATTGATTATAAATTTAATAACAGGCTGCTAATTTTAGTTAACAATTTTTGGTGAACATTAAGAACAATCTAGAAGGTTGTTTTCCATTAAGTAATGTTTTTTATTTATGAAGAAAATATTAATTGTGTCCTAAGATCATGTAGAAGACGATATAATCTTGTTACTGGAAATAATATTCATTCATGCTTAAGATCTAGCCGAATCAACTTGTATTATTGTTGTGTTCAGTGTTCATTTGGGTTGGAATTCATTTCTTAAAATTAGTAAGTATAGTGATTATTTTCTTTGGAAATGCAGACAGCTCATAAAATAAATTAATATTCTTGTAAGAGAGACATTAGCTGGGATTTATTCTGAATTCAAATCTGGAATTATACCATGTTGGCACATCAGCATTACAGAGGTCATCACAGACACATGAACACTTAAGCATTGGACTTCATTTGGATTTAAAGTTAATCGAAACTTTACATTATCAGGACTTGTGTGCGTAATTCAATGATTATTTAGGGATTTATTTCACAATAACATAAATTCTTTTTTTCCATTTTTCGTTTTTTATTTCAGGGAAATTCGGGGAAATATTTGTTGAATTTTACAATGCTTGTTGCTTTTCACTCATTTTTGTTACTTATTATAAGAGCATATGCTTGTATCATAATGTGAATCAAGGAAATGTTTCAACAGACAATAATGCACAATGAGTGAGACACATAACAAACAATAATGCACAATGAGTGAGACACATAACAAACAATAATGCACAATGAGTGAGACACATAACAAACAATAATGCACAATGAGTGAGACACATAACAAACAATAATGCACAATGAGTGAGACACATAACAAACAATAATGCACAATGAGTGAGACACATAACAGACAATAATGCACAATGAGTGAGGTGAGACACATAACAAACAATAATGCACAATGAGTGAGACACATTTACATTACTTTATGCTCACATTTAGTTTCTATACAGGACTGTATTTTTTTCTTCAATGTACATTTGACACATTAACCAGGGTCTGATTTGCTTGTTCAGCTGAGTACTCCAAACTGACTGTATTGATTTAGGCACATGATAAAAAAGCATATCTTGGTCTCTGTAGTTAGACCTAACCGTGACATGAGTATATATGGGTTATGGTCCAGCACCAACTGAGCAGTTTCTCATTTATCAAAATTATGTAATTTCTGCTTTGAAAACAAAACACTTGGCACATATGTAAACAAGATCATAAAAAACATCCTTACATTTAGCCTTTCAAACCTGGTGCAAATGCAGTTGATATAACATGATATATTACCAATCTTTCTAAATGATATTAAAGCATCCAGGTTAATTCACAAACGCAGATAACCTTAAATGTAACCACTCCTCCCAGACTAATTCTAGTATAAAAATATTTTAATGTCAAAATGATGTTCATCCAAACTTAAAAAATTGACATCATTACTATAATTTTTATTTTATTATTTTCCAGGTTTAACTAAATGTACATACTACAAAGCAGGGCAAATGTTGGCCTATTTCATTATACACAGAGGGCCAAGTCCAAACTTTATCAGTCATACCCTTTACATGGCATTAGCTGAGGGTATTGCATCCATTCAGCCAACTCCCAATGAGATTTGTGATTATGAGCTGCGTGAGCAAGTGGAAGCGGTATACATTTTTGTAATAATAATTTGTACAATTTACAAAGTATCCTTGCACCAAGAAAAGGATCGAGTACACCTGAGCTAAATTCCTTTATATCTTTAAATATTGTTATTGCAAAGCTGTAGAATATCAATAATTACTATGCAAGTAAAAGTTCTATGTCACAGCAAACTAATTATTTTTGGAACTATGGAACCAGTCTATGTGTGGTTATATATGAAGTATTTTATTTCAAATTGTATTTTTTCTCAAAGAAAAAGGAACACAGCACATCAGTTTAATTGATACATAGGTTTCCTCTTGGACAGATAGTTCATAGAATGTAAGTGTGTTATGCCGATCCTACCAAACATTAGCATTATAGTCAATGGGAACAGAATTAGCTGTATGTGCCAATATGTAAGACACTTTTATGATGCAAATAATAAAATGCAAGTCTTCGTCTTTTAGAAAATGTTATGCATATAATACAGGACACAACAATTTCAAATAAAGAACGAAGTGGGGAACAGTGAGAAGATGAAGAATTGCTTCCAGTAAAAGGTTTATGTACTTCAGATTTGATCTTCTACATGTTCAATTTATTGTCATTATTGCTATTTTGTTGTTATAGCCACCATCACTTAAATTAGTGCACAAATGTGACTCTTGAGTGGGCTGTGGCTGTGTGTTACAAAATGCCTAAATATCACCAGATTTCAGTGTGATGCATCAAATTCTCTATTGTAAATAAGTTAATATTGAGAAAAGAGAAAATGCTAAAATATAAATATTTAAAGGTTAAAAATATATGGAGCTATACTTAATTGATATTAAACTTTATTGCAGATAGCTGCTGCTTCCAATGAAGAGGATTTCAAGGCAGCTGTTTTTAAAGCAGTAGAATTAATCAACCTTGCTGGATGCATGAGTCTAACTTTGCATTTTAATCAAGATGGGCAAACTACATTAGTGAAATCCTTGACAAAATTTGTGGTTTGTGACAGAATACAGTCACCATTTGAACAGTAAGTAACGTACTAGGAAAGTAATTAATTATCATGAATGAATGAATTAATTACCCCCATTGAGATACAATCTCTGCTGTAAACCATATTTCAGCAACTATGACTGCTAAGTTACACCTTAAATAAATTTGCTGTAAACACAAATATCAGATTCTTGAGAATGCACAACTTAATGGTTGAAATGCATTAATTTAATGTTAGGTAGCTGATGTGGACCTCAAGGGTATTTGAATATTTCTAGTTTCCTATGCTATTACCAGTTGATTCAGGGTATGCATTTTTCAGGCTTGTACAATGGTTAGTAATGTGGCTTTCTTGATATTTTTACATTTAATTGAATATTTGCATACATGCATTTCATTTGCATTGAGACCTGTCAGACACCTCTACAAAATATACATGAGTACACAGAAGATATTATGCTTAGGATATTAATAATTTTTTTATATTATGAATTTTAAAGTTTGGGTAGTCAAATTCTAGGACTAATTTCTAATCTCCACTTCTAATGTTTTCTAAGTCCATTGCAAGGTTTAAATGTTTCTTATTACATAGTCTGTATAGTGTTCTTAAAGTATGCCCAGTTTCATATTCTGGATATCCCAGTATGTTAAGTATCACTTTATGTGATTCTGATTTGTCTCAATAAGGCCATGAAATTATTGTGGAAAATTCTCTTTACTGATTGGCTGTGATCATAGGAACACTTTCTGAACCCTGCCTGTAGGAATTGTTGTTTTCAATAAACAATTTTTTCTAACTTGACTGAAGGAAGGGAATGGGGAAATGGTCTCATCTGTTTGAATACCACCAATGTACTCCCACAGGAATTTGTTATGTTATGATTGAAAATATTGTCATCTGAAAAATGTTGTGAAACCCCAATACAAGAACCAGAACAAGAAGCGAAAACAAGGGTATTGCTCATTCTGGTGTTTAGGATGGGGGTGGAAGGGTGGTATATCTGTAATATATTATCTACCCGATATACAAGTGTGGTTTAAATGTTAAGTTGCACAAGTAAATAAACTCACCTCTGTTCACAGAATAATGTGGACATAAACCGGTCTCCCAACTGACAGAATTTTTCCAACCACACCACATTTACGAGGCAAATATGTGATGCAAATCTAACTCAGAAAGAAATTTGTTTACGTCTTCTGTACAGTCTAATGTTCCAAATCAAATACTGCAAATATCAGTCCACAAATACATTACAATAAATATGGAAATTTCTGCATCAAGCAGTCCTTTCAGATGAATCTCAGAACAATGTATTGTTTTATTGTGAAAGCGACATTTTAGGGTGAACATGGACTCTTACTGGTACAGTGTACCATATCAAACAATCTGACATATTTATTTGACATTCTGTGTCGAAAAATGAATTTGTCATTATACAATGTTGTGTTTATTAAGATGGATACTTGTTCTTTGATTTATAGTTTGTGAACAAGTATAATCTACTTTTACTACTTCAAATAGGATCGGGATTTTTGTGTACATACTAGAAATGAAAGGTGCCGATTCTGCCGGAATATCCAGAATTATTCATTGTTCATTTTATGTACATAATTGCAACTTGTTTGAAAACTGTGATAAGGAGAATTTCAAATGGGAAATGATTTGATAAAGGCTCACAAAAGCTGGACTTGTTCAACTCATTTCATAAATTCACTATTAAATCATTACCCATTTGAGACCCTCTTTGTCTGTCTATGACTGGTAGGAGCCTGCATGCTACTTAATATTGTCCATTCTGGACACTTAGATTAAGTGTTCTGTGTGGTGCATCCATGTTCCATACAAACATTTCCTGTATTTTCTTAATTTATGTGTTTTAGATTTGAGAATGGACTTCAGACCATGGGTTTAGTTGATGAAATAAAGAAAAACAAGAAGCAGTGGAAGGAGGTTTTCATTTTCACCATAAAGCCTCTTGATGCTTTGCAGTTGGATAACATGTTTGATGTGAAGTGGTCGACTGAAGGAAGTAACCGGAAACGCATAGAGGAGAGAATATTAGTGTACTGGAGAGATTTCTTACAAGATTTAGAAGGTACAATTTTAACATGTATAGAAAATATTGCAGCTGTAAGCAAGTACAAGTTTTTGAAAAAGAGCTATTAAAATCTCGCATGTATTTATACCTAGAAATAATGATTCGACGGCAGTAAAACAAGGCTTGAAAAAAGCTTTGTTAAACCTGTTGGCTTTTTTAGACCACATTCTCAGCGCATCAGTACAATTGCTCTTTAATGTTGTTATCTCTGCAAACATAATTCTTTACCAAAGTAGCACCTGAGCTTCAGCAGAAGAGTTTGTTTTATAGGGCAGCATATACTGCAGACATGTGCAACTTCCTTCAGGGCACATATGGTATGATTTTTAAATGTACCAATATGGTGTAAGTGAAACTACGATAAAACCCGGTCTTGGTCCAGATGTGGCCTGCAGGCTAGAAAATCCCGATATACCAGTATTGCTAGCCAAGGATCATTGATTAACTTCATTCCACATTAGCCATGTCATATTTTGCTGGTTCAACTGGTGTTTTAAACAAGTGCCCATAGCAAGCAGTTTGTAAGTTAACCAGTGAGATAACCCGTTTGGTATTCAGTAACTTGATTTGCAGTATGTTCCAAGTCATTAACTTGGAATTAAAATTTGCTTTCAGTGTTAAAGTTTGAGACACTTATCTATGACTGTCATTTTCCTTACAACTACTAAATGTAAATTTATGAATCTGTTTAGATAAGATTCAGTTGCATCCAATCAGACAATGGGGCAGTATATACTGTTTCAGCTAAATATTGCAAATATTGATGTGGGACAAAGTAGTTTGATAAAATATTCGATAGTGGGGATGTTTATATGGTTATAATGTCTGATTTTGTGCTAAATATTCCATCATAGTAATGCAAGATCTCCTGTTGTGAAATGCTTATAAACTGCATATCTGTATTTAATAATTACAGCAGCCTCTTTGACAGTCAAGTGTAAAAATATTTTGTTTTGTCTTAGAAGGTCAAGGAGAAGTGTCTGTGACTCTAAAGGATCTTCTTGCTTTCACAACTGGAGCAGATGAGGTGCCTGCACTAGGATTCAACTTGCCTCTTCAGCTGTCCTTTACACACCCAGAGGACCTACAAGATGTGGCACAGTGCTATACTGCAGGGTTTCCATATGCAAACACCTGTACTATGGAGCTGAAGATTCCAGTAGTAAATGACTACAATACATTCCAAAGGAATATGGCGGCTGCTATTTCTATGACAGTTACATTCACAAATCAGTGAATATTAAACCAAAAGTACCAATAATAAACAATAAAGGTGCAAAATGCTTGTGCTTCAATATAGACCTTTGAACAAAACACTTTCTATAAATAATTACAAATGACAAGTGTACATTTTGTAGCAATCATAGAAATACTAACTTTGATATGTACAAAACATTTGGACAAGTACAAAGATAAATACAGAGCAAGTGTCATCATATTTTAAAGTGTAATCAGCTCCATGAAAATTTTAGGTTTGGATTTATTAACAAATAATCAGCTGCTCAGGTACTAATTTTTATTTTCTTTCTGGAATTTTGTATATATGGTTGTAGAATGAAAGATTAAATGCATTATCTGAAGACTGAGATATTCTCAGAAGGTTGTTAAAACTACTATGAAAGTGAAAGGTACATTTCATATGGGATACCTTAAAGAAAACACGTGTAATCATGAATTATTTACCAAAATATGACTACAAAAATGAAAATTGGGCACATGTATGTACAAGAAAAGAGTATCCCCCTGTTGTAGTTATCTTTATTTCTCCTTTGGACTCTTTCCTCTATCCTTCCCTCTTTCTGTATACAAATAAAATTTATAATATTCTCATAAGCAAGACATTGTTTAGTTTACCGTTGTATTGACTATTGCACCTTTTATATTTTGTGATGTTCCTTACATAACATGTATAACCATCGTGGTCAGGTTTCCTTAAGTGCTTCTCAGTTTTTATTGTTAATAGGAACAAGACATAGCATTAAGTAGCACCTGCATGGTGACCTTCAGGTTAAGGTCATATTGTGCAACCATTGTTGTGTGCTCAAAAGTTATGCCACATTTTTCTCATGTTTACTTCAGTTTGTCAAGGATTATTTATCATATGCATCATACATGGATGGATGTTGATGAATGTAACATATTTAACAGATCAAGTAAGATTTATGCAGCATTGACATCAATTTCATTTTGCATTTATGTTAGCTTAAGTCATTTTTCATTTTAGAGTTTTGCATTGAGTTGGTAGCTGGATATTTATATTCAGTGAACATGTCTGAAGTTTGACTCGCTAAAAAACTGTATGAATGTTTCCATGAACATGGTACAATGACATGCAAGCTACTTTATTTGTACACTAGCTTTGCTATCTTCTTACAGCTTCATTTGTTCTATTTATGAAAAATATTAAAAATGCTTAATACAACCAAGTCATAACAGTCAATTATGTCATCATCCTATGGCTTGTATTTTCATAATTTGAAATGAAAGCTATTGTTATATATTAAATAATACAAAAGCCAAATCTTTTTTTGTGTTTACACCACCCCCATCCCATACATTTTTAGGTGGAAAATAGTATCCAACAGGTTTGACAGTGTCTCTCCCATCACGTTCGCCCATCTCAAATTGATATCAGCCAATTAATTTATGAAGTACTCCATGAATTGAAACTAACTTAGCACTTAAAAACTTAATTGATAAAACATGGTAAAATTACATTGTGTATATGTTATACAAATTTCTTTTGTTTTACTTAGGTTTTTGTGTACTACCTAACGGTCGCTTAATGACTTATTTAACACCAACCTTGATTGTATACTGCTGTAAACAGAGAAGTCCCTGCAAAGCAAATTAATTTGTGAAATCTGGCTCCATTATTGAACCGGAGCAGGCCTGTAGGTATTATCACTTGTCTAAAAACATTTTTGTGGCTTTTATACTGTTCCAGTTGTCAATACCTAGCAGTCATGTACCAAAAATTCATATTTATTACCAGTCATTAATCTGATTTTTTTTTAACAGTTGAAAGATTTCATGGATTGAAGCAAAATTTGGTACAATATTTAAATTACATCTACTTAAAAGTCAATTATCAACACTTAAAATGTAATTTTAAAGGATGTATTGCTCCTGTTGAGACTTGTGTTGCTCCATGTTGCCTTTGATTGCACAATTTTGGTTATTTAATATGAATGCAAGTATTCATTCCATGTATTTCTTAAAGAACTGCTTCAACATTGATCGGGATCTAAATATGTAAGGAAATAAATAGTAGACTGCAATTATGAGAAGTTTATTTTCAGGAAAAAATTATAGATCTTAATAGAATGTGTTTGTAACAGAATTGTTACCGAGAGGATGGTGGATTAAATGAACAACACAAACACAATATGTGAAAGAAAATATAAATTTATGAAATAAATTATTAATGAAAAATAATGATTATCAACTCAATAACTCATGCGTTCAACCCACAATTACAATCACAACCATTCACAATACATGATTAAATTAAATATTAATACAAAATAAAACACAAATACAAAGGAATCTCCTGGACTATACACAGATCCAAGGAACCTTTGCAAAAGTTGTATTACCCCAAGTATAAATCACGATAACAAATACAAAAACATCCAACTATACTATCGCACGAATGGATTGCGACAACTAGCACGAACATGTATTTAATCAAGTTGCTAGCTTTTATTGAGATTGATGCAATCCCTTGAAATACTATTGTGATTTGAAGTAGCTATGTAAATACAACAATGTATTCAATTGTACTACAATTGCAACACACGCGTGTCTCGACCCTGTATAACCGTACGATTCACCAACAGTTGAATCGCCGCCCAGTTTCCCCGAAGACCTAGGGTTGACCAATACTTTTATCGGCCGTTTGCCCTTCACGGATCCACCACAGTTATACGTACAGAAAGCATAAAACATTTAATAGAACCAACGGTCCCAAATACTTTAAGATGCCACCACGCGACATGCATTATAAACAAAAAAAACTATATATATATATATATATATATATATATATATATATATATATATATATATATATATATATATATATATATATATATATATAAACAATAATAATAAAAAAAAAAAATTTCTTCACTATTAATCTTATATCAATCTCCCCCCTTCTTACCCATGTACACCACCTATTACCCCCACACACCATAAACACATAATCCTAAGGCCCCTTTTATAACCACTCCCAAACTAAACATATCCCCAATTAGCAGAATACTACCCCACCCCACAATAAAATACAGAAACTAACCCCCCACAATACCATAGACACCTGACCCCCTACACGCCAATCCTAAGCCATTATATCTCCAACATCCAAATTGCCTTTAAACCCTGAAATACAGACTCTCATACACACCCCCCAAAACGAAACGGAAATAAAACATAACTCATTCAACTGGAAATTCCCCCCCCCATTACATTATACCCCCCCAAATACAACATAGTACACCCCCCCCCCCCCCCACGCCGATCCTAAGTTATTATCTACTCGACCTCAAAACTGCTTTAAAACTACCATACATACTCCCCACACTGAACTAATACGCCATAAATCTAGCAGTAGTAACTTGATACCTCAGCAGACGACACGAGCTGATAACGTCTACGCCCGCGGCAAACCACCATGTACAGGACTTTATGAATGAACGTATATTATTATTTCCCACGTTTGAAAACAATATCGTAATAGCCCTACTAACACATGGCAATTATCACAACACGTGGCATGCTTCACCAAACATTAAACAGGCTGAAGCCGAGACTAGACTGACTCCCCCCCCCACCCCCCCCAAAAAAAACATCACATAGAAACTAGCGAAACAAGATTCTTTCAACACAAATTAGAACACTGATAACTGAAAAACAATACAGAAACAAAATAAAGTGTTGGAACATTATATTCTCGGGGGCAAACTCTCCAAAACAAATTAAAAACAAAACAACCCCCCCCCCACTCACCCCAACGCGACTTTACACATAATGATTACTTCATAATACTCATCAATACATGACTTTAAATATAATAAGCATTTAAATCCAAGTTACACTAAAAGTAATGAAACAAGATATTTAAAACACTGATAAATGAAATACAATACAAAAACAAATTACAGTCTTAGAATCTTATATTCTCTAGTGAAATCTCCAAAATCAATTAGAACCCTCATACATAATAATTATCTAATAAAAACTTATTATAAACATAGATAAACAATTTGCACGATATATGAAAATAGTCATAATAATTACATGAACCAAAAGCAAATATAGTACTCACAAACACATGATTTTAAACATAATAAGTATTTAAATAAAAAGCATCCTACAATCATTTCAATCAATTTAAACTTACAAAAATAACTTACTTTAACCTGAACACATAGATAAAGCACACTACCTCTTTATCTTGTCCAAACGAAGAGTAGTATCCAAACACTAAAACAGCCTCCCCCCCAGCCCCAATACTACTAAAAACAATAATTATTGCAAGAAATAATTCTTCATATCACTTTTCCAAGAATTTTTGCAGATAAACTACTCATACAGTGCGTGAATTTTAAACCACCCCCACCCCCACATGGACATAGTCACAGCGAAAAGTCACTCAAACTGTTGGCTACCGGGTTAACTGCCGTAGGGCTGCTATAATCTTCCGGACGTACCACCTCTTCCCTCGTCGGTTGAGGTGGACACCATGCATAAATAGTATTATCATGGGATGGACCTTTCAGGTAAGACGAAGGATGCTGACTATGTTGACCTTAGTTTGAATCTCTTTTTCGGTTGGATGGGGAAAAGATTAATTGTGTTTACAAACCCAGAAATTGATTTGTTCATCAGGTTTAGCCCAGTATATTCCAATGCTGTATTATTTTGGGCTCCATTGTTGCAGTAAATTAGGATTTCTGATTAATTTTTGACATGCCATCTAGTGATTGTTTATAAATGTAAAACTGTAGCAAATAAGGATCCAAATATATATGGTAGCGAATTGGACAAAAATTTATAAAATGTTGCTTATGATCATAATTATTGTACATATACAGGGCATACAATAACTGTTAAACCTTCTTGAAATCACTCCTATTTCAATAATAATAATAATAATAATAATAATAATAATAATAATAATAATAATAATAATTTTGTATTTCTTTACCCACATTCTATTTAAAATTAATAAGTTAACTATTAGTTATTTTAATTAAAACTACAACAGGAAACACATTTTTGGTCTCAGATTTACCGATGAAGGCCGTATCAGTGTTGTTTATATGCATCTTGTCAATTTTAAATACATTCACACATACTGCACCAAATTTAAATAATAATAATAATAATAATAATAATAATAATAATAATAATAATAATAATAATAATAACCTGAGTATTGCTCTCGTGCATTATTCCAACGATGGTTGCGATCAACTTTGCATGGTCCTCAAGCCTCCGTTCCAAGAACTCGAGGATATTAAGATCATCCTCAGCACAATTTTGTATCACTTGTAGATCACTATATATACTTAAAATGTAGTCCTGTAGCTCACTAGTTAAAGTTTCTTGAATAAAGAGCAGTAAAATCACTAATAAAAGTATATATTGCATGGTATTTTCGCTCGTCTAAATCCGGAATGTTCCGAAGTTAAAATAGCGAGGTTGTCATAGCCAGAGCGACCTCTAGCGAAGACGTCCTTGGTAATTCTCGAACCACGAATGAAAAGTTTCAAGCTGTAAATGCATAGACTGAATACACAAACGATACATCTTAACACTCTTAATGAAATGGATCTTTCGTCGCAAACAGCTGCATACAACGTGAGAATTAAGGATTCTCGACATATGATATTCACATTCCAACCACCGCTATGTAATTCAAAATATACATTGTAAAACGTGAAATTGGATTTCTCGACAGGTACAATCTAAAAACTCAACATATGAAATGGATCATTCAACTACCGCTATGTATTTCAAACACCACAATTTGAAAGCTCAACATATAAAATATAACTTTCAACCACTACTGTTTGATTCAACAGATACAATCTAAAATCTCGGCCTACGAAATGGAACTTTAAGGACAAAAATAAAATCTCGGCCTACGAAATGGAACTTTAAGGACAAAAATAAAATCTCGGCCTACGAAATGGAACTTTAAAGGACAACGATTTATGATTCAACACGTGAAATTGGATATCTCGACATACGACATCGAAATTTCAACGGCAAAGTTCTGATTGGACCAGCTTTTGTCCGCTACGGCGCCTCATAGATTAGTTAAAGTGATATGTCTTGACGTCATAATTAGACTGCTCGCCGGTCAATCCATCGCGAGAACAATAGCTCGCCGGCCAATTGATCTCTTTGAAAAGTGCTCTAACAGGTGTAACTGTTTCTGAAATATACTTAGCGGAATAATAACAATTTTAATTATTGTCTACTCAAATACATTCAATAAGGGCCTCAACAGGTATATAAGGCAGGACAAATGCTACTTTTCTCAAACGTAATATTAACTTACTAGAAATTTACTAATAAAATTTCAATATTAAATATTATAATACAATTTGTTTTTTAAATGGCTCTAAGATTTGCGACTAGCGAGAAAGGAAAGCGCAAACTTATCGATAATGGTCATGTATACATCAAAGATAAGTCTAACGGTGAAAAAAACTTTTTGGAAGTGCGAATATTCTAGAAGCAAAAGGTGTTATGGCCGAGTTCATACGATTGGAGATAGTATTGCGAAAAGGATTGGAGAACACAATCATTCTGGCAATGCATGTAGAGCGGAAGTTTTGGATGTCATGCATAACATTATTGACAGAGCGGTCACCACACATGATGGACCGCAGAACATTGTTGCAGATGCTTTAAATCTTGCATCTCAACCAGCACTTGGTTAGCTAACAAGCGTCAACAATATGAAAAGGGTGATTCGACGTGCACGCAAACGTAAAGGAGCAATGCCAGCAAAACGATAGCGGATACGCGTATCATCGTGTACGACTTTATGAGGTTGCTTGATTGATTTTGAAATAGCATCTAGATCATAATGTATTTTGTATATAACCTAAATTCTTTAGATGGAGGAAGTCCGTACGAAATCAGATAAACAATTCCACGTGGATCAATCGCATATGCAACCCAATGCGTACCTGGACAAGGACTATTGTCAAGATTAATGGTACCGGTTTCGACTTTATTGTGCTGATTAGGTAATTGATCACGCATAAAAACACCTCTAAAGTTCTTTTTTTAAATTTTCAGCAGCAATAATTAAATCAAAAGTAGGTATTTGAATTAACGAAGTGTCCAATGAAGTTTCACATCTTTACTGTATCATGAGCGTGGAGTAACTGGTAATCTTATACCCGTCTCTCTTTTTAAAAATCCTTGAGTGCCATATTGGCAAGCGGTTTCAACAGCACCAAACTCGGCTGACTTTGCGACAGCTGGAGCAGAGTAGCTATTAATGCAGGTATAGCTGCAAGAAGTCGAAATATACCACCTGTTTGCATTAAATCTTTACTAGAACTTGGATCAAAATTAGAGTTGAACTCGATTTTCAGCTAATGATAATTTGTTTTGAAGTTTGATCTTTTCAAACATTATTTTTGTTCCGCATTTACTTGCTAGTTTGAAGTGTAATTTTTTCACTTGACAGAAGTTAGGGTAACATTAACTTGACTATATGATATTTATAATATCTCCAGTGATTCAATTACATGTTTTCTACTGGGGGATCAATAACTCTCATTCGTCCACCAGCGACTTCGGGTAACATCGCTTTGTCTGAAATTATAACAGCAACTGTTCTGTACTTAGGATTTACAGTAGCGTTTCTGTTGACAAGAGATCGAAAGTGCATATCAACGACAATTTGTCTAGTTAAATCAAGATGTTCCAATAAATGGGATACAGCGTTGTGAAATCCCGCTGAGATATCTGCAAACCAGTATATATATATATATATATATATATATATATATATATATATATATATATATATATATATATATATATATATTCTGATCACGGCCCATAAAGACATCAAACGAAGATATGTACGTGCTACATCATAGTTTTCAAAATTTAATAATATATCCTCAGATGGATCTTGTTGACCATTTATCCTCAGAAAATCCTCTGAAACTTCAAGTATGTCATAAACCATTGGATTATGTTCTTGATAGTTTAATCGATTAGTATTTTGAAAAGCAATGAAAATATGTCGTGGTGCAGAAACACTGTGGTATGATGCTATATGCTATGTAAATAAACAATTAAGGGCACTTTGAACAATATATGTTGTTACTGTCAACCGTCATAACATTGTTTTACCGCTTTGATCTATAAACTCGAGTAATGTTTGTTCTTCTGCAATTGTTGGAGTCATTACCGGAATCCATAATGAGAGTTTTATTAATATTACTTTACCTGCATCAACTGGGTTGGGTCGCCAGACTGCATTATTGTCGGTGGATTAACTACTGTGTGATTGGCTCCGAAAATAACCTTTCTAGCATTTCCACAAAATCGAAAGATGTGAGATAGTGGAATTGTACATGAAAATACTTCTAAGTTGCAATTTTCATTCGTCGGTTCAACTTCAGTTCCAGATGCATTCGTTGTCACGTTATTGTTCTCGGGTTGCAAACATCATTAACAGTCCAGATGATCTTGTGGTATCATCAGAATATCTTACTAAACCGATTATTGTTGTAGTAATATCAACATTTTCAAGACACGATTCAATCATACACGTGGCACTGTTAAATAATACTATAATTCCATAGTTAACAAAACCAATTTTATCACCAATTCCGTAATTTGTATCATCTGATTTCAAAAGTCTACCTTCAATAAATGATTCAGCTGGTAAACAATATCTACTCATATCATGAACTTGTAATTAGATTCTTCCACGCTAATTTCGCTATCGTGCGTCATAAGAATATTATTGATAATCTCGAATAGATTTATCTTTAAGAACTGGTGCATCCATATCAATTGCTTGATCATATACAAGTTGAATCATTATTATAATTATTATCATCTAACAAGAAGACCACTTCCTGCTCTTAGACTAGCAGTTATATTTTTTTTTTCTTTTTCTGAGTGTCTTACACTAATGTTTGATTTGCAGTTCGTCGTATTAATCGTGCTAGTCTATCCTTGATTAGTAGCTTCTCGCGGGTCGGTGGTTCTTTGTGGGGATTTCCCCGGGTTCTTCCTCCATCAATAATACTGGCCAACATGTATAGCCTATCATGTGCTAAAAAGTGGCGTTAAACCCTACAAAAACAAACAAACTATCCTTGATTGCCGAAAACGATTTGCCGGTAATATTACCAATAGCACCAGGAGCTTGATCGCGGACAACATCAATAGCTTTCATTCTTCGTTGTTTTGTAATCGGTATTGCTTTTGAGGCTGTCCTTCTGAATAAACATCACCGTAGATGAATTCATAAGTAGGTAGTCGCGAATGTATGACTCTATGATCGGTCCACGTTGAACATTATGTATAATCATCTTATTTGTTATTCATTTATTTAATCACTGTGATAGGCATCAGCAATTTCATCAAAACAAGAGATCTATACACATTAATGTCCATGACGCCGCCTGTAAATAATCGTTGACAAATATCAACAGCTTCATTAATAATTGTTGGATAATGATTTCTAGCTCGTCTTCCACCAATGAGTATTTCTAGTCGTTCGATATCAGAAAGAATATTGTCAGGACAAACAATAATGCCACTTTCTCCTGATGTAGTCAGGGTGGCATTACCACTTTCTATTTCTTCTTCCGTTCTTTTATTCTTTCTTTCTTGGTGAACATAATTCACTCCTTCGTCTAATTTCTTCAAATTCCAAATCTTCCCTTTCTTTTTCACTCATTGTTTGTAATGGCTGCTGTGACTGTAATTTTTAAAGATATTTATTTATCCCATCATAAAATGCAAAATATTCTGGATCATCACATTTGACCATATTAGTTAGTCTATATATTTGATAAATCCACTTGTATCAGGTTTCACGATTTACATAATTAATAGCGTACTCAGGTTTCAGAAATATTTTTTTATTATAATAACTACGCACGGCAATCTCAGGTAATTTTCCCTCTTCAGTCTTTTCTATGTGGGAAATACTCGTATCAGTAACTGTATCGTTTAATCTAATTCCGATTCTTGCTTGTTCTGTTCTGATTCTACTTCTGTTATACTGCCTTTTATATAACCTATTTCAGCCCGAGTTTGGTATATACACTCAAGTATTTCTCGCTCTGGTTGAGCATCACCTATTTCAGCTAGAAGATCTAGTAAAAAGTATTTTTGTTTTCTCAGTTCTTTTTATTCAGTTGCTGTAGCGGTTTGTTCTAACGTAGGAAGAAAATCTTCAGTAGTTTCTGCAACTCTCTCAGCAACCTTTTCACTGGTTTAAATAATTGTTCCGATCCCTCTACAAATTCTACCTGAGATTCTTGAAGCGTTTGTAGTTTTCGGCTGATAGAATCACGAACAGGGGATACATTTTTGACTGCACTGCTTCTAATCACTCTGGAGCTAATCTAGCTGTATAAGACTTCATAGCTGGCGCCATTATTTGATTTGAAAATGATCTAATTCACAGCAGCGGGGGGGGGGGGGATGGGGGGGGGGGGGCACGACCTCCGTCGAGTGTCCCATTAGGGGCAGTATATTCGCGAACGTTTTCGACCAATGAAGTTGTTGCTTTTTTTCCTCAAAATTGAGCATATTTGTGTTAACCTTTAGATTGACAAATGGACACTTCTATTTCTGTCCTGTTCGCTCTCCCTGCTGCTCTCCGTTTTGGATATTATCCATAAACCGACAAATATTCAGGTCACGGCTTTATGTTATCACTGCATACAGCAATTTTACGCTATTACGTTCTTTTGGATAACATAAAATTAAAATTGTCTATGTTTATTGATATATTTGAAATGACACGATCCCGGTCATTCAAACAAATACCACTCTCTGACTCCTTCGAGTAGGTGACTGACTCAGTTTTTATCCTTTTAAACATTTGTATTTGATGGCAAAGAAAATCGTTATAGCCTGGTTTTTTGTTTCAAAACTAATTAAGTATAACGAATTACATTGTGAAATGTATTCCCAATATTTTACAAGATTCCTTTTGAAAAAAATTTTATGATGACGAAATGAAGGTTAATACCCGAGTACACCAAACCACAACCGGAACCGGGCGTGAAGCCTGTTCAAGCACGTATGATGGAGCTCTCTCTACAGTTTCGTATTTTACATGGGTTGGACTCTTAAATTATCCACACACACACAAAAAAAAAAAACGGAATTATTCAAAGAACTTTTAATTTCCTTCATTTTGGTCTATGATTGAAGTGTGCAATATAGGTCAATAGGTTATAGAGTTTATAGCTTGGCCTTCACATGTGCATCTATCAGCAAACGTTTACTTCCCGAATTTTCTGAATTGTTTTTTTGTTTGTTTTTAAAGCTGATAACTTATGTTACGTTTTATATATTTGGTAATTCCTTCATTGTACTTTCAAATTCGTTCCCTTATTATAGTAAATGCTAACGATATTATACTTTAGACTAAATTCAGGATGGAAACAATGAATAATTGTGACTTTATTCACCCAAAACCACTGTTTTGTATGTAGATTGTTAACATAACTCTAGACACTTAAATTTGGAAGGAATTGATTAAAAGAAACACCAGAAATGGGTAGAGCATACAAAGAGACACATCACATATTAATTGACATAACACCGGATTATGCAAGAATGTAACAGATTAAACAGATCAAACAGGATAATCACTTTTTGTTACCAAGAACAGATAAACCTTTTAACATAAAATGAAACATTATCAAAGTACCGAACAAATTCGGTATTTTTCGTGAAAGAAAAGAAACTTAAGCCAAAAATACTGTAGTTAGTTGGTCGTTTAACTGTTGTAGCTATATTGTTCATTTAATAAGCCATTGGGACAATACTGGCAATTGTTCCCATTAAGTACAAGGGAGCATTTATTTTAGGTTGATTGTGCTTAGATCATGTACAATTTCCAGCTTCACGGTCGTTCCGTACCCAAGTCGATTCGTACCCAAATGAGTCGTTTCGTACCCAAAGCATTAGTCGTTTCGTACCCAAAGCATTAGTCGTTTCGTACCCACGGTGCTGGTCGTTTCGTACCCAATGCTATCGTCGTTTAAATATCATTAAAAGAAATTTCATACATATTTATAATGTTGCTTTTTTCCTTTGTTATAGATATACACATTTTTATAAATCTTTGGTAAGACTCAGATGGAGTTCAAACCAACTAACTCCCGCATCTGAGGCAAACACTCTAGCCACTAGGACACCGGAGCGGTGATGTTAATATTATGTTACAACCTAGGCTCGAATAAGGAGTACCACAGATAAAGTGAAAACTAACAAGCTTGTAAAACTTTAACAAAGAATTTATTAAGTATAAATATTATCATAAAAGAGAATAAATAACTTACGATTTTAGAGAATCAAGTCCTAAAATGAAGTCCAAAAGAATTCACAATCTAATCCACTAAGAATTAATGGGTCAAACTGAATTTCTAGAAAAAAATGTTCTAACTATATGAATTATAGACCCAAAATTGACAAATTTGAAATTAAAAAATTTCAATAAATCCTTTTAAATCATATAGCCGTAACAAATGGTAGAATCAGCAGTGGTAAAAGTACTGCTGGTAGTAGTTAAACATAACATTAATATTAATGCTGTAGCTACTTTTATTTTGATGTTGTTTCTTTTCTTCAAAGGAATATCACAGACACTGTATAGACAGTTATGTCGTGGTGATGAGACGCTAAGTGGGTGGCGTTGCAAGGACTGTTCCGGACTTCCTCCATCACTGATTATGACAGATTACAGTCTCAACAATATGTTGAACATTTTGCCAATAGCAGAGAGTAAACATCTGACTGCTGATGAGGCAATGAATACTGACATCATTAATAATGATTCTGACATCCCGATCGACAACTCTTCAGTCAAGTAAGATATATATCCATTTATTTCATCTTAATTTAATCTTTCTAAACGTACGAAACAAATACGCAATAAATGTGCAGCATTTTCACATTAGGTAACCACTGAAATGTTTTTTTTCTTCTTCCAGATTGCTACCAGATGTTAGTTCTTATACCTGGACAGCGTCCAAAAATGCATAAGTGACATGCACTTGTAATATAGACGCCTCTTTCTATACATGCCTTTGTTAAGAATGACGAACATGAAACAAAACAGCTGCCACTGGCGTTCGCTTTGATGTCAGGACGAAGAAAAAAGGATTGCAAGAAGGTAAATATTCATTTGTTTTTCATTTTATATGGATTTATTTAAAGACAGATTTGAGGTTAACTAAATTTTAACGTTTCTTACAATTTGATTTTACATTGGTTACAAAAGCATTCATGCAAATAATATTATCGATTGTATACGATGATAATATTGTTATCGTATTTTATCACAGTTTAATAGTAGTAGTAGTAGTAGTAGTAGTAGTAGTAATACAAATAATAAGAATATTTTTATTATTTTTAGTAGTAGTAGGAGTAATAGTATTAGCAGTTAGTAGTATTTGTAGCAGCAGTATTTCATGTTGTAATGTTTGCATATTACAGTAATTTATCTCGGTCTTTTTCATTGCTTGTAATTAGGTTTTCAAAGCGTTGAAGCGACTTCTTCCGTCTTCTCCCACTGTCAACGGTATTGTTGCAGACTTTGAAGCAGGTTCGTACAGTAGTAGTAGTAGTAGTAGTAGTAGTAGTAGTAGTAGTAGTAGTAGTAGTAGTAAGAGTGGCTTTAGTTGTTGCTACTCACGTAATATTAATATAAAGAATTTTGTTATTCTTCTCCAATTATTAGCCAACTAAATACTTATTCTTATTTTTACCGATGAACTGTTTTCAATATTCTGGTTAGCTGTTAGCTTTCGCGCACACGCACAAACTTCTTCATCACATTAAATATTTAATTATTTAGGTATCTGGCTAGCTTTCCGGCGTGTTTATCCAGGAGTGCCTATCCACGGCTGTGCATTTCACCTGGGGCAAGCTATGTGGCGAAAACTTCAGGAATTGGGGCTGAGAACAGCCTACATTCAAGAAAAAAAAGTGTTCATCAGTTTTGCAGGAAGGTAATACATAATATCGACATTCGAATGAATTGGCTAATGCGTGTTATAAATGACATTTGTCATTATGATGTGTTATCTTATAAACAAATTGCTTTCATTTTGTGTCTCTTTTTCAGGTGATGGCGTTACCATTTTTGCCCGCAGAACATATAGCCCCTGTCTTTGCCCGCCTAAAAACTCAGTCCAAGATGATTCCAGTATTATGTAGTTGGGTTGACTATGTAGAATCAACCTGGATTACAAACAGCACATTCCCGATCGACTCGTGGTCAGTGTTTCGGAAATCGGTACGTACCAACAACGATGTAGAGGGTTGGCATCGAAGAATCAATGGTAAAGCCGGCAAAGCTAATCTTGCCTTCTATGTGCTAGTTTGTCTTTTGTACGACGAAGCCAATTCAATTGAAACACAGATTCAACTGGTATCTGAAAAAAAGCTAAAAAGCTACCAGAAAAAAAAAATATCGACAAATGCAGGCGAGAATATTCTCGGTGTGGGAAGAATATCAGAACGGCGTCATATCCTCTTCAAAATTACTGAGACGTTGCAGCAGTATATACGACCCGACAACTGAATGACAAGGCAGTTTCACTGCAGTATGATACCATGCATATTGTAATTGTATTTTTTTTTTGCATGCATGTAATAAAACTCTAGAATGTACATTTGTGAATAATGTTTTTAGTCTCACTGTATGAAAAGTTGCCTGTACAAAAATATTTAAGTTTTACTTAAATACATGTAAAGATGTACAATGTATCAGTATCAACTTTACAATATCTTTACATAACAAAAAGATGAAAGTTCATCTTTAGTCTCTGTAAAGACTATAAAAGCAGTTGAGTTGTCTTTACAAAAATTAAAGATATATTTTCAAGCAGTGTCTTTTGTTCTTAATGAAACTTTTCAAGCTAATAATTTGACTTACTGAGACATCTCCTTCAGTCATTTTTTGGATGGTAATTTTTACTGTTCTAATCTGGGAATAAAATATGCTGTATTGAATAAGTTTCACTTCTGGCTCAAACAAAGCATGCATACATATCTTAGATTATTTATAAAATTTAAAACAACAAAGTAAATATGTAAAATGCAGTGACAAATTAAATCTCTCTCTCTCTCTCTCTCTCTCTCTCTCTCTCTCTCTCTCTCTCTCTCATTTATGTGGAAGATAACAAAAATGAGCAAAAATGTCCACATGTATGCCAATGCGATCGATTGTCCCCACCCCCCACCCCCGGCATGGTTACCCGTATAATATGCCATGTTCAACACTTTAAAGCAACACAAATAAAAAATAAACAGCAGTAATAGGAGAAAAGAAACTTACACAAACAACACTACTGTATCTGCATCCAGCCCCATTTAATAATCTTACTTCTAGCGTAAAATGACAGGCGTAACAATCTGGTGGTACTCAGTCCGCTCTAAAAAGAGGCGATGCCAAGTCACCATATTACTGATTCAAACAAATCATTCTTATATATCTTAGATAATTAAATCTGTTTCAAAACAACAAAGTAAATATATGCAAAAAGTAGAGCCAAATGAAAGCTCTCATATAACATTAATAGTCTCTCTCTCTCTCTCTCTCTCTCTCTCTCTCTTTCTCTCTCTCTCTCTCTCTCTCTCTCTCTCTCTCTCTCTCTCTCTCTCTCTCTCTCTCTCTGTTATGTGGAGGATAACAAAAGTGACCACATATATACACAAGTATGAAAGTGCGATCGGCTAACCCCCCCCCCCCATAATATACAACGTTCAACACTTTTAAAAGCAGTTAAAAAAAATTAATTAACACCAGTATTAGGTCTTGGAGAAGAAAAACTGACACAAACAACACTAATGTATCTGCGTTTTCTCTTACTGTCAAAGTGAATGTTTTTTAAAAATTTAAATTAAGTTATTTTTTTGGTGTAAATTAATTGGGTACAAAACGACCATCACCTTGGGTACGAAACGACCATCACGGTACGAAACGACCATCACCTTGGGTACGAAACGACCATCACCTTGGGTACGAAACGACCAATTTATGTGGGTACGAAACGACTTGGGTACGGAACGACCAGGTTCGCAATTTCCATATGTACACTATCCAACAAAATTTTAGCCACAGTACATGAAAGTACATAATGGACATGTAAACGACTTCAACTTAAACTTGTTACTCTCACGATATATGTATAGTGCCCCTTGAGATTATCAATTGGAACCCTTTTGTTGTCATAATTTCAAATTCGGATCGACATTGGTTTTTCCACTTTGTTTAGACTGGTCTACTTGTACGACTTGATACACTAAAGACAGGTACAGATATTTGTAAACCGTGACATTTCCTATGACAGATTGCGCGAAGACTGTTGCTAACGTCAACAAAATTAAATTACCGACGATTTCGGAATTTCGATCCTACATATATAAATCAAATACATTTATTGAAGAAGATAATAATTGACACTTTAGATATAACCTTGCGTCGTTTCATGTTTGAACTTACTTTTACTGAGGGAATATATTAAAAAGGACGTGCAGCTCTGGAACGGCTGTTACGCCAATAGTCGCTCAGGACGAGAAAAAAGGTCGGTTTTGTTCTAGACCCATGGCTATGTTGACAATAGCCTGTTCTTTTGTTGAAACTGTTAAATTTCAGCTATTTTTTTTGTTGTTGCACACAAGATGTTTTACTTTGCAAAATGTATTTTTGTACACCATCCAACACACCTACCCCAATCTATAAACAATGAACATATATGTTGATTTTTTTTACTTTAAAGGTTTTTGTAACAAATTATGGTTTTACATTTTTTTCTTCCTGACCCAAACAAAATTATTTCTTCGCAGTTTCATACTTTAAGTGTATGTATAGTTATGCCGATTTTCAGAGATGGTAAACATATATAATAATACTAGAAATTGGGTAAAGTGTGTCACAGTGACATATTCTATCTATCTATCTATCTATCTATCTATCTATCTATCTATCTATTCTCTCTCTCTCTCTCTCTCTCTCTCTCTCTCTCTCTCTCTCTCTCTATCTATCTATCTATCTATCTATCAGTACGTTGACAGTCACACTTGACTATTAAGGAACAGGCAGTGTGTGGTCAAAGATAAAGTAAAGACAGAAGTGATAGGACAGAAAAGTAATGATAGGAAAGGAAGAAATAAGTAAAAGAGTGTCAGTGTACGTTTTCGTCCCATTATACTCAGACCAATCCTTCTACCGTAGTGGCAATGAGATATGGAAACCTCAACCTGCATAGCCCTGAGAATCACTACCGTAGGTCTTACTTGTAGCTGACTAGTTCATTAGAATTGATTTTGGAAAGCTCCTGCTTGTGAGATACCAAGTCAGGAGTTTATGCAATTGTTGATGGTAATTTATTCCAAGTCCCTATTGTATTTGGGAAGAAGCTGAACTTGAAAAAATTTGTTGATGCTGACTTTAATTGCAACTTTTTCTTGTGGTTTGACCTAGTTTGTCCATATGCCAGGGTTAGGTATTTGTCCAACGATATGTCCACTAAGTTGTTCGCAATCTTGTACATCATGGTCAGCTGGGCCTTGATTCGCCTGGATTCGAGTGATTCCCACTGGAGATGGTTCAGCATTCCACTGCCACTGCTGGTATTACGATATTTATTTGTGGTGAATCTAGCAGCTCTCCGCTGAACCATCTCTATCTTATTTATTAGATCTTTATTATGTGGGTTCCACACAGTAGAGCAATACAAAAGACCTGGTCGAACCAAAGTGAAATATGCCACACTTTTTACTTCTTCATTGTTGTTTAGGAGATTGCAGTGCAGGAAACCAAGGTTACTGTTCCCTTTTTTTACTATCTTGTCTATGTGCCTTTTCCAAGAGAGGTCTCTAGACAATTCAACCCCAATATATTTTGTTGCCTGCTCATTGGATAACTTGTTCCCCTTAAGAGTATATTCTGACAAGATTGGTGATTTTTTCCTGTAAACTCTTAGGATGCTGCATTTTTCTGGGTGAAATGACATACCCCAAGTTCTTTCCCAGAGTACCAGTTGGTTCAGGTCTTCTTGAAGGATATAACAGTCCTGGAGTCATTTATTTCCTGGTAGACTAGCCAGTCATCAGCAAAAAGTCTTGTGTTTCATCTGACGCATGCAGGTAGATCATTGATGAATACCAGGAAGAGGGTGGAACCCAAAACACTCCCTTGAGGTACCCCACTGACAACTGGTACTGGGTCTGATGTTGCTCCATCTACTATAACTCTCTGCGATCTGTCTGATAGGAAATGTCTGATCCATTTCTGAGTGTTACCCCTGATGCCATAGTGATCCAACTTACTGAGGAGTTTTTTATAAGGGACACGATCGAAAGCCTTACTGAAGTCAAGAATAGCAAGGTCATACTGCTTTCCTTTGTCTAAAGATTTGGCGAGCTCATCCACTAGGGTTATGAGATGTGTTTCACAGTTTCGTCTGGCATGTAAACCATGCTGGCAGTCTGTTAGGAATTTGTAGCGATCTAGATGTTTCATCATGTTGCTGACTATAATGTGTTCAAGCATTTTGCAGCAGATGCATATAAGGGAGACTGGTCTATAATTGCTGGCTTTGAACCTTTCTCCATTTTTAAAGATAGCTGTAACGTTTGCTGTTTTCCAGACATCAGGGACATAACCTGTTGAGAGGCACTTCTGGTAAATATAACTCAAGTATGGTGCACACTCTTCTGTTAGATCTTTCAGGATCCTTACTGGAAACATGTCTGGGTCTGTAGCTTTCTGTGAGTGAATTTTCCACAACAAGCTGTAAACACCATCTACAGTAACTTTGATGTCAGGCATTGGTGGGTAATGACCTCCATGTAGACTTGGTAGATCACTCTTATCCTCTTATTGATGTGTGCTTCTCTAGAGGTATCCTGTCATCATCTTTCCTCGGCTTCATTGATCTAGAATGAACATTTCAAGCAGTAAATGTTACTAAAAGTAATGATAATGAAGGCTGAGATATCGAACATATTGTTATACCCGAATGGAAAAGCAACAGCAAAACTAAACTAAACAACAAATGAAAAAATGGAAACTTCAAATAATCACAAATTAGGACAAGTTGGTCCAAGTAATTAACTTATCTTCATAGATGACTCATACTGAATACAGAGGCTGGATTTCTCTAACGAGGTAAGACCAAAATTATGCAGAAGCAGATAGCACATGAATTATAGACCCAAGTGATGGTGATGCATTCCCTCTGAAGGGGGAGGGGGACATATTAAAGTGTAACAGCATTCTGTTCAAGCTAAATGCAGTTGCAGGACATGAGAAATCCATGCAAGCTTCAGTTTAGGAACATACTCTAGTCATTGACCCTGGTGATAGTATTTCCTGCATCAATGGATCAGCATTCTGTTCAAACCTTGTCAGGTCACTGGGGCATGAAAAGTCAAAGTAAGCTTATGCTTTGAAAAAAAATTGTTGCGCACCAATAAATTAAATATAGCCAAAGCTTTATGAACTAGGTGTTACTGTAACCTACTTAGGGTATAGGAGAAAGGTATTTCTTTTGGTGGATACACATAAATTTTTGCAAAATGACTACATGTTGAAAAATATAAACATCTAAAATCAAGATTTTTACCAGATCTAAACTTGGGATTGTAATGTATTGACTTGACAGGAGTATTCATTGCATAGTACCTGCATTTAGGTTTAATTGAAGACATAGTTTCTGAAAAGATAACAATGTCACCACCACCCCCTAGATCAACCCCATTATGATAAGATCTTTGTTATACAAGGAAAAACTAGATTTAACGAGGGGAATTAAGGTCTCACTGGACAGTTTTATTGGCAGATTTTCGTCCGACAATGACCTATTGCAGAAAATTGATTATAATATTACATTTAAGATACAAAAAAAAAATAATGAGTTTTGTTGAAAGGCTGCTTGTAAAATTCTGACTGAGGTATTAAAGTTAATTCCTTATGCAACTAGTGGCATTTATACTGAACCAACACTGCCACCAACCCCTCATTTTTATATTCATTTTTTTCACAGGAAAGATCCATTTTGAATATTTTCCTGTGACAAGATAGCTAAAAGAATTAGTATGTGCCTAGTGCATGAATACAGTTCACTCAATAAGTACTGTAACAATTTAGCATACTTTTCATCACCCCTCAACCATCTAGAATTTTAGATATTTACCCTCTGTAGCAGACACATGTAGATACATAAGCCAAGTTGGCTGCTCATTTGAAGCCCAAGTTACGCATTTGATCTCCAATGCTAGTCTGACTGACAAGCAGTCACCAAGAAGTCAACCCATTTCTAAGCATAACTCAAAGTAAATCTAAACCACATTACAGATTTAGCTTATGAGTGAACTGAAAAATAATAGGATGGGGATAATTAGGGCCATGCCTTCTACCTTAAATATTAGGCAGGTGTCAAAATATGAAACTATCCAGTGAGACCTAAAGGGTAGTGTGTCATGGTAATCATTGATTTTGCAGGTCAAAGGGAGACAATTTGTGTGTATATGTGTGTGCTTTGGATTTTTAATGTAGCTTTAAGATATTTCATTCATATCGCTACAATGTCAGCAGACTGAGTGTGGAAGTTTATAGTAATGTCTTAAACACTGAGGCATCATGCCGCAGACATATAGACGGATGTCCAATCCAGTCACATCATCCTGACACGAGGCTCACCAGTCCTAACACTAACTTCTTAATGCTTTGCACCCAGCGAGGTAGTTGTTAGTACAGTTTGTGCCAAAAACTGCTATAATAACATCAAATCTAATGAAGTCATCTACATATTGCATGTCAACAAGTATATCATGCCTCAATCAAATATTTTTTCTAAACTGATCAGATTTTGTGTCTACTGTAAGTAATTGTTGGTTAACCATGCCAGTAAGATTTTTTTTTATTTTAAAAACCAGTCTCATTCTCAATATTTGCAGATTTTAAACATAAGGACAGAGCTACCAGCATCTAAATATGTGATTTGGCCTGGTATGATTAAATAGTGAAATGTAATTATTTTAATTAGTTAATTAATTTTAATTAATTACAATTAGCTAATGATGATGCTGTTGCTGCATGAGTAACAATTTTGTAATGCTTTTGCTAGAGCAGGAGAGATGTGTTCCAAACATCCGTCCTAACGATGCCAGTTGTTTTGAAAAGAGTTTGGAAATAAACAACTTACTTGTACATAGTCACTTTAAAGAATGTTCTTGTTTTTCTTTATAGATAGGGTTTCATGGGGTCAAACAGATATGAGGTTCCTGTTGTTGCTGGAATTAAAATATGCATCCCCCAGCTATCAAATGAGGAAAGAATGTCTACTCTCCTTATCTTTTTTTTTCTTAACAGTAAGTATGACTGCAATTAACATGTGTTGAAAAAGTCTTTATTCAGGTGTGAATTACTTTTAATTGTCTAATTTGATAATTATTAAAGAAGATTTAGAAATATTAAAGTTCTTTCATAGACTTAATGATCTTCACAAGTGTTAATTACTATATACTCATCAGCATATTTCAAGTAAAATTAGTTCTTATATTTATGATGACACCTCCACATCTGATTAAAAAAAATTACATATAAAATTCCTCACTGTCAATGTATAACAATTTGAAGACCAAAGAAGATATTCCCTTTTAACTAAAAATACTTTTTACAAGCATGGTACATATTTCCTGGAAAGAACATGATGATGGTGATTGTAAATGATAGTATGATAAATTAACATTTTTGTTTTGGTTGGGGGAAGTCAGATTAATATAATTATATCCAAGGGTACTAGAATAGAAAAATAAATAATGTATAAGGTAGCATGTTCCTATCTTTTGATTTTTGTTGGCAATGAATTTATAATTAAAACAGGTTATCTGGAACTGTGAAATGCCAGTCCACCACCATTTTAAAATAACAGATTTGCAAGCCCCTAGTTCAATATGGTGGTAGCTAAATACCTTGGGACAGGAACCAAACTCACTTTCTTAAGCTCTTCAATTCAAGAGGTGCACAGTTTTGCACTGTGTTCTTTAATTTCAGAGGTAAGTGGAATCAGGTCACAATTATTAATTATTAGAAATGCAGTCATAGTCAATTTTTAGAGCATTCTTTTTTTCTCTTCCATTTTAGTGGTGATTCAAGAGTTAGATTTAGGCAAACACATTATTCCAGGCCAAAAATGAAGAAAAATATATATATATAGCTTTCTTGAATATTACATCTTTATCGGTAATCCTACCAAATATAACATTTTTAAAAAAAAGACTAATCACCATATTTTTCAATGATATTGTGTGTGTTGGTACAAATAGTTTTGTTATGGATACTGGTACCGGATACATTTTTTTACATGCCTTTTGGAGGTGTAACTGTCTAGGGGTTACAAGGTACATGTATCATGGTACCAATTGTTTTTCCATAAACCTCAATGCTAATGTTTTGTGAAATAAATATACTGTCTATCCTATTTCAGCATGCATGTTACATACTGTCATAGAGAACAATGTTAAATTGTCAAATTGACAATGACAGAACGAGGTATTCCAGTGCATATAAAAGAGATAACTCTGCTGGAACTAGACATGTGTATGAGTTATCTAGTCACAACATATTTATTTTCAGTCATGTGTATCACATTTTCAAAAAATCATTAAAAAAAAGTACAAAATATGATCTATATAGGAATTAGCATAAATTCACATGTTGCCAAAGGTTAAACGTTTTTTTTTTTTTTTAAGTCTAACAGAAAGTACAACTCTTACATAATCCACCAATCATAGCTAGTGTTGCTGTTATTTCTGAATGCAAGGTTAGACAGATAAATGCAAGGTTAGACAGAATTTGCCGCTTTATCGCAACGTGCGAGTGATGTGGCGGGCTGGATCAATGATTCCGAGTTAAAAATTAGCATTTCTCAACGTTCTCCTTAAAGGAAGTAAGTGAACATGTCGTTCACAGTATAACAGACTATACAGACTCACAGAGTCATGGGTAAATTGCAAAGGCAACGTATATTTTGCAAGTTCTTACGGCTTAACATGTTAAATCGAAAGTTGATTCGTTGTCGTAGGCACATCGCCGGATTTTTTGTTCTGGGGGTGTCACGGGTGCTCGATGCGAGCTAGTCCTACATGTAAGACCTGACGCTGATATTTATGTTTTGGGCGTAAACAAAATCACAGGAGTCTGACGTTTTATCAATAAAGTACGGCGAAATGTCTGACAAAATGAAATACCCAACGTCAGACTCCTGTGACAAAATCAACATGTGCTATGTCTTACATGTAGGACTAGACGCGAGATTTATGTTGTGTGGGGGAAAAAAATCTGAAGGAGAAAAAAAAATCATACTGAGTGACAAAACTACGTTAGATTTTCCACATACCCCATTCTGACACACATGGTGACATGGGCTCGTATCGTTTCTTACAATCGACGGTCATACATGTACTATATACATGTATCATGACATGTCTATTGTAAACGATACGAGCCCCTTTCTTCTGACATAAGACCCTCTCAATGATACCATACTTTAATGTATACTCATTAATTTAATATATTCAGATGATTTATAAAATGATGTGATCAAGTCGTTACCTAGACCAATAGACCAGCGAAGTTGATCACTAAGCCTTTTTTTTTATTTTGACTTGATGGTATAAGCCGTCAAGTCAAAATAAAAAAAAGGCTTAGAGACCAACTTCGCTGGTCAACTAGACCAACAAATTGTGCTCTGCCTTTGTTTTATTTTGACTAGTATATATGTCAAGTGTCTTGACCTTTTTCGAGAACACAAGCATGTGTGTTCATTGAATATATGTTGGCACTTGTGAATGGTATATACAAATCTGTGTTATCAAATAATAACAGAGTTGCATAGCTATGCGACTTAATAAATTTATCATTTTATTTGTCACTTAAGAGACTCCATTTAAGTGTTCATTTTTTTCTAATTTTTTTAATTTAAAATGTTAGATTTCTATTGTAGGACTAATGGCTGAAACATTTCAATCGCATGAACTCTTAAAACTAGTATAGTGTGCTTTCATTAAATGCCGCACTCACACCTGTTGCATGTGTCTTTGATGTCCACTTTAGCTGCACATAGAATCCAGTAAGTTGAGCAGGCAGTGTCATGTATGGCCTAATATAATTATCATTTAACGGCACACTGTGAGATGTAATGATCAATGAACATTGATAGAATTTAGAGGTATCAACAATATTTTTGGTTATAGACTAAAATTGATATGTGAACAACAATAGTGCTTGTTACCAACTTTTGCTAATGTTTCAATAGTGATTTTCATTGTAAATAATTGGCCTCAAGATGAACAAGAATGCTCCAATAGACATATATTCCTGTTATAAGAAGGTTGCTGACTAACGAAAAATCAGTTTTCTATTCACTGTGTTAAAATTTTCAATTTTGTGGACGTTTGTGATATCTTGGATATTATCAGAATGATAAAAGGAAAGACCAAGAAACAGTTTCCTTGCAGTGATTGTAAGAAAGCTTGTGAGTCTGCTGTCTTTTATGTGAGGTATGTCATCTATTGAATTGCTTTTATTCTATTTAACAATCTTTATTATATATCATTATTATTATATTATCCCTGCAAATTCTTTGAGCTGTCTATTCATTTAAATCTGCAAACCTCCTGTTATCTGTGTTTAACATTAAACAGTATTTACATAAAATACATAATTGACAATAAAATGTATCAGTTGTTGCAATTTATAATAAACATAGTGTTTCAATAATATGATTTCAATAGTGAAAAGGAAAGATGAAAGAAGCGATTAGAATTATAAATAATATGTTCCTAAGCGTATATATGTCCTGTTTGTGTAATGTTAACAACAGCACAGAATGATGATTTTTAGTCTTTGAATTAGCATTCTATCTTTCCGTCTTATAATTGAGTCTTTGATAAAAAAAAAATTAACCAATTTGATGTTATTTATTGGCGATTGTATACCGGTATGTATCATGAAAATGGTCAATGTAGTAAATCAAGTTAAAGGAAAAAAATGTACTGCATGTCGTAATAACATTTTGGGTGATGAATTTGTCTACCTCAATAATACATTGTTGAATTGTTTTTAATTGAGCTGTCAAATAAATCATATTTTATAATTCTTATAGAGTATTATATTTCAACTCCAAAATTTATCCACTGGAAATATTACAAGAAAAGATTATCAATCTTCTCATTTATTCTTTCTGTATATCTATTTTATGTATATTATTTTCAACATTCTCGATTCTTTTAAGAGTCCACATCACAAATTACTTTTTTGGGTTTTATGTCAAATCTAATACCTACTGATATATCTAAATTAGATACACCCACCACCTTCCTAGAACTATTTGTATTAGCATAATAAAATAAAGTTATTATTATTATTATTATTATTATTTTACATACATATAAACGTTAATAGTTTACCCATTTCAATTTGTGAATTCCGGCAGTTTGCATCTATACATTTTGATTCAGGTATGTGATTCTTGGTTCCAATCTATGTGTGAGGTGATAACAAGCAAAGACATTAAACCTGGTCTTCTGTTGATGAGGAATACATCTGTCATCAGCGTCGTTCGCATGGAGGAAAATATGATTATTTGATGGGTATCACATGACTTAAAAAAGTAATGAATTATTTTACAAGGATTTAATTGTTTGTTTTCTAGGTTATTCAGTAAGTTTCTCCTAAACAATTTCCTGAAATGTTTCAGGAGATCAAATATATTTTTAATTGTAATGATTTGTAATTTTTGGATTCTGTAAAGTTACTGAAATTTGATTTCTAGTCTATGACTGTTTACTTACTTAATTATAGTTATATTTGTACATGTCTTGTATTTATTATTGTAGAGTACATGTTGGATTGTTTCATTTTAATCAATATATCTACTGTCTAAAAATGATAAAATTACCAGTATATTAGATATCTGGTTGACATGAACTTTTTCATTTTTATTGGTACATTTATTAAATTTCATTTTGATCTTTAAATAAATATCTTCACAAGAAATTCATGGCAGAAAACCCATGTTTGAAATAGATATTCTACAAAATTATAAATGTTTATAATATTATAATTTTCTTTTCCTCATTACAACAGGTTGCTAAGATTGGACTTGAAAAACTCGAGCTTCAGTTGAGCGGTAGGCTTTCTTTACTAAATGTAAAGTACTGTTCTTGCGAGTTTGCTGAACACCTCAGTCTACCTGTAGATGCAATGGTTGCTGACATCTTGTTCCTGTACCATGCTGAGAAAGGAATATCATTAAGAACAACTGGGGACAGAGACTGTCTTTTCAACGCCATCTCAATCCTTTTGTCTGGAAATGAATCCAAGTCCATTGAACTGCACTACAAGACAATTTTAATGATGGTGCTTGAAGAGTCAGTGATTTTAGGTCATCCAAATAGATCAAGTATTCAGTTATTATCGGCAGCTTATTCCGATGCCACATTAAATTGTGCTCAGATTGTTGTTTTTCCTCGTTGCGGACTATGATTGCCCTTGCCGTGGTTACGAAGCATCTGTTACATAGTGTTTATCCAGCTGTAAATGGGACAGATGACTTGACATTTAGGGCCCTGAATACAACCTTCAACCATGCAGCACAAGGATCAATGATTTCAGTGATGCGGAGCAATGTAACTAAACCAACTAAAGTTTTTCTGGTAAAAATAAAAGAAAAACAAGGACTTATAACCATTTCGTGGCATTGGTTGAAAATGACATCAATGACACACCCATCAATAACCAGACCATCAGTGAACCATCAATCAGTAACCCGATCATCAGTTCCAGGACCATCAGTGAACCACCAATCAACAACCTGACCATCCATACTGAAACTGTCAGTGAATCACAAACCGACAGAGAACCACCAATCATTAATCTGACCGTCAATGAACCTCCGGTCAGTAGCCCAACAGTCGCTGGCCCTCAAAGTAAATTCATAGCGTCATAGTCACCAATGACTATCCCAGCAATTACACACCTGAACATGACGTTAGAATGGAAACGTCCACACCTAAGCGTCAAAAAGATAAGTGACTGGCACACTCTGAAACGTTATCATTGCTCCTCGTGGTTATTCAAGAATAATGAACAGATATACCAGCCTATTTAACAAAGATAAAAAAAAGTGTCAGGTTTACAGCCATACTTCGGAAAACGAATGCTACCAATATTGACAGATCATGTTAACTATCCTGCACGGGTAAAAAATGTTAACGCCCACTGGACGAATAATAATGCAGAGTCTGCAAATAATATGAAGATTTTAACCAACTGGAAGCAAAAATATATCTGATCTGATAGACATACTACAATTGATTGTTAGTTCCCAGTATAAAAACATCAAAAGATCACTGATTGGAAGAGGGAATTTCAAGCTGGCATCCAGTTATACATCACAGAGTTTCTATTGACATGTGGTGTCAAGAAACAGAAACTGAACGAGAAGCAATATTTAGAAAGTTTCTCAAAGACAAGGGTACAAATAAGTTAACTGTAAGGTCAACCAATGGTAAAATGACTATTCCAAAGATGCCTTCAGGATGGAAAAACTATCCAGAGAAAAAGGATAAGTGCTGAGCAGAGTCAGACTAGAACAAAATAAAAAAGGTGGACAGTCTTAGTAAAGAATATATATATATATAGAGGTGTTCAAATTTTGGCATTATTTTATTAAAGCATATTATGTGCACTAACAAAAGTAATATCACAATCACATTTTTTTATGATTTATGTGTTTAAATCCATACAATAAAAATTATAATATTTAATGAACATTACTATAATTTCTTTCACAATTTTTGTCCCCCTTACTCTCCATCACATTACATTGTTTAGGAAGACCCCTTTCGGGTCCAACTAAATACTACTAAGCCATACAAAGCCACACAAAGCAATGCAAATTCAAATAAAAAAATGCATATTTATATTGTTAATTATATTGATGAATAAATGAACAAAACATTTATGCAAAATTAAAAGACCAAATATTGGGAGACAGAGTACAAATTCAAAATCAAATAATGAGAACGTACATGTAATAACAAAGTATGACAAAATCATGAATAAACTGTTTATTACTGTTTAAATTGTTCATTGAACTTATCGAAAGAAAGTGCAATTTTTTTTCACTATATACTAATCACACAAAGTCCGACAGAGTCATAAAAGTCATTTTAAACAAGTGTATTTATATTGTAAATTATATTGACGAATAAAATAACCAAACTGAAGGATTAGTTTTCAACATAATTATGCTGAATTAATTAACCAATAAAATTTGGTGGCAAAGTTCGAATTGGAATAATAAGAAAATCGTATAAAATAGATAATAAAAAACAATGATCATAGACAAAGCAAACTTTTTTTTACATCTGTTAAATTTATTGATATAAATATGTCAATATGGTGGTCAAATGTTATGTTGTCTGAGATATTGGTGCAAAATTTAACCCCCCAAAAAATTATTTAGAATTGATATATGCTGCATTCTTCTTTTACATAAATGATGTAATTTTTTTTTTTATCAGTCCCATATTTCACATGACACACTGAGTCCATAACTTGTAGACATACATACAAACATACAAGTATATGTGTATATACATATGTACATACAGCTTCTGTGGCCTTGTACTTAGAGCATCGGGAATCGGTCAGAAATTCATAATCGATAATCGGTTCCCCTTAACCAACTGATCATCAATTATAATCTGTTACTAAGAGCAAATTGTAATTTTTTTTAAACAGTTATATCTTTGATCAAGAGTTCAATATGTTTATAAATGTACAGGGGTAATCTCTTTTAATGACATGTATACTTTAACCTGACAATAATGTTACATTGTGTGTTACTTTTGTTCTACAACTTTGTTAAATGAACGCAACATTTTATGGCTGATCAGTCATATGTAACTGAAATACTGCAACAATCCCCCAAAATTCTTTCATTCATATGTGATATCTCTATAATTTAAAGTATAGAAGGACATGATTTTCTTTGTCATTGTGTATAAATACTACATTAGAGATGTTGCAATTTAACTGAAACAAATCAACAAAATGTGTTTAAATTTATGAACACCACAATTTAACAACTTGACCATGTAATAATTACTGTATGTTCCTAATTATGAATTGTAAGGTTTTTTATTTGTAGTTGTGAAGGGATTAATAAATTTCAGGTCAACTTTAGTGGCTGGGAGTTTTACTAACCTTTGTGCTTTGCATACACCTAAAAAGTAGTCTCCCTTTACACACAATCGATTATGGAGTTCACAATCGATTATCTTATTGCTTTGCTCAACCAACTGATGATTGATTATAATTGATAATCGGAACAACACTACTATAAACTATCACGCTGCATCTGCAGACATATCGATATAACTGATTTTTTTTTAAAGCTGTGTTAAAAATGCAAATCATACACACTCCATCTTGTAGTTAATATCAAGGTCCATTTCACATTTTCTCGTGCAGACATGATAATGTGAATACATTTACTCTTTGAACCTAGCTTTAACAAATAGGAAATAAATATTTATATTTATTATAAAGTGACTTGGCTGTTTCTAAATTGTCACTTTGCTTTTATTTTTACATCTGCCCATCTGTTAGCAATTTTATTTCTACAAAGTATCTTTAGTTTTCCTTTATTTATAGTTGTGGATGACTTGCACTCGAGGTAGGAAAGAACCTCTAATTTGGGTTTCAGAAGTTCATAGGCCAATTTCACTGTGACTGCAAGAAGAAGAACAATTTGCACACACCCAGTTCAGTTCTCTGTGATTCACAGTTATCCAGCTATGTGGATTGGGTGCATTTAGGTTAAGGAAGAAATTTATGTTTCGTGGTATGAAGATTATAAGGTCATGGCCACCAAATAAAAAAGAGATAATTAATTTCTGCACAGTATCTTCATCATTTGTATTTGCTAAGTTTTGTGGATTGGTTGCACTTGAGATAACAAAGAAACTTACTGATGATTGGGTCAAATTATAAAATGTAAGGTTGCTAACTTAAAGAATGAAGAAAGCTTTATACAGTTAAACATTACTTCTGCATCACATATCTCATCCATACTACACTAACTGGAAAAAGAAAAGTGGTTTCTGTACAATAACATTAGTACTAAATCACAGACATGGACCAAATATTGTGGATGGCATGCATTTAGGGTAGAGAAGAATCCTATACATTTTGGGTTGAAAAAGTGAAAAGTCACGGTCACTGTGACTGAAAGAAGAAAGATGATTTCTTTACAAAATTTTGTTACATTGAGGACTATTAAGCAGGATGCAGGAATATACATGTAATGCATTGTTCATAGTACTCTTGTTTTAGATTGATCATTTTCCACCGGCATTTTAACCATCCAAAAGTGGGATTCATGTAATTAACTGGTTATATGCTATCAGTTTTCATGGTAGTTGACTGGTTATATGCTATCAGTTTTCATGGTAGTTGACTGGTTATATGCTATCAGTTTTCATGGTAGTTGACTGGTTATATGCTATCAGTTTTCATGGTGATCCTTTTTCTTAACCCTGAATATTGACATCCAGTATTAGGTTATGCCACTTCCATTTGTAAATTACTGCTTTGGTGGCCTAGTGGTTAGAGCATCCACCGCGAAAGCGGGAGGTCGTGGGTTCGATCCCTGGTCAAGTCATACCATAGACTTACAAAAATGGTACTAACAACTGCTTTGCTCGGTGCTCAGCATTAAGATGTTAGTGTTAGGACTGGTCGGCCTGTTGTCAGGATAATGTGACTAGGTGGGACATGATGCTACATGTCTGCGGCATGATGCCCCAGTGTTAGACATAACTATAAACCGCCTCACTGCACACATTGTAGCAATATGACTGAAAAATTGTTAAAGTTATGTTAAAACACCTAATCAAACAAATAAATCCATTTGTAAATTGAACAACTTTTATTAAAGTGTTTTAAACAATAAATATACAGTAGCTCTTAGACATCCACTGTGTTTATTAGTTCTACAGATCATAGACAAGAAGATGAAATGGCATGAGACTTTTAGAGGGATTATTGTATTTAAATTACATGCATTTATGATTGTATTTCTATTCTTTTGACAGTGATGGAATCAATCTGGGAATATTTTCTTCACCTGGCAAATTTTGTGGAAATTTGGATTGTACGTTATTGCCTTCACATTGTATGTTGCTGCATCTGCATAATACTTTACTACATTCAACGTTGCCGGATTGAAAGGGCTGAATTGAAAGAAAAAATAAATATGAAAAAGGATGAGTGCAGGGAATCTTTGGAAAAGTTAGCCAAACATTCTCCAGCTTCAGGTCACCGTGTAAGTTATATTGTTGTTTTAAAAATAGAGATGGAGGGAGGTAGAGAGAGATAACTTAACAAATTTTTTACTTGGTAATCATAAATTATTTAATATTGAAAATGAAAGACTGATTCTGCTTATGAAATTGTCAAAATGAATAAGAATTATATATTAAACTAAATTATGTATTTGTAAAAACATGGTATTTTCAGACAATTTCTTATCTGAACTTTCTAAGTGTCATAGATACCTATTTCAGCAGCAGAATGGAAAATTTAGATCAGTGTATTGTCTATGAATGATAATGAAAACTATTGTCTATGTATGATAATGAAAACTATTTATGTATGATAATGAAAACTATTGTCTATGTATGACTAAAACTATTGTCTATGTATGACAGTGAAAACTATTGTCTATGTATGACAATGAAAACTATTGTCTATATATGATAATAAAAACCATATTGTCTATGTGTGATAATGAAAACTATTGTCTATGTGTGATAATGAAAACTATTGTATATGTATGATAATGAAAACTGTATTGTCTTTGTATGATAATGAAAACTATTGTCTATGTATAACTAAAAACTATTGTCTATGTATGTATGACAATGAAAACTATTGTCTGTGTATGATAATGAAACTATTGTCTATGTATGACAATGAAAACTGTATTGTCTATGTATGATAATGAAAACTATTGTTTGTGCATGATAATGAAAACTATTGTCTATGTATGATAATGAAAACTATTGTCTGTGTATGACAGTGAAAACTATTGTCTATGTATGCTAATGAAAACTAGTGTCTATGTATGATAATGAAAACTGTATTGTCTTTGTATGATAATGAAAACCATATTGTCTATGTGTGATAATGAAAACTGTATTGTCTATGTGTGATAATGAAAACTATTGTCTGTGTATGATAATGAAAACTGTATTGTATATGTATGATAATGAACACTATTGTCTATGTATAATAATGAAAACTGTATTGTCCATGTATGATAATGAAAACTATTGTCTATGTATGATAATGAAAACTATTGTCTGTGTATGATAGTGAAAACTATTGTCTATGTATGATAATGAAAAATATTGTCTATGTATGACTAAAAACTATTGTCTATGTATGACAATGAAAACTATTGTCTATGTATGACAATGAAAACTATTGTCTATGTATGATAATAAAAACCATATTGTCTATGTGTGATAATGAAAACTATTGTCTATGTGTGATAATGAAAACTATTGTATATGTATGATAATGAAAAATATATTGTCTTCGTATGATAATGAAAACTATTGTCTATGTATAATAATAAAAACTATTGTCTGTGTATGACAATGCAAACTATTGTCTATGTATGACAATAAAAACTGTATTGTCTATGTATGACAATGAAAACTATTGTCTATGTATGATAATGAAAGCTGTATTGTCTATGTATGACAATGAAAACTATTGTCTATGTATGATAATGAAAACTGTATTGTTTATGTATGATAATGAAAACTATTGTCTGTGTATGATAATGAAAACTATTGTCTATGTATGATAATGAAAACTATTGTCTATGTATGATAATGAAAACTATTGGCTATGTATGATAATGAAAACCATATTGTCTGTGTGATAATGAAAACTATTGTCTGTGTATGATAATGAAAACTGTATTGTCTGTGTATGATAATGAAAACTATTGTCTGTGTATGATAATGAAAACTATTGTCTATGTATGATAATGAAAACCATTGTCTGTGTATGACAGTGATAACTATTGTCTATGTATGATAATGAAAACTATTGTCTATGTATGATAATGAAAACTGTATTGTCTATGTGGAAAAATGAAAACTATTGTCTATGTATGACAATGAAAACTATTGTTAATGTATGATAATTAAAACTGTTGTCTTTGTATGATAATGAAAACTGTATTGTCTATGTATGACAATGAAAACTATTGTCTATGTATGACAATGAAAACTATTGTCTATGTATGATAATGAAAACTGTATTTTTTATGTATGATAATGAAAACTATTTACTGTGTATGACAGTGAAAACTATTGTCTATGTATGATAATGAAGACTAGTGTCTTGGTATGATAATGAAAACTGTATTGTCTATGTATGATAATGAAATCCATATTGTCTATGTGTGATAATGAAAACTGTATTGTTTATGTGTGATAATGAAAACTATTGTCTGTGTATGATAATGAAAACTGTATTGTCTATGTATGATAATGAAAACTATTCTCTATGTGTGATAATGAAAACTATTGTCTATGTATGATAATGGAAACTATTGTCTGTGTATGACAGTGAAATCTATTGTCTATGTATGATAATGAAAACTGTATTGTCCATGTGTGATAATGAAAACTATTGTCTATGTATGATAATGAAAACTGTATTGTCTATGTATGATAATAAAAACTATTGTCTGTGTATGACAGTAAAAACTATTGTCTATGTATGATAATGAAAACTATTGTCTATGTATGATAATGAAAACCATATTGTCTATGTGGGTACAATGAAAACTGTATTGTCTATGTGTGATAATGAAAACTTTTTTTATGATAATGAAAACTATTGTCTATGTATGACTAAAAACTATTGTCTATGTATGACAGTGAAAACTATTGTCTATGTATGACTAAAAACTATTGTCTATGTATGACAGTGAAAACTATTGTATATGTATGACAGTGAAAACTATTGTCTATATATGATAATAAAAACCATATTGTCTATGTGTGATAATGAAAACTGTATTGTCTTTGTATGATAATGAAAACTATTGTCTATGTATGATAATGAAAACTATTGTCTATGTATGACTAAAAACTATTATCTATGTATGACAATGAAAACTATTGTCTATGTATGACAATGAAAATTATTGTCTGTGTATGATAATGAAACTATTGTCTATGTATGACAATGAAAACTGTATTGTCTATGTATGATAATGAAAACTATTGTCTGTGTATGATAATGAAAACTATTGGCTATGTATGATAATAAAAACCATATTG
Source organism: Unio delphinus (assembly GCA_029339505.1). Classification (NCBI taxonomy): domain Eukaryota; kingdom Metazoa; phylum Mollusca; class Bivalvia; order Unionida; family Unionidae; genus Unio; species Unio delphinus. The sequence goes on from JAQISU010001244.1 coordinate 349,239, forward strand.
TCTGTGTGATAATGAAAACTATTGTCTGTGTATGATAATGAAAACTGTATTGTCAGTGTGTGATAATGAAAACTATTGTCTATGTATGATAATGAAAACTATTGTCTGTGTATGACAGTGATAACTATTGTCTATGTATGATAATGAAAACTATTGTCTATGTATGATAATGAAAACTGTATTGGTCTTTGTATGATAATGAAAACCATATTGTCTATGTGTAATAATGAAAACTGTATTGTCTATGTGGAAAAATGAAAACTATTGTCTATGTATGACAATGAAAACTATAGTCAATGTATGATAATTAAAACTGTTGTCTTTGTATGATAATGAAAACTGTATTGTCTATGTATGACAATGAAAACTATTGTCTATGTATGACAATGAAAACTATTGTCTATGTATGATAATGAAAACTGTATTTTTTATGTATGATAATGAAAACTATTTACTGTGTATGACAGTGAAAACTATTGTCTATGTATGATAATGAAGACTAGTGTCTTGGTATGATAATGAAAACTGTATTGTCTATGTATGATAATGAAATCCATATTTTCTAAGTGTGATAATGAAAACTGTATTGTTTATGTGTGATAATGAAAACTATTGTCTGTGTATGATAATGAAAACTGTATTGTCTATGTATGATAATGAAAACTATTGTCTATGTGTGATAATGAAAACTATTGTCTATGTATGATAATGGAAACTATTGTCTGTGTATGACAGTGAAATCTATTGTCTATGTATGATAATGAAAACTGTATTGTCTATGTGTGATAATGAAAACTATTGTCTATGTATGATAATGAAAACTGTATTGTATATGTATGATAATAAAAACTATTGTCTGTGTATGACAGTAAAAACTATTGTCTATGTATGATAATGAAAACTATTGTCTATGTATGATAATGAAAACCATATTGTCTATGTGGGTACAATGAAAACTGTATTGTCTATGTGTGATAATGAAAACTTTTTTTATGATAATGAAAACTATTGTCTATGTATGACTAAAAACTATTGTCTATGTATGACAGTGAAAACTATTGTCTATGTATGACAGTGAAAACTATTGTCTATATATGATAATAAAAACCATATTGTCTATATGTGATAATGAAAACTATTGTCTATGTGTGATACTGAGAACTATTGTATATGTATGATAATGAAAACTGTATTGTCTTTGTATGATAATGAAAACTATTGTCTATGTATGACTAAAAACTATTATCTGTGTATGGCAATGAAAACTATTGTCTATGTATGACAATGAAAATTATTGTCTGTGTATGATAATGAAACTATTGTCTATGTATGATAATGAAAACTGTATTGTCTGTGTATGATAATGAAAACTATTGTCTATGTATGATAATGAAAACTATTGTCTATGTATGATAATGAAAACCATTGTCTGTGTATGACAGTGAAAACTATTGTCTATGTATGATAATGAAAACTATTGTCTATGTATGATAATGAAAACTGTATTGTCTTTGTATGATAATGAAAACCATATTGTCTATGTGTAATAATGAAAACTGTATTGTCTATGTATGACAATGAAAACTATTGTCTATGTATGACAATGAAAACTATTGTCTATGTATGATAATGAAAACTATTGTCTATGTATGATAATGAAAACTGTATTTTCTATGTATGATAATGAAAACTGTAATGTCTATATATGATAATAAAAACCATATTGTCTCTGTGTGATAATGAAAACTGTTGTCTATGTGATAATGAAAACTGTTGTATATGTATGATAATGAAAACTTAAACGAAAATTTGCCTCATTGCCTCATTTGTAAAATGAAGAAATAAAATGTGATCATTTCTTTTGTTTGGTGTTGTTTCACCTCATCATACCATCTGTGACAAGTTTAACTTGCATCAAACATATTTCTTTATAGGTGAATACTAGGCAATCCCAAAAAGTTGAGATTCTTGACCTGCCCTTGGAAGAGTTACTGAAAAAACTTAAGTCTGATAAAAAGTATTTTGCCGTGGATGTTCTTACAGAATATCAGCAGAAGGTACAGTATAGCATTAATTATAAGTAGAAAAATCCATTGCCCATGGCAACTAAAACGAAATGCTGGGCAGCCATTTTTCCTAGTGTGAAGCTTAATTTGGGCAACTGCTAAGTTGTATTATGAAAATTATAATGCTGATTTTATATGTTTTCCAGCAACGATCATTTGAATAAGGTATTTAATTAATCCTTGGGATAATTACAGCAGGGTGCCCAAAGGATCTCCATGTAATCCATACTTGTGTTGCCATACTAATCAACACTTATCAAGTTCTCATTACCTGATTATGTAATCACAGTCACTACCAGTAACTTCTATGGATGAAGCCTTAAGCAAAACAACTTGCAAATAGTATTCTTTTGTCAACCACAACAATAGTAGCAGTTTCTATAATCATTTGCTTCACACATTAAATGCTTATTATCAATTAGTATTTTATTTTGGTCTCTTGAGGAAATCAGTGTGCTCTGCTCTAGAGCATGGGACACTTGTTTTATTCATCGTACATTATCTGAACGAATATATAAAGTTTGCAAAATTGAACCAATCATAACTGTTGTTGCAAATGATGTTGGCTTGTGAGGTAATCAGCTACTGTGTATATAAAATCACATAGAATGTTGACAGCTACCTGATAATTCAGACACTAGATTATTTGCATTGGATAAATGTTAATATAAACTGTAATTGTGTAAATGCAGATAAACATAATAATTGAAGCGGATGTATCAGTCTGGCCACTTTAAATAGGTCATAGCCAGACTGGTCTTATGTAGAAATAGCAACTTAATCTAGGAACTGGCATCATACAATTAGATGGAATATGCTTTAAATTAAATTGCATCTACTAAACACTTGTAATTAAGAATGTTTTTTGTCTTTGTATTCTTGTTGCTTTATGATTCTGAATGTTGCCAGATAGTATTCACAGACCATTTTCACTATTTAATTCTTATTTTTCAAAATCACCCAGTGTGATTGTTTTTTTGTTGCACCTTGGAACACTGTTATGTCAAAAGTTGCTGAATAATTTATTTAACATTTATTTTGAGGGTTAGGCAGAAAATGACTCATCTACAATACAAATGCACTGGACAATAAGATTTTAAAAGTTTAAAGTTTTAAAATTTGTATTGTCCTGTTGAGTTATTTTAGAACCATCACGCAATTGCCTCAGTTTTGGTTGCTTGAAAGTAACATGGCTGGAAGAATCAGATGGTTGCTTGCAATATCACAAGCTGGAAAAACCTAATGGTTGCATGTAAGAGCCATGGCTGGAAAAACCTGATGTTTGCTTGTAAGATCCCTAGCTGGAAAAACCTAATGGTTGCATGTAAGAGCCATGGATGGAAGAACCAAATGGTTGCTTTAAGATCTCTGGCTGGAAAAACCTGATGGTTGCATGTAAGAGCCATGAATGAAAGAACCAAATGGTTGCTTGTAAGATCACAGGCTTGACATGTTTAAAGAACCCATTGTTTGCTTGTAAGATCCCATGTCGGAAAAACCTGATGGTTGCTTGTAAGATACCTGGCTGGAAGAACATGATGACTGCTTGTAAGAACCACTGCTGGAAAAACCTGCAGGCTGCTTGTGACCATCAAGTGGATCTAAGAACCTTATGGTTGCTTGTAAGGGTCATGGCTGGAAGCTGGCTGCTTGTAAGAGCTCTTGCTGTAGCTTGTAAGAGCCATGGATAGAAGAACCTGATGGTTGCATGTAAGGGTCATAGCTGGAAGATCCAGATGGTTGCTTGTAAGGGTCATGGCTTGAAGAACCAGCTGGTTGCTTGTAAGAGCTCTAACTGTTGCTTGTAAGAGCCATGGATGGAAGAACCTGATGGCTGCTTGTTAGAGCCATGGATGGAAGATCCTGATGGCTGCTTGTATGGGTCGTGGATGGAAGATCCATGCAGTTGCTTGTAAGGGTCATGGCTGGAAGAACCAGCTGGCTGCTTGTAAGAGCTCGGACTGTAACTTGTAAGAGCCATGGATGGAAAAACCTGATGGTTGCTTGTTAGAGCCATGGATGGAAGATCCTGATGGCTGCTTGTAAGGGTCGTGGATGAAAGAACCTGATGGTTGCTTGTTAGAGCCATGGATGGAAGATCCTGATGGCTGCTTGTAAGATCTATTGATGGAAGAACCTGATGGTTGCTTGTTAAAGCCTCGGATGGAAGATCCTGATGGCTGCTTGTAAGGGTCATGGCTGGAAGATCCTGATGGCTGCTTGTAAGGGTCATGGCTGGAAGATACTGATGGCTGCTTGTAAGGGTCGTGGATGGAAGATCCTGATGTTTGCTTGTAAGATCTATTGATGGAAGAACCTGATGGTTGCTTGTTAAAGCCTTGGATGGAAGATCCTGATGGATGCTTGTAAGGGTCATGGCTGGAAGATCCAGGCAGTTGCTTGTAAGGGTCATGGCTGGAAGAACCAGCTGGCTGTTTGTAAGATCTCTGACTGTAACTTATAAGAGCCATGGATGGAAGAACCTGATGGTTGCTTGTTAGTGCCATGGATAGAAGATCCAGATGTTTGCTTGTAAGGGTCATGGCTGGAAGATCCAGGCAGTTGCTTGTAAGGTTCATGGCTGGAAGAACCAGCTGGCTGTTTGTAAGAGCTCTGACTGTAACTTGTAAGAGCCATGGATGGAAGAACCTGATGGTTGCTTGTTAGAGCCATGGATAGAAGATCCAGATGCCTACTTGTAAGGGTCATGGATGGAAGAACCTGATGGTTGCTTGTTAGGGCCATGGATTGAAGATCCTGATGGTTGCTTGTAAGATCTATTGATGGAAGAACCTGATGGTTGCTTGTTAAAGCCTCGGATGGAAGATTCTGATGGCTGCTTGTAAGGGTCATGGCTGGAAGATCCTGATGGCTGCTTGTAAGGGTTGTGGATGGAAGATACTGATGGCTGCTTGTAAGGGTCGTGGATGGAACATCCTGATGTTTTCTTGTAAGATCTATTGATGGAAGAACCTGATGGTTGGTTGTTAAAACCTTGGATGGAAGATCCTGATGGATGCTTGTAAAGGTCATGGCTGGAAGAACCTGATGGTTGCTTGTAAGAGTCATGGATGGGAGAACCTGATATTTCTTGTAAGAGTCATGGATGGAAGAACCTGATGGTTGCTTGTAAGAGTCATGAAAGGAAGAACCTTATGGCCACTTGTAAGGGTCATGAATGGAAGAACCTGATGGTTGCTTGTAAGAGACATGGATAGAAGAACCTGATGGTTGCTTGTAAGAGCCATGGATAGAAGAACCTAGTGGTTGCTTTTAAAGAGTCCAGAAGCCATATTGCTGCTGGACACCCATCTTAAACACAATTTTGGTACATGCTGGACACTGAACCATACCTTCAGAGATAAAAATTGGCCAGGTACATTAAACCTCTCGCATAAAGCAGGACATGATCAGCACGACGCCTGTATATATTGTTTGCTTTAATATCGTCTTTCAGATTTAGACCATGGGCAAGTACAGACTGACAACCACTCTACAAGTACAGACTGACAACCACTCTACAAGTACAGACTGACAACCACTCTACAAGTACAGACTGACAACCACTCTACAAGTACAGACTGACAACCACTCTACATGTGGAACTTACTCTGGTTATCATTTGAATACATGTCAGGCTCAGATATTATGGATAGAGATCAATGGGCAGTGATTCTCTGGGTACTATTGTGGAAGATACAGAATAATAACTTGAGGGACGAAGACATTATCATCAGCTTGCATGCAAGGGTTTGAAAATATATCATTTACTGGGGATTTTGATTGAGAGAAACAACAGCCTCAGTTCCCATCTTGCATATCAGAATCATGGACTGGATGTGTGAATCACTATCCTGTACTTGTGTCCCAACCTCAAGAACTGGACAACATTGAGCTGGCCAAGATGGTCATGTTCCTTCATGACCAGACTCTGACATATACTTCTGATCGAATTGGGCCATGACGTCAATCAATCATACAGTACCAGCCACCAGAAAAAAAAACTTTTTTGAGTTCCATGACTGGCATAGTGCTGCTTGGCACTTTCAGTGTATGATGCTCTGCAAGGCAGTCAAAAAAGGATCACGTTGACATCCTTAAAGCACAGGCCACTAGGAAACAGTCCAACTGAATTTACAACCTTAGAAAACCACAGTTCTCTTGATCTAAAGTAAACAAGAGGCAAAGGGAAGGGAGAGTGGTGGTTTTCTCCAGCATTTTTCTCCACAAGACCTTCCTTATCTTAAAGGATAGCACTTTCACACACACCCTTATCACCTATCCTGGTAGAGGGAGGCAAGGACAAGAAAGTGATGATACAATAAGCAAAAAAAAGAAAAGAGAAAGAACTCCAACTTTTACCCTTCTTCACATGAGCGAGCCAAATGGCCAATGAAAAACAAAGTTTCTAGCACAACTAGGCATCAGGCTAAATGAAAATCGCTTGGAAAGAGATGTATTTGGATATATTCAGAAGTAGCCCTCAAAATGTCTTTCCATTTTCCCATTTCAGGTTAAAATGACAAAATCTCCAGGGGTTAATGAGTTTAATTCTGTATGGCTCATACATTTGACATGATTTGATGATAAATTTTATTATATTTGCTCTTTCTTGATTTGATATGATCTGTTTATTCCTTTTCAGGCTTTTGAAGAGAATGAAAAATTTAAATGTGTTGTGGAACGCATTAAGGAGGCAGAGGTATAGAATTGTACTGCACTGTAAATTCTTTAATGAGGGATTAAAATTCAACAACATAATTTGTGTGTTGGATGGATTGATTCATCCATTGTGTTTGTACAAATCATCCATAGTTTGTTGGTACAAACTATCCATTATGAGTTGGTGTTAATCATCCATTATGTGTTGGTACACACCATATAATGACTGTTATTTGGTACAATGCATTTATTGAATGTTATTGTACAATCCAGCCATTATGTGTTGGTACACCCCATTTTAGTGACTAATTTGGTACAATCCATTAATTGAATGGTATTGTACACCATCCATTATGTGTTGGTACAAACCATCAATATTAGTACAAACTATCTGAGATGATAACATATATTTTGAAAAGTTTTGAATTTCCCTATTGACTATAAATATCTCAGATTAACCGGTTATTTAAAGTCATTGTGTTAGAAAGCTGATATGGTTTATTGCATCAAAGATAAACAGCAGTACCTAATTGAAATTGTGGATGTAGTGGCGGATAGCCATTGAGTTCAGCAAGACTTGTAGCATGATGATGATGTAAATAATAAAAACTCCATTTATTAAAACGTTTGTCTGGAAAATTTGTTATAACAATTAGTAAGTTTTAAATGAGAAAACTTTGAGCAAAAAAATAATATTCCCTGTGCTTTAAGGTTTCATTTCTTGCAGAACTTCAGGAATTTGTGTTAATTTTTAAAACTTGATTGATAATAAATGGAAGAACTTTTGTTGAATACATTTTGTTTAATAAAATAGGCTTTGTCTTACTACTGTATTGTGATAAACAGGTCTCTGAAATATTTTCTAATGTTTTGAAACTTGTTTCAGAAAGTTTTGTATGTAAAGAAAGTTTAAAATTTTGCTTCATTATTATATGATATGCTTAACCGATAACTCAGAGTGTATGGCTTTGTAGGCAGTTGATGCACCAAAGTTACACATTGCAGTGCACTATAAAGAGAACACCTGTTACCTATTTGACCCCATACACATATGCATGCCTGTTAACTTTTAAGCAGTCTATTATATGTTACGTTTAACATCAATTTGAACCATTTAACATTTTTGGTACACATCTATTATTTATAGAAAGATTTTAGAGTAAAATTTTATTGTTATAACTGTATAATTATTTGTCATGGAAGTATTTGTTATGTGCTTCAAAATCTTCAGAGAACTTGTTCACTGTTAAGCCAGTGAAGCCATGTGACCAACCAAAGCTGCCATTTCAATACTTGAAATTTACAACTTTGTTGTTTATGTCTAAATCACTGAATCATCAGAATTTGATAATTTATACAAAATTAATGAATACATCAATATGCTATTAAAACTCACTTTTTTTTTACTGCAGGAACAAACATAAAGACCTAATAATGTTTTGTACCTTAAATATTTACAGCATTTTTTTATGTTTCCAATTTCATGGTTTTTGTATTTTGTTTTTCTGTAGTTACATTATTGATGTAAAGCACTTAGAGCTTCTAAAGATTAGGCACTATAAAAAGTCCTCATTATTATTATTAGAGTCTATACTTAAGTTATTGAAGCTTTCATAGTAGTGATTCTAATCGTGCAAACTCAAGAAAATTACTGAACAAAATCCGCTGATTCCATTTTGGAGAGTTGAGAATATGACTCAGTTACTTTGAATAGCATATTATAACTAGAGCTTAAACAGCAGCCACATGATCTGATGTGATGGTCATTCATATCAATGAATGTAGAATCTAATAGTGGGTTTTCCCCTAAGGTGGTGCTACGAAAAGCAGCTCAAAATGGCGGAATGTTTACAGCAGGCGTCTAAAGGCGCTTCCATGAGAAGTGTACATGTGTCAAAACATGTTTCCGTGTGAATTGGGTGAGGCCTCTATTGGTGCCTACATGAGGTAATGGTTTAAAAGGTAATATTCTTGGTTGGTATTTCTATCATTTTGATGAGCAACAATTTCCACTAATATAAGCAGGGTGCTTACAATGCTGACTGGTTCTCTGACCATGTCCTGCGTGCATGTGTGATGTCCATTAAAAGAATGAACAGTAGGGTACCTTTAAATCAAGTGTCAGTTGACCAGCACCAAACCATTTTTGATTTCTTGATTTTCAAATGTTATATCTTACCATATTTTGTTGATATATCTAGCCATCAATTCATTAAGCAACTTACTAATAAAGTCATTTTGGGTTGTAAACAGGAAACCATTTCCCAAAAATTCTACAATCTGGTAAAGCATTAAAATAGTTTATGTGAATTGATTAAATTTTATTTCAGTTGAATATTTATTAAAATACAATTCTTAACTCTTGATTGTAGTTCATCACTTGTAAAAGAATTCAGTAATACAGAATGTATTGGTTACATGGGTACTATTGTACATTAAAAGCTAGCATGCAGTGGAATGCCTGAATCATGAATATCTACAGATTTGAATGAAGAATAGGAAAAATATGTGATTATCAACAGTAGAGATCACACTTATGCCCATTTATTGAATTTTGTAAACACTTTTAATTGAAGCTGTCTATTGATGTATACACTCTCATATAATTGCATAGACCCAGGTCTACAATTATCACATTTTGCATCTGCAGATATTGTTTCTTATATGGATTAGATCTGACAATGCATTATGCTATGGCAGATCTGGATTGGTGCAGTTTGTAGTTAAATCCAACTTGTACATGAGTATATAGATTGTTGTCTGTTTCTTGTCTTATAAATCTGATTGGACATATTTAAAATGGATACTTACATATGATGAATATATATATTTATCAAACTTTAATGACCCATATGAGATTTTTACCAATATTGCATTCTTAGTGGTTAATAAACAGAAGTAAGAAGTAAGAGACAGTTACAATTGACCTAGAAAATCAATTGCTTTTATATAGGCAAATTGTCAATACATAAACTCATTTCTCAGTAGATCCATAGAGGTATGATAATCGGGTATGGGTTTTTTTTGTAATTTTGATGAAAAGTTGTGTATTGGCTTATCATGTATATTCACTGAAAATATTTGTCAATACAAGATTGGGATGGGCTTGCCATAAAATAATAAAATATGTTATGAAATTTAATGCCTTATCATCAAAATATTTTTATAAAGTTAAATTGTTTCTGTTTTTAGGACCTTGCCAAGAAGTGTGATGAAATGAGGAAGAATGAAGAACAGCATAAAAGGCCACCACTTCATGGGCTTCCTGTCAGCTTGAAAGAAAATTATTTCCTCAAGGTAACATCAAAATTACGGCCAAATCATGCTTCTAACGATCAATGCCTTATTTGTTGATAATATTAAACACCGTAGTCCATATTGTTATTATGGCTAGCGTGCTGGAATTATTACCAGAAGTGTGTGTGTTTTCTCTCATGTCGACATATCCGTTGGCCTAAATGGTTACAGCATCCGCTTTGGATGTGGGAGGTCATGGGTTCAGTCCCTGGTCCAGTCGTATCAAAGACTTAAAAAAATGGTACTAACAGCTGCTTCGCTTGGCGTTCAGCATTAAGAGGTTAGTGTTTTGACTGGTCTGCATGGTGTCGGGATAATGTGACTGGGTTGGACATCATGCTACATGTCTGCAGCATAATGCCCCAGTGCTAGACATCACTGTAAACTGTCACACTGCAGACATTGAAGCGATATGACTGAAAATTTGTTTAAGTTATGTTGAAAATCCAAATCACACATTCTCTCCTGTCCATTTGACTTGGTACAGTATATCCAAGCATGTGTTGATGTGTTTTAAACACTTAGTAATCAATCAATCAATCAGTATGTGTCAGACTCCAGTCTCTAATAATGTCCAAGGACACATTTAACTCTGATTTATATAGCATTATGGTAAGCTGTTGTTAGGAAATTTTGTATTAATACCTTAGTATAGTAACTCCTTGTTCATATAAACATTAATGGTTATCATGCATGCACAGCTAAATTTCAAAAAATGTCCATATAGTCTATTTTTTTTTAAGATCTCCAAAATGACGTATTAGTGTTTAAATCTAAAAATATAAGCCTCAATGGTTTCCAGATTCACCTGATGACATATTGACTGATGGATTTATATGCTTGTGAGTTTTGACAGTATCACATAAACAGTGGTTTGAAAAACAGATCTGTTAATTATTGGATTTACTTCTTCACCTTGGCTGTACATGTAGTGTATACTTGATTTTCATGTTTCATGACTTCATTTGTTAACTACAGATGTGCCAGTACTTATGATTTTGATGTGAGTCATCAAGAGAATGACCATTAAGATACGAAGTTACAGAATAAAACAAAAAATATGGAAGATTGATGGTTGCTAAAAGAGCCAATAAATATATCATATATTTATATTTTATTGGTTCATCCATGTTTGATATGGATCCGGTTTTCATATTAGCATTAGTGGAATTATCATTATGCTTTTTTTCACTAAACGTATATGGATTACGCGTTTTCAGTATATCCACCTCCCAAAAAATCAATTATTTGTTTTCTCATTATTATTAACATTCCATTAATCCCACAGACCATATTTTAGAAAAGATGGCTTTTACGTAACTACAATATAAGAGTACGCTTGACCATGGACTTTTTTAACAGTATCATATTCTATTTATAGCTAACCTGGTTCTACTGTCGACCTCAGATTCTATTCATAGCATCTGTATGCTTAGTGGGGAGAGAGCAGACTGGTTTTCTAAATATAATCTTTATACACAAATTCCACTAAAAAGTATATTACATTTTAGTCTATGCATTTATGTGAGCAAAAATATCTCCTTTCAAAAATTTCCCAGATAAATTAGAAAAGGCAACCAAAAAAGAAACTGAAACAAAAACGTAATAGAATCATCTAAATATTAAGACAAGAGTGCAGCAGCACATCCATTTCCGACCGTGTGGAAAGAATTTTAATATTTGGCGCGAAGTCTTAAGATGGTTTTTAGTCAATGTGTGTAAAGCTAAAAGTGCTACATATGAAAACTTTAAACAGTAAAGGATGTTAAAAGACGAGGGGGGCAAATAAATTATTGTTTATTGAAATTTTAGCTTGTTATATGTGGATTATGCATTTTCTGCCAGGATTCCACTTTTTGACCACTTGGAATACACTTTTTCCTTGTCAGGGGTTGGCGTGTATGGTACTGATAATAATTTCTTCTTAGAGTTATATACCATATAGCTACCATTGTAACATTGCTAGTACTGATAATAATTTTGATAGATCTTCTGTTTCTGAGAATGAATGTTCTAGAAAGAAATTATTGTCACACAACATCTGAAAGTTACAAGTCATTTAAATATTATCTTTCCTCCAAAAAAATTTCTGTCTGAAAACATACGGTAATTATGGTATCTGTCTTTAAGTGTATTGTCAAAATATGTTTTGATTAGGATTAAGACATGGAGAATTTAAATTTAATATTTAAGAACATTTCTAATGGTTGTCACTCTGTTACGGATTTTTAAAAGTATCTGATGATAAAACGTTGCCAAGATCTTGTGTTTTGCAAAATGTCTGTTGGGATTTTTCAAGGCAGATTTTAATTTAAAATACAAGTTGCTGTATCAAACACAATATTTATATAGAGTCACTTTAGTGCTGCACATAACAATAAAAGGAATGCCTGCAGAGAGATTTACTTCATTAGATATAATTATCACAATCAATCTTAATCTCATAAATGTGATGTACGCAAAAAATGGATGATAGTTCCTGTTCCTTTTTTGGTTTTTCCTTAAATACTACTAATATAGGAAATTACCATTTTTTTCCACAATGCCTTCCCAGTTAGATTGAGGTAAATGGAGATAATTATTACAAAAACAGGAATATGCGATTTTTTCATTATTTTACTTGTGTTTATAATTGTAGAAAGTTAATTGCTTACATAAATAGAAATTATATTATTAAAGCTATATTCCTTCACAAAATCAGATTTTGAATCTCCTGCAAAGTACTTCAGATCATTTTTCAGATGGTGCTATCATCATTGGCATAGGTTATTATTTTGTATTTAGCTTAGTTTCTTTGAACTGATATATGTGCAATAATATATCTTGAGTGTATTTGTGTTTGTGGCTATTACCCACCATGGCTAATTATTTTGCAGTGACCTACTTTTATGTTGTAGTGCAATGGCACACATCATGGCTATAAGTGGGTCACTACCATATTAACCGCATATGTTGGGACACGAAAAAATAATTATTTTTCTTCGTGTCCCAGAACTTATGTTGAACTTTTTTTAAACCTACATCATGTGTCCCAAGACTTAGGAAATGAAAAACATGTTCAATTCCCCCCCCCCCCACCCCCCCGGCCAACAACTGGCCACACCGCATGTTACAATAAAATAGATAAATAAAATGCGTATTTGATCATAAAATAAAATAAACAAGAAACTAAACTTGTACTGTCATCATTTATTCACATTTTTTGTCGACATTAGCATTTTATTAAAGGAAAAATATATCCACAAACTCCGTATGAGTAGCGCATTAATTCATTATCCAGTGTAATAGCTTTCGTCAGACAACGCAACACATTAGTCATTGACGTGAATATTGAGAAAAGAATCATGTTTAGTTGTCCTCAAAGGTTTGAATGTTATGAAAATGAAAACTGGATTCCGCAAAATCACATATGAATGAGATAGAGAAAGAAAGAGTGAGAATTATCAGCCCCATTGGTCGAAAGCAACTGACATTTACGCATGATACGGTGTAAGGTACAAAATAACTAAGAGTGTATTATATCCAGGGTAACAATATGACAATATCTCGCAAACTAAAATCATTATTAGAAATACATTCACTGTGAGTACAAATGACAATCTTTTTGATTCCATGGGATACAAAAAGTATTATTAAAGCAAGTTAATGCTGTATATACTATTTACCGAATAACCAGTTTGTATCAATTATGACTGCAGACGGCATATAAATGAAAGCCCAGGTGCTGAATAAACACACCTTGTCACAGCCATAAACTCATTGTTTGAACTTACTGGCAGGATATCAAATACAAAGGTTAATTTATTACAAAACAAACAGGTCCCGGAAGCTGACATTGGATTCCTATTAGCGTGGAGATTTTTTTAACTATGCATGTGTATACAAAGTCGGTCGACATAGGGAAGCCAAGAAAAATGACCACACGTCTCGTATTAAGAGTGCAGATAAACAAACAGTTGTGGACTGCATTTTGAAAGCAGTCGAATCGCTTCAGGACAAGCCAGATCTGATCTGAAAATCATTTAAAGTTTGTGGGTACAGTCCTACCCATTTATCTCGTTATCCTCGGGCCCGAGGAAATATTGTCGACATAGGCGGATGTTAAGATAAGTGGGGGGGGGGGGGGGCGAAAAAAAAAAAGATAACATGAAGACAGTATCAGTGTGAAATACACTTGTATATTGATAAATTACATTTTGGTTACCTTTGTGTAATAAAATCCAAATTAAAATATTGCATTGATCACATCCTGATATGAAATTCAACGTCGGCATTCTCACATTATCAAAAAATTTCACAGACCTCTTTGCGAGATGTACATCCCTTAACTTCCTTACAAGCCAGATATTTAGTTTCCAGAAACTGTAACTTTAATTTGCGTTTTACCTTGCAGTTGGTAGCCATCGTAAATGTAAATAAAGTTAAAAACGAAACTTTCACAGCAAAAAAAAAACTTCTTTTAATCACCGATCACTTTCAAATGTCTCGGAAACGCGTAATCCGTATTTTCACACAATTTTTATGTATGGAATTCAGAAAATCACGTATACAGGAGTCTTCTGTACGCATAAATTTCCTGGACTGTAAATTTGAGGGCTTGCTAATCCTGCTTCGACCACCTGTTAATTGGAAAATTGTGTTCATCAATTGATCCTTTTAGCTGTGCTGATATTTACAATCAGAAAATTCAGTGGCTGAATGACCCACAGATGTACATGCTATCATTGTAAGAGTACATCTGAAGAACATGACTCACAAGCGAGGCGGCAAGATCAAAGACTTAACTAGCTGAAGAGTGGTGAGAAAATGTGCTGCTATGTTTTTTTGATCCGACCGTGACATCAAAAGCCTGGCGGCAAGATCAACTAATTGTTGAACAAAGTATGGGTCGGAACTGGCAGTTTGTCGACATAAATTATTAGAAAACAAAGTACAGTCACTATCTACTGGTATATCTCTCTCTGTCTCTTTCTTTTTCTCTCTCTCTCTCTCTCTGAATATATTTTTACGAAAAGTGAAAACAAACAACACTCGGAGTTTTCTTTTTTAAAGTTTTACTTAATAAAATATACGTTTGAGTACATTTTCTGACATGTACTTTTCGAATGATTTAAAAGGTGTCCCACAACTTACGACTCAAAAAAAGCTATGTGTCCCAGAATATACAGTGCACAAAAAAATTACTCTTAAAATAAAATTATGGTGTCCCAACAAATACGGTGTCCCAACATATATGGTAAATACGGTAACCTATTTTTCAAGCTGTGGTATTTTAAGTTGTTGTTTTTATCTCAGTATCTCTAACTAGTCACTTGTACAGTCTCATATATATATATATATATATATATATATATATATATATATATATAATCATTTTGAGGGTTAATGATTTAAAGCAATATTATGCAGCATTTATATAATCAGTGGTATAGCTTTTACTTGTGTAAATTCTTATCTTTATTTAGGGCTATGACTGTACAGCTGGAATGAGTAATTACATAGGAAAACCCTGTAAAGAAGATGCTGTCATTGTGCAGGTAGATCACTACAAAAGTGTAGTTCTTCTGTGTGAAGTTAAAATCGGGTGGATAATAATCTTTATATGGACAACTGGTCAGACACATTAATCATTGCTCTGATTAGATACATTCAAAACTACTATCATTTGTGCTGTCCTGTTTACCCTCATGTTGAGGTTGAAATAGATAGGGAAAATCCTAGCAACAGATACAAATTAGCCGAAGTGGTCTGTTTTAAAGGAAATAATTTAAATAAAGTAGTTTGAGTAAAGTAAAGTGAGAAATATATCCTTTCACAGCAGTATAACAAACTTTTGAAAGCAGTCTGATTTTAAATGAGAATGTTAATCCTGTTGTATAAGAGTACCATGTGGAGTAAATATTGTTATTATAAATTAAGGATTCATGAGATACATAACAGGGGGCACTCGCCATGTACTTTTCAGAGAGTGATGTATGTAGGGTGTTTGCATTTGTAACATGCACAGTAGAGATAATGTTGGCATATCTCTATGCTACTTGATGTATTGTGGCTGACATTTTTTTGGATACTGTACTTGTGGTAATTGTACATGATCTAATCACATGGTATAACAAAATGGATGGTCCCATATGCTTGATAGATTAACCAAAATTAATGAAAGTACACTAACTTTACCAGTTACTAAATAGGGAAAAATTCTGGGTGGATATATTAATAGTAACTTCACACATAGAAGAGCTACATGATACATTTAGTAGTATGTACTTCTTTTCATTGGCACATGTATTTATACACTTATTAGTATGTACTTCTTTTAATTGGCACATGTATTGATACACTTATTAGTATGTACTTCTTTTAATTGGCACATGTATTTATACACTTATTAGTATGTACTTCTTTTAATTGGTACATGTATTGATACACTTATTAGTATGTACTTTCTCATTCCTGTCAACTTTTCAAACGCCATGTAGGGAGATTGAATGAAAAAATACGGAGATTGGGACCTAAAATTGGGAGGTTTTTCACGGAATTTCATTCTAATTTTCATTACATATTAAATGATCTTCCAGGTCCAGTATGCTTGAAATTCTTAAAGGATGCACGGTTTCTTCGTGTGATCCCCTTATTTTCTCCTCTTTTCATATTCTGGTAGGCCGTGGCCACATAGCACAATAGCTAAAGGTTGGTCTTCAGTAAACAATCAGGAAAACCAATGTCACCTTTAAACATTTAATCTTTATTGATGCAATTACAGTTGTAAGTTGTGAAAACAACTGGCCCTCTAAAATAATTTGAATAAACCAAGTTCTGCAGTGTGTGTTATGTAAGCACCAGCAAATTGATCGGCAAACAAATGATACCCTATTTTGTTGTAACTAGTGGTACCCAAATAGGGAATCTCGATTTACATGTATTGTACATGTGGCAACATTTTTCCCCATGCTTTATATCCCTTTTTTTATTCACAACTTGAAAGACAAATTGCTTACTAAATGACATATTTATTCTGAGTATTTTTTTAAGGCTACATAAGCTTTGTGGTATGTTTTTCCATTCCTTCTTTTAATTTAATGATGTAATTAATGTTTGTATATATGGTACAGTAATGCCAGATGTTGCAGGGATAATTTGTAAAAAGTTCCTCTTATTCTTCACTTGCAGGGATAATTTGTAGAAGTTCTTCTTATTCTTCACTTGCAGGGATAATTTGTATCAATGCATGTTTTCAACATACTTTTTTGATACTAATATTCATTTGACATTTAGTATTATCTGTAGGGATGGGGGATGGGCTTGGATCATAAATACCTTTTGGCTTTGAAAATGAACCAGTAACATCATTTCATTCCTGGAAGCTTATGCAGTCCAGTCTTGCTAAGTTCATACAAACCAATGACCCCCACCACTACCACCAATAGAAAAACTAGTAGACATAATTCTTCAATGTTAGGCTAGATGAACAGTTAATACATATAGTTTTTTAATATGAAGTATATTAAAACAGTCATCACAGAAGACACTTGAGTACAGGGATGGTTTTTTTCATGTACAATGTTGTTTTTTAAAAAGTAATTTATTAAAAAAAATGTATCAGTCTTATCACAGATGATGTATTAATGACTAGTATATACAGTTCATAATGTGTATAGTAATTTATTAAAAATGTATCAGTCTTATCACAGATGATGTAAGAATGACTATTATATACAGTTCATAATGTGTATAGTAATTTATTAAAAATGTATCAGTCTTATCACATGATATAAGAATGACTATTATATACAGTTCATAATGTGTATAGTAATTTATTAAAAATGTATCAGTCTTATCACAGATGATGTAAGAATGACTATTATATACAGTTCATAATGTGTATAGTGATTTATTAAAAATGTATCAGTCTTATCACAGATGATATAAGAATGACTATTATATACAGTTCATAATGTGTATTATGATTTATTAAAAATGTATCAGTCTTATCACAAATGATGTATTAATGACTATTATATACTGTTCATAATGTGTATAGTAATTTATTAAAAATGTATCAGTCTTATCACAGATGATGTAAGAATGACTATTATATACAGTTCATAATGTGTATAGTAATTTATTAAAAATGTATCAGTCTTATCACAGATGATGTAAGAATGACTATTATATACAGTTCATAATGTGTATAGTAATTTATTAAAAATGTTTCAGTCTTATCACAGATGATATAAGAATGACTATTATATACAGTTCATAATGTGTATAGTAATTTATTAAAAATGTATCAGTCTTATCACAGATGATATAAGAATGACTATTATATACAGTTCATAATGTGTATTGTGATTTATTAAAAATGTATCAGTCTTATCACAAATGATGTATTAATGACTATTATATACAGTTCATAATGTGTATAGTGATTTATTAAAAATGTTTCAGTCTTATCACAGATGATATAAGAATGACTATTATATACAGTTCATAATGTGTATAGTAATTTATTAAAAATGTATCAGTCTTATCACAGATGATATAAGAATGATTATTATATTACAGTTCATAATGTGTATAGAGATTTATTAAAACCTTTAACCCATGAGCTCAGTCTTTTCATGCATTAAGTATTAACCCCAGTCTTAAATTTCAGATACACAAGTGTAATTAGCCCATCAAGTATATTAAAAGGGGTGGGGGATAATAAACAAAACTGTAGGAAGTTAAATGAAGATAATTATCTAATTTAGGATCCAAATGATATAAATTGATATTGTATATAGAATGCTTTATTGTATGGTTTATTATCAGTGGAAATTGTTCCTCTAAAGAGGGCTAGATTTTTTCATTAAACAATACTGATTTGCCAAACATTTTGAGGGATGTTTGAAGGCTAAGGGAGGTAACTATTAAAGCTAGAGCAGTTTTATTTAGCTATTTGGAGATTACTAATGCACACCAGTGCTGAAAATGATGACCACAAGAGTTAACATTTGGGGTACAGAGTTAAGAGGTGGAGGGACAAAGGAGAATGTATTGGTGTATTTTTCAAACATTCTTCTTTTTAATAACCTTCCATTTATACTTGCATATATATTCAGCCCAACTGTGAACTGCACATATGAAAATCTGCCATCTCATAATGCATCCGCAGATCTGGGTCTATGCAATTTGATTGGAGTAACATGATATAGACCTTGATGTACTGGTACACTATGTGACAGCAGATCATGGTCTATGTTGTTTGCAGATAGACTTGACGTATAAGTGAGCCCAGTTATTGGCATAATTTGACATATTAGTAATATTAGCACAAATAAAAGCAAGATAGATGAGACCAGACTACATTTTGTTCCCGCATTTGTAGGACACATACATGTATAAATGTTTTGGCACAAAATGGTTTTGAAATCATTCCTTGAGATAATTATATATAAAAAAATTATTCTCTTTAGAATATTTTTTATCATATACTTGAACCAGAAGACAAATCAAGTTTTTAAATTTATTTTTGTTTAAATTTTCAGGTGCTGAAAAAACAAGGTGCTATTCCATTTTTAAGAACCAATATACCCCAAACCATGATGATGTAAGCATTTTTCCCAGTCTCCCTCCCTCCCTCTCTCTCTCTCTCTCTCTCTCTCTCTCTCTCTCTCTAAAAGAATTGTTTCAGTAAAGTATTATATTGATAAGCATGTTGGATCTATTCATTGCAATTTAATATTTTGCTTCCATATACCCAACAGAAGGTTTCTCTTACAGTTCTATGCAAATTTTTGGTTGTTAACTTTATACAAAAACAGCTAGACATTTTAGCATAGTTAGTTACATATTTGATGTAATTATTTGTCTCCAGTTTTACTGATGTAACCATCCCCTGCAAGCTTAAGGATGTAGAATGGCTTTGATGTGCCCACCTACATTCTGAATAAGGCAATTAAAGTATAAGTTGTAAGGTCATGTAGGGGTTTGATAATGACTATATAAGGTACAAATCATTTTTGAGAATTTGATTACATATACCTTTATGTTGCAATTATTCACTTTATTTTTGATCTGTCATTCAATATTTCTTGGATATAAATGTGCTGGGAAATAATGTCACAAAAATCATCGTAAAGTACATTGCATTATTAAGCGAGGCCAACCAAGAGGTGTAATCTGGGATAAACTGGATTGAATCATTTTTAATTATTCACTTTAATTTGCTCTCTATCAGTCAATATTCCTGGGAAGATGAATATATAAATGTCCTGAGAAATACACTTCACTCACAAAAATCATCATGAAGTATATCAACAGTGTTAAGCAAGGTCAACTAAGCAAGGTCAACTAAGCATCATGCTACGATGTGACGATGAAAGCACCATGTATTCAAAAAAGTTCAAACTAGTTCTTGTACATTTAATAATTTGACCCAGAATTTGCTACTACCCTTGACCCAATTTACTGCCAATATGTGATTGTAAAAGTTCATGGCAATCGATAATTATTGTCTGGAAAATTTGTGATAATTAAGTTGCAGGTTACTCATTAGTGAGAAATGAGCTAGTTTTAGTATTACATTTTAGAACAACAGTTGATATTTTAAGGTCAGCCTACATAATTATGTTAATGTACACCTTATTGATGGCAACCTTTTTGTCCTGGGATGTGTCCCATGGGGATGTTCTGGCTGAGAAGGTCTTGTACTTGTTTTGAAGAGAGCGATTTGTGTCAAGAACTGGACATGTTTAACAATATTGCTACTGTTTTGAGGCTTATTGTTAGTTTTGTGTACCTTTGGTGGGGGCATATTTAAACTTACTCAGCATTGTGTAACAATGACTGTGACTATCTGCTGCTAAACCATATAATTCTGATCTGCCCACATTTTCTTGGACACTCCAGTGACCTAGTGGTTAGAGCATCTACTTCAGATGTGGGAGGTCATGAATTCAAACCCTTTCCAAGTCATACCAAAGACTTATGAAAATGTTACTAACAGCTGCCTTGTTTGGTGCTCAGCATTAAGAGGTTAGTGTTAGGACTGGTCTGCCTGGTGTCAGGAAAATGAGACTGGGTGTTTAAAAAAGCATTGAATACATTTAGCAGCAACAAATTTAAATGTGTGGAAGTATTTGCTAGGTGTGGAGCTGTCACCAAAACAGCAAATATTAGATGACGAGAGAGTGTGATTGCAAATATGATAAAGAGACTGAGAATGTATGAGGCATTATCCATGTTGGAGAGAATTTTTAATTGTTTTTGTATTTCTAGTTTAAATATTCCATCCATCAAATGGCTGAGCTTAGCTCGAAGAAACGCAAGCTTAAAGACAATGGCCATAGTCATGGCAGGTTTCAGGCTGATTGGATGAATGTCTTCCCAAATATGAAAATTTAAAAGTACATATTTAGTGACTACTTAATACCTTGCCTCACAGCAATGATGAATGAGAGAGATCTTTTTCGATGAGGAAGAAAATACATTTATAATGGTGTAGAGATTCTCAGAATTCAGACACAGTAACATTGGTTTTACAATGTAAAATTAACAATGACACCTGCTGCTTCAAAGACTTTAAAACATATAATACATTTTTGAAAAGTATGAAAGGTGCTTGTGTTGCATATAATAATACAACACACAACTAAAAAAAAATAATCAAATAAAGTTTTAAAAATGTAAATAATTATGTAACTATGTGTAAAAATACTTTGTGTTTGTCTTATTTAATGTAAGAATACATTTTTTCATGTACGGATTTTTGGTCTGGCATACAGGTTTTCATCTCAGAAGGGTTGATACCTATGAGATTGAGATAAGAAATGTAAGGTTAGCAAATCAGCTAGATTTATTTGTGTTGAAGGTGTTCTGAAGAATCTTTGTACCCAAAATATAATTTTTCTCTTCATTATATGACTTCTTAGTTACAATATTTTGATTGGCTATATAGCCAAAATCAGGCCTTCATGGGCACTTGTATCACTTTTGTTGTATGCACATGACAGAATCTTTAATATCAATCACCATATGATGTCATAAGAGTGTTTGTGTCAGCTGGAATACTGACAACATTGCTCAAGAGTTTGACTATGCAGATGAATGTGTGTATCCATCACCCAGAGCTTTTGTAAAGTATATATTACACAGTTTTGTTTATAATGTACATCACTCAGAGTGTGTGTAAAGTATATATTACACTGTGTAATGTATGCAACTCTCAGAGTTTGTGTAAAGTATATATCACACTGTGTAAAGTGTGCATTACTAAGAGTTTATATAAAATATATATCACACTCAGAGTTTGTGTAAAGTATATATTACACTGTGTAATGTATGCAACTCTCAGAGTTTGTGTAAAGTATATATCACACTGTGTAAAGTGTGCATTACTAAGAGTTTATATAAAATATATATCACACTCATAGTTTGTGTAAAGTATATATCACACTCATAGTTTGTGTAAAGTATATATCACACTGTTTGTGTAAAGTGTGCATTACTCAGAGTTTATGTAAAGTATATATCACACTCATAGTTTGTGTAAAGTATATATCACACTCATAGTTTGTGTAAAGTATATATCACACTGTTTGTGTAAAGTGTGCATTACTCAGAGTTTATGTAAAGTATATATCACACTCATAGTTTATGTAAAGTATATATTACACTCATAGTTTATGTAAAGTATATATCACACTCATAGTTTATGTAAAGTATATATCACACTCATACTTTATGTAAAGTATATATCACACTCAGAGTTTATGTAAAGTATATATCACACTGTTTGGGTAATGTATGCCTTATGCTCTTTACTTAAAGTATATATCACACTCATAGTTTATGTAAAGTATATATCACACTCAGAGTTTATGTAAAGTATATATCACACTCATAGTTTATGTAAAGTATATATCACACTCATAGTTTATGTAAAGTATATATCACACTTAGTTTATGTAAAGTATATATCACACTCAGAGTTTATGTAAAGTATATATCACACTCATAGTTTATGTAAAGTATATATCACACTCAGAGTTTATGTAAAGTATATATCACACTGTTTGGGTAAAGTATGCCTTACTCAGAATTTATGTAAAGTATATATCACACTGTTTGGGTAAAGTATGCCTTATGCTGTTTACTTAAAGTATATATCACACTCATAGTTTATGTAAAGTATATATCACACTCATAGTTTATGTAAAGTATATATCACACTCAGAGTTTATGTAGAGTGTATATCACACTCATAGCTTATGTAAAGTATATATCACACTGTTTGGGTAAAGTATGCCTTATGCTCTTTACTTAAAGTATATATCACACTCATAGTTAATGTAAAGTATCTATCACACTCAGAGTTTATGTAAAGTATATATCATACTTATAGTTTATGTAGAGTGTATATCACACTCATAGTTTATGTAAAGTATATATCACACTCTACATAAACTGTGAGTATGATATGCACTCTACATAAACTATGAGTGTATCACACTCATAGTTTATGTACAGTGTATATCACTCATAGTTTATGTAAAGTATATATCACACTCATAGTTTATGTAAAGTATATATCACACTGTTTGGGTAAAGTATTCCTTATGCTCTTTACTTAAAGTATATATCACACTCATAGTTTATGTAAAGTATATATCACACTGTTTGGGTAAAGTATGCGTTACTCAGAATTTATGTAAAGTATATATCACACTCAGAGTTTATGTAAAGTATATATCACACTCATAGTTTGTGTAAATTATGCATTTCTCTATAGAGTTTATGTAAAGTATATACCACACTCACAGCTTGTGTAAAGTATGCATCACACAGCTTGTGTAAAGTATGCATCACACAGCTTGTGTATTATATGCATCGTATGGTTTTCTGATCAGAGTAAGATGCATGCATATTACTGAGTTGATCTTGCAGCTGATTGGATGAGCTTGTCACCACTCAGGAGTCTATATGTTTCAGGTTAATGCTAGATGTGCTGATATAATCAACAGTTTAGACAAAGTAATGAGTGAGATAATTGAATATTATTGAATAGATCCTACTTGCATTAGATGTGCTGATATAATCAACAGTTTAGACAAAGTAATGAGTGAGATAATTGAATATTATTGAATAGATCCTACTTGCATTAGATGTGCTGATATAATCAACAGTTTAGACAAAGTAATGAGTGAGATAATTGAATATTATTGAATAGATCCTACTTGCATTAGATGGGCTGATATAATCAACAGTTTAGACAAAGTAATGAGTGAGATAATTGAATATTATTGAATAGATCCTACTTGCATTAGATGGGCTGATATAATCAACAGTTTAGACAAAGTAATGAGTGAGATAATTGAATATTATTGAATAGATCCTACTTGCATTAGATGGGCTGAGCTTGTCACCAGTCTGTAAGCAGGATACTCATTATACCAGGAAATTGGAAAAAGTCGAAAGAGAGAACAGGTTTATTGCTGACTCAGAAAAGTCATTTAATTTAGCAAATATTGATAAAAGCAGGGTAAAACCAGGAATTTCTAGTCACCATTTGATGACACACAAGATAGATAATTGAGTCATGATTGAACTGATAGGGAATTAAATTTATTATCTTCTCTCCAGAATTTTTAGAGGTTTGCAGAACTCATCAGTCAGTTGAGATACAGTTATGTATGGGTTATTTGGGAGCTTGCCCTAAACATATTTTATGGTCGATCCAAGTGATCATACAGTTGGATTAGTCAGGTACACTGGTTACCCATTTGTTTGTGCGATATCAGAATAATTTCTTTTGTTGAAGATATGTAGATCTGTCTAGCATCACAATACACAAACACTTCTGTGATCTTGTAAATGTTAGAGGAAAATAGTATGGTTGATTATTTCCATTTGATATTTAAAGTTAAAATGTACTGTGATAAATCATTTCTTATTATATGGTAGTTAACACTGGAAATATTGTTTAAAGCATTATGAGCCATTGTAACTCCTGATACCTCCCCCCCTCCCCAAACTCAGCTTTACTGTGACTTTACTAATTATTATTAGACCTTCCTGTCTGTTGGAAGAATTTTCAATGCAGAATACCATGATATGGGTGTCCTTGATAATTCCTGCATTAAATATACAGTTCATAGTTACTTTTATAGAATATGATAGGGCTTATGAAAAAAGCACACAATCAAACTGCATATAAATATAGTTAATTTTTAAAAAGAAATTCTTAATCGTTTTCATCCTCATCCTAATTCAGCACTCATTCAAACTGCATATATATATATATATATATATATATATATATATATATATATAGTTAATTTTTTTTAATTTTTTTTTCTTGATCATTTTCATCCTTATCCAAATTCAGCATTCATCTTAGCTGCATACATGTACAAGTATTATAGTTAAGGAACAAACTTTCTTTACACATTTAAAGATATTGGTTTGCGAGTAACTTTTTAAAACAAAATTTGATTTTGCTTGAACAAAATTAAATTACAATTAAAAACCATGTATAAATTTATTTGCTGAAAATTCTTTCTAAATATTTTGGCATATTTCAAATTCTTCAATATTTGGAAAGAAGCTGAATTGTTTAATGAAATAATAGTTTTATTGTTGCTGCTTAGTGGAGTGGGAAACTGTTATGGAAGTCATGTAAGTGATATGAGGTGCATTTGAGTCTCTTTTTTATTATGTCCAATCTGTTTGACCATATATTTGCTCTTTTGTCTGTTTTCACCTTCATTTTGATTTGGTAATGAAAATTTATCTGGGTAAAAAGAAAACAAAATTTGAACATTTAATCTTTTTTTATTTTCTATGTGTTCAGCTTCATAAATAGTATGTTGTATAAAATAATTAATTGCTAACCTTAAATATTTGCATAGTGGTTTTATTGGTTCTAGTTTGCAAACATCAAGTTTTGTTTTACTACATTAAGAATGCAGTTACTGACTTTTGATTTTGGTTTATAGAAAGATTTATGAATCGCGTAAAAAAATGTTTTGTTTCCTTTTTTAGTTATGAGTGTTCAAACCCAATTTATGGCCAGACTTTGAACCCTTATGATCGAACCAGGGGTCCTGGAGGGTCATCAGGTGGAGAGGCATGTATTATAGCAGCCAAAGGATCCCTGTTAGGGTTTGGCTCTGATATAGGGGGCAGCATTCGCATACCATGCCACATGTGTGGAGTGTGTGGACTGAAACCCACATATGGAAGGCTAAGGTAAGCTGTGTTTAAGTTGAAATGTCATGGTCACTGATGTATTTAATACCAATGGTGTTATTTTGTAAATTTATGTTTTCTTGACCTATAAATCCGATCGCCTGGTCTTCTGACCATGGTCCAAGTGGCTTCTAAATTTATGTACACATTCTCCTAATGGAGGTTTGTATGTTCCTTCACACACTGTCAGTGGTGGTTAAATATAATAGCATGACCTTTTCTGGTTACAGAATTTTCACTGTATCTTCCATTTTAGCCCAATAATAGAAAGAACATTGCTTCTATTCATTCTATGAAAGATTATAATTGATTGTTTTTGCAATATTTCATTGTACATATATTCGGTAATATTGACAAAGAATGTTATTTTCTACTTAGTCACTTAAATGGTAAACAGTTATAATATCATCATTTACTGTAGACTTAGATCACTCATTATTAGCTCCTCTATTAGATCAAGTGAACTTTTGGTATGGCTCTGTGTGGCATCCGACTGTCTGCAAATGCTTATGTAGTAAAAGTCATTACAGGTCATGTATGCGCAGTTACTCAAATAAGAATTGTTGTTTCAAAATATAATACTAATTTTGTTCAGCGAGAGTCAATTCAGATTATTGAATGTTCAACCTGTCATCAAAAAACTTCAAATGAAAATTATCAATCACTGTAGAAACGTACATTGGTGGTCAGGTGCTAAACTGGGTCCAGAAATTAGCATGTCAAGTCTCTTTATTACAGTATGGGGTTGTATGAATTTGTTTATTAACATGCATAGCTTTCATTGTGATATCATAGCACACAACATTTAATCCGGATTGTTGGATCATGCCTTGATTTCATCCAAAATTCTCCACATACTTTAACCTTGATTTTGCCATATGTACCTTTTGTTTGTGTGTGTGTAAATAATGACCTTCTGAAGGAATATGGATGTATGAGGATCCAAATAAAGGTCTGTAAAATCAAATTCGTAACAGTCGCAACCATTGTTGAAAAAATCGGTGTTGAATGCCTTCATAACCTGTAATCCTTACAGGCATGATTCTGATCAGAAATGTAAGTATGTACATTTATGTGATTAAAATCTTTTGATAAGATGGATTTCGAGTGACTTCAGATTGACTATGTGTGTTAACAATCGGTTGACCATATTTCTGATCAGATTTCAGATTTCTATTAGACATGGTATGAAAATCTTGTTTCATATCCTTAAGATCTTGGATGACTTAGATTATGTTAATAATCTTGCATCTGGTTGGCTAAATTTGTGAACACTCAAGGGAGAGTACATATTTGTATTATCAAGATATCAGATGAGTTTGATTGTGGACAACATTCTAGCATAGTGTTGATATTGCATCTGATTGGCTGAGTTTGTTATTACTCTTGAGGTCTGATTTCTTTCATATTGGGCATGTCAGGAGATTCAGTTCTAGTAATTTGATATGGAAGCCACTTGCATGTATATACTTAGTGCAGTGCATGTAATTACATCCAAGTTTTCTTTTGGAAAGCAAAGGAAGTAACTTATGATAGGACTTTCTTGAATCACAGGTTTGATTTCATGCAGTTCTTCCTCTTCGTAGGAAACAAATTCACTAGAACAAGATATAAAAATAAGAAAAAAAGACATGTTACAAATTTATCAATAGTAATCTAAACTGAAGAAAAATAAGAATTTCTTTACATATTTAATAATGAGATGAAAAAAAATCTTGCTTTAAAGAATGTATTGCATGTTTTATCAGTTTATTTGTAAAGCTTTTGTCATTTGATAGTATTGCCATATGTAAGTGCCTGAAATATTCTTGATTTACATGTTATTGCACGTGTTGCACATTATTATACAGCATTTCATTAAGTCCAAGCATTAATACTCTCAGATTATTTGAAATAAAAAATTTGTATTTTTAGAATTTAATAAATAGAAAATTAAAACTCTTTTAAATTGAATTACTAAAAGTAAAAAAACCCATGACCTTTATTTTTTTTAAAAATTCTGAGAAATTTAGTAGTTGACCAAGTTTGTCAGGTAGTGGGACTTGAACCTGCTATCTTCTTGTTCCTAGTCCAGTGTCTTAACCACAGTTCCACTACAGCTCTCTTGGGTAGTGATCTCAATGGTTTCCAAGTTATGACTATAGGTGCAGGGCTGCAGTAAAGTCATACCTAGGAAAGGAAACCGTGAAGATTGCACAGATTAACTCCTGTTGCAATGTCCTGTAATTTTAAATACTTTTTGGATGGGGCTATAAACAGTTTCTGAATTGTGAATTGGGTTGATGAATCCATCGGCAGGGAGAGACCCAGTAGATAATGTTGTTTGCATTGTCTTTTCTTTTGAAAAAGATATCCTATATGTGGTCTTGGAAAGAAGATACATTACATCAACAGTAATATACAATAAAGCAACTGTGATTTTTCTTCCCCATCTACAGTTCAATACATGTGTGAATTTATTAGCTTTCACAAATTGACATGTGTCACTACCCAGGTAAACAATATCAGACACATTATTGTGAAAGTGATAAAACCTCTTTGTGCGCAATTAAAGTTCATAAAATTTCAGTGCCAAAGGAACCTTTGAGCTGATGAGTGGGCAGACCCTCAGTAAGTACAGTTTAGATTGTTTTGCTTTCTCGCGAAAATTGCAGGGGTATTTTTTCTTAGGTTATTCAAGATAGTGAAATTCCAAAATCTGTTAATGGCCAAAAAGTTTTCCTGGAATTTTTTCGATTTAGATGTTATAAAACAGATTTAAAGGAGAACTGCAACATTAATGGCCAAATATTTGACTTTATGGGTTTGGGGGGTGGGTAGTGTCCAAAAACTGTTGAAGTTAAGTCTGTGTTCAGTGTAAAAAGTCTGAAAATCATGGTTAAAGATGGCCAGATTTTGACAGTGAGCTTTCCTCATCAAAAAAGAGCTTCTTGACACGTACAGTGGGACCCCGCTATAACCTGCCCCGTTATAATACGAATTCGGATATAACCCGGTTGTGGCATGGCTCCCGAAATTTCGGGTAATTTATTACAGGTATTTTTCTCAAAGACCAAAAAAAAATTTGAGTATGAAAAAAAAAATATGTCAAGAGTTTAATTATCATTCTCATATTCGTCTAAACAGTGCGAGAAAGAACGTGTAGAAAATGTATTATCAAATTTCTTCAAGTTTTGTGCCAAAATAAACGTCAGAAATACGAAATTGCTGGGCATACTGAGAACTTTGATCTTTGTTTATTGTTGAAAAATTACTGCTCATAAGTGTCAATATTATAATTACTGATTCCTGAGTAATGAAGCCATCGTGTCTACTTTGTGTTTGTCTTGAATGCATTCCGAATACAATCGTTGCTCTAATAATCTCTGATATATGTTCTCTTAATTTCATACACAACTAAGCAACAGCCAATGCTTCGGTTGATAAAAGATTCTCACCAGAATATATAAATCAATTAATTTAAGTACATTGTTTATCATCAAAGTGAACTGCCGAGCTAAACTTGTTCAAATCGGGGGGGGGGGAGACGATCAAAGAAACAAAAGCCGCCAACACGTGTACATGACTTGGTGGTTTTTTTATGCAATCTGTTGACTAGTAAATTCGAATTGTGCAACTGAGAACTATAATTGACTTTGCCAAGAGCAAACGTGACATTAGCAGAAAGCAGCTAAAAATCAGAGTTTTTAAAAAAAATAATAACTATTGACAGATGAGAAATCTAATGGTATAAAATGTATATGACACAGAGGTCTCGGAAACGCTTAATTACGCGTATTTGAATGCAAATATTTGATCTGGGACACATAAATCACTCCATGAAGGAGATCTTCGTTTGCATGCAAATAGCTGGGAGACAAAGTTAGTGTTCATTACTTTATCATTTTAGCTGTGCTGATATTTACAGTGACATAATTCAGTGGTTAAAATACAGCCAGTTCTGCCTGCTGTATTTATTAGAAGTACATCAAAAGAACATGATGCCATAGCTGGGCGGCAAGTTCAAACAACTTTGACTAGCAGCTTGGGTGGGAAATGTGCTGAAATTTACAATGACTGAATTCAGAGACAGAAAGATCCTGAGATGTACATGTAGTTATTATAAGAATACACTTTAGCTTCCATTATTTAATCTACGGACATGTACTATTTCATCATTCATTACGTACACCCGTTACGTAATTTTTGTTATTTTCTTTTCATTGAATTCAGTCACATAATGATCTGTGACAAAATTATTGAATATTTTACATCCGTGTGTGGATATTTTCGATGGAAATATTTGTATTATGGATTCAATGTATGTTACAAGATTCGCTGGTGAGTACACGGTGTTGATACTCTTTTCATGCAATAGATTATACATGTATATATAAATTAGACACGTGTATGTACCAATGCATGGTTCTCGGAATAAAGTAATATTTTATATCTGCAATTTCTGTTACCACAGCAAATGTTTTTCTCATTTAATATATATTGAGCAAAAATGGTAATTATGCCATGCATTTTCGCACCTGTCTTTATGTACCCTCCCCCCCACCCCAGTTAAATCCAAAAATGTGTTGGTATTGTACATGGTTGCTTATAACATGTAATATGGTCACATGACAAATCAAAATGGTTAATCAAAGGTGCAAATGGCGTTGAGTGGATGTTTATGCTTTCACATTAATTTATGTGATAATAAAATACTATCTGTTGATTTTTCCCATGGAATGAAAGAGTTGTAATGTATCCTGGTAGAATTAAAGAAGTTTTTATAAGTGGTTTGAGAGCAATGAATAATGCAAGCAATTTCTTGATTAATGTGATCGTGGGGGTCATCTCAAAGTGTCACAGATTGAATGTTTACATTATTACATCTTTGTATCCCTTCTTAAAACAATAATAATAGCATGAGCTCTTTATTATTTAAACACATACTAATCCCAAGTTCATAAAAAGTGAAAATTAATAAATAATGAGCCTGCATAAGAGTTTTAGCTACGACATGGTAGACAGATGGATCCACAAAGTAAGTTCCATACCAGCTTATATTGACATGAAAGTATAAAAGGAAATATTTAGAACGGGCTGCAACTCTTGAGTACTTTTCAAGATATGAAGTGAATTTTTCTGGGGTTAATGAGACTTAAAAAGAATCAATAGGATAACATTGAAATAAAATTTTAAAATGTTTGGTATTAAAAAAGGTGTTTTGCAGGTTAAACTGGGATCAGAGATGTATTTCTATTTTTTGCATTAAACCCAGGACTGTCCATTCAGTTTTCAGAAGGGGTGGGGATGGACTATTTTACCCCCAAAATTTCAAATATCCAGCCCTCAATAGATCCAACCAAATTAGTGCCTTGATTTGTGGACAAGAAACTTATACTATTCATTATATTAATTGAAAAGAATTATATTGAGATAATACTGGTTGGAAAGAAAATTTGATGTCCTGCCACAGTTTCACGTATGTTAGGAAACAGGACACATGGTCAATTCTGGGGTAAGGGAATTCAATTTCCTTGCTTCTGACCCATTTTCCAAACTTATGATTGGGCATCATATTTCAAGATGAACCTAAGTTATTATGAGTAAAATATCCGATTCTTTAATACTTGACTGATCCATACATGCCAACCATTACGCTTTTGGCGTAATCATTACGCTTTTTCCCACTAAATTCCGCGTTACGCGTTAACGTTTATAGATTACGCTTTTTCGATATATCCATCTTGCAAAAAAAAAAATTTTTTTCGTTTTTATTAGCATTACTTTATTTTTTACATACTGTTTTATTTTTAATTAAAAAATACCCCGCTTCTACATAACTACGATATACGAGTATACTTGTCCGTGGACTTTCCTAATATTCATCTTCTATTTATAGCAACGATCATGTTACTAAGATACTTTCAAACTTTCGACCTCATATTCTATTTATAGCGGCTTAGTGAGGAGAGAACAGACTGGTTTCTATTTTGTTTAAATCATTATGCACATACTCTTTGTTCTAATTTTGTATAGTGCAGAACCAGTCTAAAAGTTTTTTTTGCGCTAAAAAGTATTAAAAAATTCTCAATGCGTTTATGAGTGCAAAAAATATCTCTTAAATAATTTCACAGATGGGTTAGAAGAAGTCAATAATAAACAAAGCAAAATGTAATCAATCCTCCAAACATGACGAGGGCATCATCACATGACGTCTAATCGTTGGCGCTAAATGGCTTCAGATGTTAAGATGGATTCTAGTCTTTGTGTATGTTAGAGCACATTTTTTCCCCCAAGAATTTCGCAGATGGATCAGAAAAAAGCAAAACAACGAGTCCTCCAAAAATTCAAAGATGAATATATGAATGGCATAATACAGCGTTCCATTCTACGACAGCATAATGCTCATTGCAGACTGCGGAAACGATTTTAGCATTGGTCATGGTGGTAAATTTGATGTGGAAAAACACGTGAAAACAAGGAAACACATCGAATTAGCTCGCCTTACGAACTCTAATACTAAGGTAACTTCTTATTTACCGAGGTTTTAATAGAACACGGACTACCATTAGCGGTAGCAGACGACGTTGGTCCCTTGTTGAAGCGGATGTTTCCTGATTCGAAAATTGCGGGAAAATATGCTTGTGCAAGAACAAAATCATCTCATATTGTTCGGTGCCTAGCAGAAGATACTTCACTTAAAATTGCAGAAGCAATGAAAATTGGGCCGTTTAGTATTGCCACAGACGGGAGTTGTGATTATGATGTTAAAAAGTTGAATCCATTATGTGTTAGATACTTTGACGGTGAAAAAGGCAAAGTCATGAGTGTTCTTCTTTCTTTACCAGAATTAACAGTAATGGCAACTGATGATTGATGGGATTTAGTGTCATTCCCTCTATCCAAGGGGAGACTACTCTATTGTGACTTCCACCTGGGAAACAAATGATCTTTCACTTAGGAAGGGCTGTATATGTACTCATAAAGGATTATGATTGGGCTTAGTATTTTTAATGAAACATTTTCCCTTGAAAAATTGGAGTTTGCTCTACTAAGTTCAATCTGTCTTAATTGAAAACAAAATCTCTGTGAAGATATAGTAAATTTACACTAAGAAAATACATGTTCATGCTCAACAGTCACCTGAGTGTGAAATTAAAAGATAGAAACAAGAAAGCATAATATTGGAAGGATATTTCTGTGAAAATAGCCTGATGTATATTATGTATGTTTCTAAAAATAAAGTCAATCTAAATCTGAACAGTCCTTTCTTGTTAATTTGAGAAATTGTCACCGTCGACCCTAATCAGATAAGCCTTATTGCCACAAAACAAACTTGAAAGACTTTTAAGAAATATTCTAAATTTTATTGCATTTGGATGAACTTGAATGTAGGATGAATGATCAGAGTAACTTTGTAAATTAGAGTCTTTTTAAAAATGATTAGTGTTTCTCATTGGTAGAATAGATAGTACATACCAACTTTAAATACCATAAATCACTGTTGTGGGAGACCACCTGTATTGAGAGGCCATATTCTTATCAGCATGGAGTAATTTCCAAAAGGTGGGTATCACCCAAAACTGTATTTAGTCTATTCATAATCTGTATTCCTCCAGTCCATGTTATCTTTTCAAGCAGCAGAGAGGGTGAATCCTACAACGTTTTTAGACAAAATTTGATTGAAATCCTAAAACGAGCCGTCTTATAATCTTATTTTAACCAAAAAAAGGCGAACCCTACAACGTTTTCAGACAAAAAATTGATTGAAATCTCCCTACGAAATCATTTTAGCTAAAAAAATGAAAACGATTTTTTAATCAATTTTGGTCGCAACTTGTTGTCATCCACCCTCTCTGCTGCTAAAGTTTTCAGTTCTGGGTTAATAATTCTTTTACGATTTTAACCGAATATTTGATCGAGTCCGATACGATATCGTGTCCGAGGATCATGTAAATTTATTGTTGCGAATCCGTGCGGAGTCGACTGAGCATGACTAAAGAAATCTCGAAATTGATTGAAGTCCATATCAGAACACCATGTCTGCCATATATTTCTAAGAGTATGAGTATCAACTCCGTTGAATACAGACAATAAATTGCAGTTATCTCTGATCACTTTTGGAACCTGAGTGTAGCGTTGAGTGACATATATCACGTCAGTGTTTTTGTGACGCCCACGGGAAAATATTCTAGCAGGATTCTTTTGTTTATCCAACATTATATCACCGTATACGACTAAATTGTTAATATCTCCATCAATATCATCAATATTCGGTGCTTCATCGATATCGGTTATAAAATCAATGGCGTTCTCACCCTTAATTTCTGATGCATTCTTGTTAAAATCTTTTAGCACTTCATAACATCGTTGATCATCTACGCTAGGGGCAATTAAATACAACTTATCCCACTTCATCCATCTCATTATTAAATTGAGCAACAATTGCGTTTTACCGGATCCAGATGGCCCGATTATAATCATCCGGATAGAGTTTGGTAGCGCTGCATGATGCTTAATTGGTTCTCTTGTTTTAGTCGCTGAAAAATCAATTATATCCATATTTCTATACATAAATTATGGATCTATATTGTGTGAAGTGTAAAACGCGTACTGGCACAGATGATGTGACGACGGTTACAACTAAAAATAACAGATCAGCGCTTTCTGGTAAATGCGTGCAATGTGGTACAAAGAAATTTAGATTTGTGTCTATGAGATCTGATTTTAAAAAAAACGAGGAGGTGATATCGCAGCCAAATTGGCAAAGCTCCCTGGAACCCCATGGGCAAAGTACCCCGGAGAAAAGCACCTTCCAGGATATAGCTACTGTGGACCGGGAACCAGACTTGATATCAGACTCAATAATCAAAATCAACCCAACCCCGGTGAAGAACCAATAAATGCCATTGATAAGGCCTGTCACCTTCATGATGTTGCTTATAAAAGCAGCAATCTGCAAAACAGGCATCTAGCAGATGTGAAATTAATTCATGCGTTAAATGCTATTCCTGATAAATCCTTCAAAGAAAAATTGGCTTCGTGGTTGGTAAAATCGGCTATGAAAAGTAAATTGATGTTAGGTGCCGGTAATTAATAATATGGAATCAATTTATTATTCCCCAAGAGGATACTGGAGGGGTAAATCAGCAGTCCATAAACTCGCTAGCGCTGCAAAAGTGAAAAAAACCACTGCGGCTAATTGGTTATCCAAACAGGCACTATGGCAAATTTATCTACCACCGCCTAAACAAATTCAATTCTCGCATTTTGATGTGACCGCTCCTAATGAAGTTCATCAGGCTGATATATTATTTCTGCCACATGATCGTGGTTACAAATACGCGCTAACCGTAGTTGATATTGCAAGTCGATACAAAGAAGCAGAACCATTAAAAACAAAATCAGCCACTGAAGTCGCTTCTGCATTTGAAAGGATTTATCGACGAGGTCCTCTGCACTGGCCAAATCTGTTACAAGTTGATCCTGGCAAGGAATTTCATGGTGCAGTGTTATCTACAATGAAACATCATAATGTCACCATACGACGAGGGCATACTGCGCTACATCGCGATCAGGCCATTGTAGAACGATTTAATCGGACGATTGCTGAGCGGTTATTTGGATATCAATACGCAAAAGAATTCATTCAAGAAAAGCGATCCCGTGAATGGGTTAAAAGATTACCATCTGTGATTACTGCACTGAATAACGAGATTACTAGAACAATCAACATGAAACCTATCAACGCTATTAAAAAGAAGTCTATACCCGTACAACCACAAAAAGATTTCCCTAGAAACGCTAGCGTTTCCCAACCAATTCTTGGTAGTAATGTCATTGTGAGGTACTTATACGAACCAGGAGAGCTTGAAGGGGGTAGAAAAAGGGCTACTGATCCTATTTGGAGCGTCACTACGCATAAGATATCTAGTATAACACGATCAACTGGTAGACCTCCAGTCTATAAACTGGATTCAACTGCCCCTCAGCGGGGTTTTACTCGACAACAACTACAAGTGATTCCCGAGGGTACTCAATTGCCACCGCATGGTCTTAACTAGCACCGTTGCGTCTATTGCACTCAAGACAAGTCAACATCACATTATTTCTGACATGACCGAGATTGTTATTTTTTCTGTCTACGGTAAATTGGCGAGGATCCTTATCCGAATACTGCCAACGCATTATACAATTGCAACTCGCGCAGTGATTATTCTGTTGTTTCTTCAAAGTGATTATTAGTTCAGCATCAATATCAAATTCTCGTTTTTTTTTGTCCTGTTGTTTGTAACCGGAGAGTTTTTTATTAATGATGCTAACATCAATATCACTTATTGTTGTGTCATTATCATCGAAAACAACTCTTCGAAGTTGATTTATGTTTCGTACTCTGGATACTGCGAGATAGATTAAATTCGACCATTCGATGTGATTATCCACCATCCAAACAATTGTATTCGATATAGTCAATCCCTGTGAAGAGTGTATTGTTGCTGCGTATCCTAGCGTCCACGGGGATTTATTAGCACGCAATGCATCTTCAACGACATTGATATCAACCAGCACAATATCATTTAATACCAGAATTTGTTTTTCATTCTGTCCTGGAATATCAACTTCAATATTCTGTTTTCGTGTATCCGATGGCCTATAACAAAGGGGTACTGGAAGCGTTGCAAATTTTTCTTTATGCAATTCAAATAACTTCATTTGAAGTGTGTCCCTGGCTATTTTTCTACTTGCAATGATCAAATCGTTTGGTCTCCATGTTTCCCAGAAATCATTCATTGGAGTTTCTGAAATCACTTCACGCGCTATTTCGCATTGGATTCTATCCGGTTGTAATCTAATTAGCGCTTTGAACTCGCGTAATCGTTCATCAAGTGATCTATAATCAGTGGTGATTTCTTCATAGTAGTCTACAAAACCCTTTAGCCATTCATGTGGAGATGCACCGACAAATGGTGGTGGTTGGCCGTGATCCCCGCACATGACGACTTTTGTGTTTTTGGTTAACAACCACTCAAGAAATGTTTTTAATACATCTAATGACACTGTGCATATTTCATCCCAAATTAAGATTTCAGGAATGAATTTATCACCCATACGCTCAGGAGTCCATTTGTCACCTTTCCATCGAAAAAAACTGTGATAAGTGCAAGCATTTACCCCTCGTTGTATCATCTCTCTGGCGAGTCTGTGAGTCGGTGTTAGCACAATCATGTTAGAAACGCTAGCATTTCCACGACGAAATAATTAAATTGCACGAGTTGTCTTTCCTGACCCACCACAACCGTTTAAATAAACTGTCTTGTATCTACATACTGGATCAGATACCGGTGGTGCATTAGAAAGTTCTGATTGAATTTCAATACGGTTACAACAAATATATTTATCATCCATGGCAACGTCTGCGGATTCACAATACTCATGTAGCATCTCTTTTTTAAATCGCCAACGTCCCCACGCTTCCTCGGGATCTGTGAATTTAGCTACATCTGATTTGTACTTATTGTGTATATACATCGAATCAGTGGCCACTCTAACCGCGGTATTAGGAAATCTATTTATCATCGAAAATAGATTAATAGAAGCATAGGCTAACATTGAACTTCTCAAATGTGTGTACTGGGAATTATATCCATCACAGTAGGTAGCAACCGTACCTAATTTCTCACCATTGGATAGAAAAGCATCCTTACGGGATACAAGTTTTCCCTGTTTCATTAAATCCGCTACAATAAAATCGTATTCAGCGACATCTATGATCAACCGCGAAGAGTATTTTGCGTTGTCGTATCGTCCACCCTGGGTAAATTTACCGATTATTCTTCTTCCGAGATCTTTTGCTTGTTCTTTTTTAATTTCAAATAACTTCTTAGACCAATTTATGATTTCTTCTTCACTGAAATCTGGAAACTGTTTTCGTAGTTCGTTGATTATTCTATCTAGATTGGGTTGTGGTAGCCAAACTTCTTTCTGAGCTCGATAGCATATAATAGCCTCGGAAACAATCAACAATATTAGCATACCACAATCAATCATATATCTCAGTAGCACTATTGGCATCCAGGCCTTTTCAGATAGGTGTCTACCGAGCCAAACATAACTACACGGATGTAACCCTGTAGCGAGTTCAAATGATATCACACGAGCAAATCCGGTTAAATCAAAATCAGGCAATGGTCCATTAATCGCAACACGAGTCATTTCATGCGTGGGGTGTCCAAATCGTTTGAAGTACTCAGCGCATTCCCCATACCCGAGAAAACTTCCGGGATAACACGCGGATATATCAATTGAAATCATACCATCACGTGAGTATTTCGTATTCCACAGTCCTCCATGACCGAATTCGACGCAACTCAATTTAACATCCTCGAGAAAATCACTTCGTGTTGGACGCCATGAGTTTTTTTCTCTTGCGAAGTGAGCTACCACTGATGGAATAGTAAAACTATCCGTGAGTAGTTTTTCATGGGAATTCTCCGGTGAAAAATCACTAGCGATTTTTCTCATTCTGTTATCTAATTCTTCAATGCGATATAATTCACCATTTGGTTTTACAAATTGATCGAATTCTTCATCACTTCTAAGTAACCACACTGACACAGGATCATCCTTACACAACGCATGAATAGCATCGAATAATTTCTCTTCATAGAAAACATCCCCGACGAACTCCTTAGGGATATATTTCACGGTTCGTTCTCGTGGAAATATTGTTACCGCAGGTGTCCACGCGTGTTTGTTATGATCAATAATCTGTATTGGTGCTCCATTTTTGTTATATTTCAGTTCGTATAAAACCTCTCCCGTTATCGTCATAACTGTTATTGGAAATCTTAATGATGTTTCTAATTTAGCTATATCAGAAATCTTTGCACCATGCTGTTTCACTGTCAGTTCCCACTCGGTTATTTTCCTACGTCGCAGATCAGTTAGTTTATTTCCTCGGGATGCATTTGTGAAGTGTTCTATTATTCGTTCTGCTACACAATTAAGCCCTGACGAATATTTCATAGGAGCTAGTTTTGCGATATCGGGTTTATCATTTAACGGATATATCCCATAAACCATTGCTGTTACGGGATAAGATCTTTCGTAGTATGGTTTATCAATGCCGGTTAGAATCCCTGGTTTGGAATCTGTACTCACAATGACAGCTTTTTTATTCTTGAGGATTGGTTCAAATTTATCCTTAATAATCCATTTGCCATCGACTTCGATAATGAATTTGATTCGGAAAAAATACCGTTTTTCCCCAACACGTGAAATTATCACTGCTGCTTTTTCATCATTCATGGTAGCATCAACAACACCATCAATTCGAAATGTTGACCAACAATAAGATGCTCCATCACGCTTAAATTCATTAAAACAGTCTCTGATTTTACTAATCATGGCTTTATCAAGAATTGTATTCTTTGGTGTATTAGAAGCTATATCGAGATTGAATTGAGTATCTTTCCAGGGGTAATCTCTCTTGGACGTTTTTTTTGGTTTATCGAGATTAAATCTAGGATTGATTTTCAATAATCTCTTAAACTCTTTCATGTTTCCGTCTATTGGACGTTTTTTGGGTTTATCGAGATTAAATCTAGGATTGATTTTCAATAATCTCTTGTTACGTCTTTTTGGTTTATCGAGATTAAATTTAGGATTGATTTTCAATAATCTCTTAAATTCTTTCATATTTCCGTCTATTGGACGTTTTTTTGGTTTATCGAGATTAAATCTAGGACTAATTTTTAATAATCTCTTAAACTCCTTCATGTTTCCGTCTCTTGGACGTTTTTTGGGTCTATCGATATTAAATTTAGGATTGATTTTCAACAATCTCTTAAACTCCTTATCAGCATTGAATTCAGCATTTTTCGAAGGCGTTTTCCTTAATTCCTTCATGCTATAATTAAAACAAGCATTTAAATGAAAGATTTTTATATAATGAATCACTGCAAGTGGCTTATGATTGGATCAATAACTCCGTGTAACAAATCATGCAGAAATGAGTTCTGTGGGTATCATATGCAAAGCTTTCGACGTGGAAGCCTTGGTCCGTTACCCTGTATTCTATGTGGAGTTGGGGTCAGGGGAAAATCTCAGTTGTGTCTAAATTGCGGTGGTAAGCGATACAGGGAGTTGAAGCGATATTATGATAAAAGAATAAAAAATGGACAATCAATCAGAAATTTTGACCCTGACACTGACAAAGTCAGTATTCTTGACGCTGACAAAGTCAGTATCAAGGATAAAATCATAAGAACTCCTCAAGACTACATCGAAAGATTTATCATTAAACCAAACGATGAATTAGACAAACAATAGTATAATATATAAATGAACCAAGAATTCAGACAACACCCTGTGATCACAAATTATGAAGCATCCAGTGATGGTGTTGTAAGAAACCGCAGACTGAAGAAACCAGTTGGGTGGGATAATGGTATGGGGTATTTGATGTTTGGTGCTGGAAAGAAGAAATATTACTGCCATCGTTTCGTGTATGAATGTTTCAATGGATTGATCGAGGATGATTTTGTTATTGATCATATCGATTCTAATCCGAAAAACAATTCTTTATCAAATCTGCAGGCTATCACACAAAGTGAAAATTCTGAACGAGGGGGGACTGGGAAATACTCGAAAAAAGCGAGACCTGTGAAATCTTTGAATACGATAACTAACGAAGAAAAAATATTTCAATCAATGAATGAAGCCAGTAGGCACTTCGATATTTGTATATCCTCAGTACGATTCGTTGCAGAGGGAATAACCAAGACGGCTATTTCAAAAAGGACGGGACAAAAAGTTCAATTTAGTTATGTCTGATGCGTCATATTTTTCATTTAGAAATATATAATTGTTATAGAATAATGAATTCTGAAAACATGAATAGCATTTTATCCGAGATTTCAAAATTGAAAAGTTGGGATATTGAACTATCAGATGGGTTAAATCCTGATCAAATCATGTCTGATTTTCAGGATATAGAATACGGAGTTAACAACAATAAATACATGCTACCAAAGAAGTATGCGCTCATCAAAAGAATTCAGAATTCTATTAAGGACTCTCTCGCATTTTCCAGTGACGTGTGTTCGCTCCGTTGTATACCATCGTAGAACGAATACGAAAAGAATTGGGGTACGAATACGAATTGAAAAAGGAAGTTAATTCTAAAGTTAGAAACCTACGGGCGTTAATTCAAGAAAATGAACAATTTTGATTGACCAACCATTTATCATTATTTGATTGTGACCGTCCCTCATAGAGATTTTAATTTTTTTTAGCATTTTTTGATTAAAAATGTCAAAATCAGTGAATGAAAAATTGATGGCTGGTTGGTCCGGTATCAAATACACTAAAAAATTCAAAGTGGGGAAACTATCAGTATTATTTATTTTTTATACAATTATGATACTTTCCCCATCATTGATAGGATGAAATAACACTTCCATGACCATCCGATGGTGTTAGGTCGGATTGAAAAATTGTTTTGCAATTGAAAAATTGTTTCTGATTTCAAATAATGGTCAATGAAGCATTAACAACCCGATTGGCTCGTGAACGACTGGATGCAATCAGGAGATTTGTACCAATTCGTGACTCTGTACGGAATAAACTACAACAACGACAGAGTCTTCAGACTGATTTTGCTATGGGATCCGAAGAATTGTTTAAACCAGTAACCACAGCAACGAAAGGGATAGAGCGTGCTATACTGGGAGATGTTCCCGAGACGGGAAAATCTGTTATTGGTGAACTTGAAAAAATAGCAGCGAAAACTGAACAAACAAAACAAATGGAATCAAAAGAAATAGTAGATGATTTACGCGTGATATTTAACGAGGTGGGTTTAGCAGCGATTAATAAGACTGATTCAACAGAAATTCCTGCGCTTGTTGTTACGACTTATGAAAACAGGAAAAATATGTTGAAACCAGAACATCATAAGTTTGTTAGAAATTTAGATCATTGGGCTGATATATTCTACAAAATCAAAACTGAAAAAACAGGTAGAATTAGGAAGAAGGATAACGCATCATATATTGAATATAGAAATGCGGTGGATATAGTGTATAATCAATACGAAGAGTTTAAACAACAACAAAAACCGCAAAAATTGCGAGGAAAGCGACAGCAACCTGCAAAGAAAGTAGTCTACTCGCCTAAAAAACAACAACAACTACCACCTGATGATGATGATGTTCTTGATGATTATTTACAAAAAGCCGATTTAGACGAAATGGATGAAGCAGCTGGTTATAGCGGAAGTGGATTGCAAAACGCTAGCGTTGGAAACTCTTCGAGGGAAAATCCTTGGATTTCATGTCCTGGTAGTGTTCTCAGTGATATATCACGATTAGAAGTTCTTGTAGGAGGATTCCGA
Organism: Unio delphinus; assembly: GCA_029339505.1. Classification (NCBI taxonomy): domain Eukaryota; kingdom Metazoa; phylum Mollusca; class Bivalvia; order Unionida; family Unionidae; genus Unio; species Unio delphinus. The sequence goes on from JAQISU010001244.1 coordinate 391,872, forward strand.
GCTGGAAACAACTCACCGGAAATAATTAATGAAGCATCTGATATCTGTAGACGTTTATTTCAAGGCGGTATCATGGATATCAAAACATATCGAGATTTCATTGGCGAGTTAGTAGAGGATTATCACAGTGATTAATCACCGGGATTGAATAAAAACGCTAGCGTTTCCAATTGAAAAATGGTTTCTGATTTCAAATAATGATCATACACTACAATCATGATAAACCAACCCCCGTCTATGTAGTTAATTCACGGTTTCCGGTTTATAGAGCATACTACGGAGATGGTTTAGGCAATACCATTGCGGGGTTATTTGCAAGAATGGCTCCAAAAGTGATGCCGTTAGCTAAACAACTAGGAATGAAAGCAATTGATGTTATTCGTGATAAGGGTATTAGTGCTGTTGGAGATTTTGCTGGAAAAGCGTTTTCAACTGCGAAAAATAAAATAACATCATTAGTGAGACGAAAAAAGAAACCGGTACCATTGCCATCTACAGCGGAAATGCCTGCAAGTGTTAGTAGAATTATAAATAACGCAGTAGACGAAAAATTAGCGTCGATGGCTTTAACTCCCGACCAAAGCAATATTGCAAATATGATAGCAGGAAGCGGCTTTAAAAACCTACGTCGATGAAAATCGTTTATGATTTCACGATTTAGACTCTGATAAATAGAATAAAATGTTCAAAAAATCACATGATCCGGCGTTTGATATAGACGCCCCAGTTGGCAAGGATGATTCTGTACGCGATTATCAATATTACGCTTATCATGCAATAGACGCAAATAGTCGATCGCGAATTGAACTTCAAGTCCATGATACCAGTAAATATTTTTTGCCTTGTGAAGCGTTTATCGAAGTAGAAGGAAAACTTGTAACAGCTGCTGGAGCATCATATTCAGCTGGTACTCAAGTCGGTTTTGTCAATAATGGTATTATGGCGTTATTTGAGAGTGCAAGATACCTCATTGATGGAAAAGAAATCGAGTCGATAGATCGCGATGTTGATGTGGCTACAACAATAATAGGGTTAGCGAGATATTCTGATGATTATACAAGATCAGCAGGACCTTCTATGATGTTTGCAAAGGATGTTAAAAATACCGCTGGAGGAATTCAATTTGTTGTAAGACGACCAAAAAAAGCCAGTGCTGCTAATGATGATGCTGATGTTGAGGCTGTAGTTATAAACAACGACGTTAATTTCAATCTAGGAGCCGCAACACGTATTTCAATGTTGCAAGGGGCTAGTAAATCATTTTCATGCGCTATTCCACTGCATCACATATTTGGATTCTGTAGAAACGTCCGAAAAGTTATCTACGGGGCAAAGCATACAGTAGCGCTTGTACGAAAGGGTGATGATAATGACGCAATTTGGAGGATTCCAGCAGATGCTGCAAATCCCAATGCTGATGCCGGTAAAGTTATTTTAACAAGAATATCATTGTGGATGCCAATGTTGACTCCAGCAATCACCGCAGAAGAACGATTACTATCATTTATGGACCAAGGAGGAAAGTCGTTGTTGAGTTGGTTAACCGTGAGTACAGATGTTAAACAATCAAATCTCAACGGGTTATTCACGTGGAATCTAGCATCAAAACAAGGTGTTTCAGCTCCACGTCATATATTTGTAGCGCTACAGGATAACACACGAGTTGGCGATCAACGTTTCAGTCATATGATATTTGATCAGTTAGGTGTGAAAGACGTCTCACTGAGAATAAACGGCCAGCAGGAACCATCCGAAGATGTGCAACTCGATTACACAGAAAATCATATTGCACGCGTGTATCATAGATTGTTGTCGTTCATGGCACGTGATCAAAATGTCGATACTGGTCTACAAATATCACAATACGACTTTAAGAGTTTATACCCGATCTATTACTTTTCGCTGGAACATCTCGATTTAACAAGACAGTCCGTCGTTGATATACACTTTAGAGCTAATGTAACCAAGCCTGATGCTATTGCTAATTATAGAGCGGTTGCTGTCATTCTCAGTGATAAATCAATGCTACTTGAAGGTGTTGGTGGAAGAATGAGAGTGGTAGATGCCCCAGTGGAAAACATGTAATTGAAATTGTAAACGATTTAGAATCAATCAATTATGTATAATGTCATATAGTGTTATTAGTGTTGCGTTAACTCCCGGTCAATTAAAAAAATTGCAATCGGAATCAGCTAAAAAATGTGGAACCACAATCACGTTGAAACCCAACCAAATGACTGGTGGTGCAAATAAACTATCGCTGACAACTCGTCAAATAAAACATTTCAATGATGCACTTGCAGCCAAAAAAGGTGTTCAGATTACTCTCTCTGCGGCTGCTATCAAAAATATGATTAAAACAGGCGGTATATTTCCGTTGTTAGCTGCGATTCCAGCATTGATTGCAGCAGCAGCCCCAGCGGTGGCTAAAGCGGCAGCGTTAGGAGCCGTTGGTACTGCAGCAGGAATGGCACTAAAGAAGGCAGCTGGGAAAGGATATAAAAAAAAGGGAAAGGGTCTAAGACTACCAGGAACCCCGTATTCGTGGTACAGCGGAAAGGGTCTAAGACTACCAGGAACCCCGTATTCGTGGTACAGCGGAAAGGGTCTAAGACTACCAGGAACGATTTATTAATTCAGGAACCTATGGTTCCCAAATCTTCGATGGTTCCTATGTCCAATTTTGATTTAATGGATGCTGCTAAAAAACTAGCGATTAAAAACTTCAGAGGTGTCTTTATGAAAGATCAATTACCACATCAACCAAACAGCGTTGAAACCGGAATCATTAATTTAGATAACAGCACCGGACCTGGTACTCACTGGGTTTGCATACGCTATTGATCCACGTGGGATTGTCTATTTTGATTCATATGGATTAGCCCCACCAAAAGAGTTTATGCGGTATATAAAAACCCTTCCAATGAAGACTTGGTATTCTACGCTACCAACACAAACGATGATTGACCCACCAATATGTGGCAGCGAAGTATTAAATGTCCTTAACGCTATTTCTAACTCCTTGAGTAACCCAAGCGGAAAACCACCACATGTTGTCGTTAATGAATACACTAGTAATCGCTGGAGAAAATCGAAGATTTTCCAACGAAGTCGTCAAAAACGATTTTAGAGAGAGAAAGAGTTTTACAATAACATGATTGATATTTGGGGGAGATCTTTGAAACCCAAACCCAATGGCACTGCACCACCTGATTCTGTCAAGGATATAAAAAAAATAATTGAAGATGAAATCGCTGAGACGTTGAACTTAACAAATGTTGATCCTAATGAAATAGTTGTATTTCAAGACAAACAGGGTAAATTGAAATCCAGTGATGTGTCATTGAATGACATTTTGATACGGCAGCGCGACGCCGCTGAAAACTCTTTTGCGCTGTATTCCAACGACGGACGACTTAAATCAGGCGCACTTGTGTCTACGATCACCGACGCGATTGCTACCAACGAACGTGAGCTGAATGATCTTATACGAGGTTATAATAGTTTTCGCAAAAATGTCATACATAAATTCTTTGGAACACCGCTTGTGGTTGGCATGACTCTCGCTGAAATCAAAAACTATCTATCGCTATTCTTTTTTAACAAGGACGCGGGAAGGATGATGAATGAAAATGAAATCAAGGCAAATTATCTCGATATTTACAATGATATTTCTAAAATAGAAGAAAATGTTGAGCGGGTACAAAAACCCACTAATGACGTCATTGTTAGGTTTTTTGGATCCCCACCTGTGGCAGACTCGACTCTCGCTGAAATCAGTGAGTTTATTATCAGGCATACTCACAATGCCTACGTCGCTAATAATTTCTTTGGTGTCCCGGCTACATCTACGATGACTCTCAAAGATATTAATATGTTTATGGTGAGACAAACAACACTTAATACCATCGTTGATAGATTTCTAGGGAGAACACCTGTTTCTGAAACCACATCGTTGACAGGCCCGACCCTCGCTGAAATTAAAAGCGCTATTGACGAACAAAAATCCACCAACAAAATGGTTAAAAATTTCTTTGGAATCTATAACGATATCAATATCACGACGACATATTTTGACCTCGTTACTGATTATCAAACCCGAACAACTATGGCATTTAACATCCTTTTATTTACATTTTTTCAACGCCGCGATGGAACGATAATGAAAAATACCGAAATCAAAAAAACCTATCTCGACGTTTACGACGATATTCTTAAACTAAAAGAAACCTCTGAAAGGGTAAAGCATGGGACCTTTGATTGGTAAAAGAATCTAATGCTAAATTGAAAGTCAATATCGAGAAGTGGCCTCATGGTATCTACAGGATGACGTTAATCTCTGACAAGCAATTTGATATCATCGTGAAAGGTAAAACCTACTTTGGTGGCACCGCGACAGTAATTATCGCGGGGGGAGAAGAAGAATTTGAGATTGTCGCAGTTGATAACACCATTAGAAAAGAAATATCCTGGTGCTTAGAATTCGTAGCGGATTTAAGTAAATAATAAAACCACTAGTGGTTTCAATTGAAAGGAAAATCGTTCGGATTTCACAATTGAAAACGCTAGTATTTTTAAAATAACAATGATTTCATCAACTCAATGTCGCTATGATCAGGTCAGAGAATTTCAGAATAGACTCAAAACCCTCACTGAGGAGTATCAAATAAAAATAAAAAAATACCGACGAAGAATCACCGCAATTGATGTTATTATGTACTCGGTGTCAAGCGTTCTCGCTGGCGCCGGAATAATACTTGCATCGGTTACAATGATTGCCCCGGTCGTAGTTCCAATTTGCATTTCTGCGGTGGCTACAATCGGGGGTATATAAACCGGGATAGCAAAAAAGATATCATCATGCAGCCAGAGTAAACTGCAGAATTACTTACTTCAATTTCATATTGCATCAACCGCATACTCGCAATTATCATTGATGATATCGTCGTCACTCGATAATACAATTATATCAGATAGTGAATTCTCAGCGATGGTCAGTATTTTTGATTCCACGATATCGAAATTAGAGCGACAACATGAATATAATAACAATGACAACACCGATGGAATCAGAAAACACGAACCCAAAAAACAAAATGATCTCAATAATATCAACATTACCAGATTGTGAATTCTCAGTGATGGTCAGTATTTATGATTCCTCGGTGTCAAAATTAGAAATACAACATGAGTATAATAACAATGACGACACCGATGGAATTACTTCAACAAATAGTGGAGAACACGAACCCAGTACAAACAAGCATGATATCAATAACATCAACGAATCCAGAATTCAGTGTGAATTTCCCCTCTCCGGTCCCAGTGAAGGAGATAGCGCTAGCAAAACTACGAATGTATCACAGTTGGCCTAATATCAGATCAAAATCATTTGGTGGTCAACAACCGAATAATTCACTGGTGTTTGCAAATAAGAATAAACCCGACGGAACACCAGACTGGAATGTTGTTTCCATACCAACCGGATCATACCAAATCGAACAAATCAATAATGAATTCGCGCGTAGAATAAAATCGATTACTGGAAAAGAATCAAAAATCGCTATAACAGTTCATGAGCCGACACTATCATCCGCAATTGAGATAAGCACAGAAGGATACGTCGTAGATATCTATCAAAGTTCTATTAGAACCGTACTAGGATGGCCTGAATTACCACCGGAAAAATCCACCACCGACTTAACCACGGACGTAGAATCATATCATGAAATCAATCCCAGTTATCGAGATAATTTATCTGATATAAGAAAAGGAAAAATCGCCGATAGATTTATATTCACCAACAAAGACACATTGCAATGGGATTTTATCATTAAAAGAACAACCGACTCATCTGTTACTATTTCATTTACGCTAACTGACGTCCGTGGTTATTTTAATGAGATTAAACAATTATATGACACACAACTAGAACAGCTATGGAAAACAAGATCGCAAAAACACGTTGAAATAATAAATCAACTTATATCGGACATGGAATATATCTATGAACTAATTATTCAAACAATAATTAATGACAACAGCGACAATAAACAACGATTCCTAACCGATTACAATATCACAGAAGACAATCTGCGTAATTTCAAGTTTCCGAAATACAACGCTGATGAATTAGCAAGAATTGTTAAAACCGATATCAAAGCGCTACAAAAATCAGATTCAACTGTCCTCCTCAAATATAATAATGATCCAGATGGTGGCGGTAGGCATATCGCTCCGTTCAACGTGAATATTTCAACGGTGATTGCACTTAATTTAGTGTGTGATGTTATCGAAGGAAGCTATCAAATTAATCTCGAACGATCAAATCAAGCTCAGCAAGGATATATTCTTTATTCATTTGCACCAACAGCTCCTCCAGGATTCCTAATTATTGAAAACCCAATTAATCCTGTCTATATGCGATGCCATAATAATTCATTAACCAGAATTAATTTCAAACTCACCGACCAGTCAAATAATCTGATTGATTTACAAGAAGAGGTGTTAGCGATTAGTCTGTTTGTGAGATCCTAAAGACTCGATCAAATTATTTATTATTTTTGTTAACCCAGAACTGAAAACTTTAGCAGCAGAGAGGGTGGATGACAACAAGTTGCGACCAAAATTGATTAAAAAATCGTTTTCATTTTTTTAGTTAAAATGATTTCGTAGGGAGATTTCAATCAATTTTTTGTCTGAAAACGTTGTAGGGTTCGCCTTTTTTTGGTTAAAATAAGATTATAAGACGGCTCGTTTTAGGATTTCAATCAAATTTTGTCTAAAAACGTTGTAGGATTCACCCTCTCTGCTGCTTTTCAAGTGGCACTGTAATACATTTTCCAGTCATGTTTAATAGAAACAAATTCCAAATTTGTATTAAATTAGAGTCAGCTTTGTTGAGTGAAGATTGTTTTCCATCATGTTTACAACTTTGTAGATTTCAGATGATAATTGGTGATGTTAGATGTATATATTCTTAACAGTTAATGCTGCGGTTGGTCCCATGGCCCGAGATGTGACAAGCCTTGTAATTGCCATGAAAGCTCTCCTGTGTGACTATATGTTTGACCTGGACCCTACAGTGCCACCCATCCCTTTTAGAACAGAGGTCAGTGGTAATTCATTGTTAATTACAATATTTGAATGAACTTACAGGTTTTAACAAATTATGCAAGAGACTGAATTGTTGCTTAAGTTACAACAGCATCTATATAACTGAGACATCTTAGTTGTTCTCGAGTATATATGGGTATACAGTTATCATTGAAATAGTCCTGAGATGGAAATTTCATTTAGAATTTATTAACTAAGATCCTTTTGTTTTGCACATTTGAATATTTTCTGAATTGACCTAATGAAATCAGTTATTAGTGATAGGTACAATGGTGAGAATTGGTAATATTGAATACGTACGCAAAACTGCATGACATATATGGTTCTGAATTAATGGAAGGAAGGAACTTGATATGGTGTATATCATGCCTTGACGTATTAATAAGCCTTATCAAACAAGTTCTTTCCCCTGACTTGGTTGTTGTTGTTGTAGGGTTTAACGCCATTTTTCAGCACACAATAGGCTATACATGGTGGACAGTATTATTGGTGGAGGAAGAACCCAGGAAAACCCCCGGAAAGAACCACAGACCCACAAGAAGCCACTGGCTAGCTTTCTCACATAACTACATTAGCCGAATCTTAGACTCAAACCCACGCAGAGGTGAGATGGCAGTGATCCGTAACGGAGAGCGCTTTAGACCACTCAGCCACGGAGGGCCCCCCTCCCCCTGACTTGGAGCAGAAAGAATTTGGTTTGGTATTTATTACATATGTCCTCTTTTTTTTTGTTTTCAATTTTTAAAAATCTTTACAGTATGAATACAATTTAAAATGAATTGGGATTTATAAACGTTTTAGCCACTGTGTTTAAAATATTGATGCATGGATGTCAAAGACACACAAAGTAGTTCCAGTCAGGACTTGTGATATGGATTAAATAGCTATATCAAATGCCTGATAACTATATAAGATTAAATGTGTATGTAATAAAAAGTTAAGCATGTAATACTATTGTTCTGTTACATAGATCTATGAGAAAACACGCAAACTGAAGATTGGGTATTATGTATTCGATGGATATCTCAAGCCAGTTCCAGCATGTCAGAGAAGTGTTATGGATGCCAAGGCCATCCTGGAGAGGCAGGGACACAAGGTAGGGAAACTCAAGGGTTTTAGTTTTAAGCAAATAATTGGTTCATTTCTTACATTTTTAACTCACTGATCAAAAGATCAAATGAGCTTGCAGTATGGTTCTAATTTTATTGTGCATCCTGGAACTGATTCTTTTGATCACTTTTTGGAGGCCACATTTCTAATCTAATTTTGATTGGACTAGGAATATGGGCTTACATCATAAAAAATTTAAACAACTTCAATACAGAATGAGCTTCATGCATATTAATGGCAGTCTTGACTGAGTTTGTTCCCACCTTTTAAGCCACCTTTTTTGTACCTGACTATGATCAACATGTAATTTTCTTGTATCATCAAGATACCAGTCTTTGTAAAGAATGCAAATCCATGCAATTGTTGAGGTGATCTTCCTTTTGATTGCCTGTGCTTAGGTCGACTTATGAGGCCACATTTGTTTTGTGCTTCTTGTCAAACTTGGAATCTAGGTTTTTGTCTTCATGATATCAGACACTTTTAGAAATGATCAAGATTTATATTAATGATGTAAGCATGCATCTCATCGACTTGAACATGTTATCTCGCTGTAGAACATATTTCTGAGCAGATTTGAGCAGATTTGTGATATAAGCTTATATCATCTATAATTCAGCTGCATTTTATAAGGAGTTCATGCATTTACATGAGAAATGTGGGCACATTATTACCAAACTTAGTGAAAATGAAAGGAAAGGATGAATAAAAACCATAAACTTAAAATCTGACTGATTTTATAAAACCATATAAATATGACAAAATGATAGATAAAATGCAATCATGAATGGAATGCAAATGGAACACAAATTAAATGCTGTACATGGTGGATTATTATTGGTGGAGGAAGAACCCAGGAAAACCCCTGGAAAGAACCACCAACCCACAAGAAGTTACTGGCAATGCTATTGTTCTGTTACATAGATCTATGAGAAAACAAATGAGTTGAAGATTGGGTATTATGTATTCGATGGATATCTCAAGCCAGTTTCAGCATGCCAGAGAGCTGTATTGGATGCCAAAGCCATCCTTGAGAGGCAGGGACATGAGGTGAGGAAATTTGTGTTTTAGTAAGTTTATTTGTAATCAGGAGACAGAACACATGAACCACTTGTTCTTGAAGTTTTAGCTCACTGGTCACAAGGTCAAATTAGTCAGTCATGCATCTTCCTTCAAGCATATGTCAGCACCCATATATGCAATTGATAATTATTTTGTCTTATTTTCTTAAGTCTTGGAGTAATCAGACAACCCTGACATATATTTCTTAAAATGTGCCTTCCCTGGGTACCGTGTATGCTTAAATGGAACAGCCCTAAGAAGCAAAATCAGGAGGTGGCATTTTATTAAATCTGAATTTGATCAAACTTGGAATTAGGGTTTGCATCATGATTACTGAAATGTTTGGCAATGATCAAGATCCATATTGTTAACGTGATTTTGCATATGATTGGCTGATCTTGTTACGCCTCTGATTGGCTGACATGTTACATTTCTAATTTGATTACATTTCCAAGATAAGCTTAGATTATGAGGATTTCATGTAAGTTTATTAGGGGTGAAATCAGTGCCTTTGAGTGACGTGATTTGCTTCAGATTCTTTCAGTTTGTTGCTGCATTGAAGATTGATTCTCATATGATTTCCATAAAAAGTGTTTAATGGCCTTATTTCATGATGATCTTTGAAGAAACATGTCATTTTTACCAGAGAGTTGGGTAATAAAAGAAGTATATGCAAACAGACGCTGAAGCTTGTTATTTTCACCAGTGAGTTTGGTAATGAATGAGTTGGATGCATACAGACCCTGGAACCTGTTATTTTCACCAGTGAGTTTGGTAATGAATGAGTTCAATGCATACAGACCCTGGAACCTGTTATTTTCACCAGTGAGTTTGGTAATGAATGAGTTCAATGCATACAGACCCTGGAACCTGTTATTTTCACCAGTGAGTTTGGTAATGAATGAGTTGGATGCATACAGACCCTGGAACCTGGTATTTTCACCAGTGAGTTTGGTAATGAATGAGTTGGATGCATACAGACCCTGGAACCTGTTATTTTCACCAATGAGTTTGGTAATGAATGAGGTCAATGCATACAGACCCTGAAACATGTCATTTTCACAATTCCATTTGGTAATAAATGAGGTTGACACATACAGACCTGAAAACATGTAAATTTCATTTGTGAAGTGGGTTTCTCAAACCATCAAATATGACTGGATAATAGATAACATTGAAAACTTCATTGGAACACTAATGATATGAATAAAGAACACCGAAATAAATCTGCAATGAGATACTAATGGAATGTCGATTTCCATTTTAGAGCTTTTTTTTTATAAGGATTTTGATTAAATTTAGCCAAAGGTTTCAAGGAAGTGCTGTTACAAGCGAGATCAGCATGTATTAAGGTGGTCATGTGGGTCATGTATCTGAGTCTCTGAGCAATGTCAGCACTCTGGTGACTGACAAGATTTTGGCTAAACTTGTTAAAAGTAGTCTTGTATCATTAAGATCTGGGAGTTTGATTATGACCAAAACAAATATCTTATATATGATTGGCTGAGCATGCTACACTATTATATCTGATTGGCTAAGCATGCTACACTATTATATCTGATTGGCTGAGCATGCTACACTATTATATCTGATTGGCTGAGCATGCTACACTATTATATCTGATTGGTTGAGCATGCTACACTATTATATCTGATTGGTTGAGCATGCTACACTATTATATCTGATTGACTGAGCATGGAAACCAGATTTTAAATGGAATTTGCTCAAACTTGGTAAACAATAATCATATGGTATTTGGTTTAAAAAAAATGTGAAATTTGCACATAATGATGTCATCTTGCATTTGATTGTTTGAGGTTGTTGTAAGAGACTGTTCCATGTTTCTCACCAATTTTATTAAAACTTATATTTATATCATTAAGATCTTTGATGAGTTCCATTATAAATATGATCTATTCTTAATCTTGCCTTTATATTTCGAAAGAATTTGTATCAATCTGTAGTAAAGTAGGTAAAATCCGCATGATATAAAAGGTGGGAGATAGTGTTATTCTTAGAATGCTGATTATACATCAATTAGAGAGATAAAAGCCAGGTGAGTGATATCTGACCAGCTTGGAATGCTTGTGTTTTATTGATTTTGTTTTTATTTTTTGTATTTATTTCATAATTGTATTTACCAAACTGCAAACTTTTATTTATTTTAAGCATTTAATTCCTCTTTTTGATACAAGCAGACATGGTGACTGTGCAATTAATTTTTAAAATCCTTTATAATAGCATTACTATGTCATTTTCAATTATTGCTTTCCTGTATCTTTTTCTCAATGCTATTCCCCAGTTTATGGAGGCTTTTTTCTCCTTCAGTTAAGTGGAGATATATAACAAAAATAATGTAATCTCTATGCCTGACATCTTAGTCTGACAGTCTGAATATTCTTTCTTTTTTTTGACTTGGTGACATTCTCATGCCTCATGGGAATTGCCTCATATCTTTTTTATGCTGTATGTTTTTTTTTTCTCTCCTCATATCATGCACAATTTTCATGTATCTTTTCATTGAAAGGTAGGGTTTTGAGTAGCTTGTTTGTGCAGCGGTACTTCTTTGTTTTCATTCCTTTAGTAGGAAAAAGTATTCTTGTTCTGGTTGTGTTTATTTCCTGTATTTCAGTATTTTCTTGCAAGGTGTGGCTAAATGCAGTCATAAAAGGGCTCGTTGGTATACACCCCACCTGCTTATTGTGTACTGCATGTACCTCTATAGACTGTTGTCCTGTTCATTGCCTCATAAGGTATAAGACTTAGTGGAATGTCTTCATGCCAATCAGGCATTGAAGATGTAGCCATTTTCTTCATCATAATAACTAGAAAACTCCATTCTTTCCCATGGAAAGTCTATGACATTTTCCCAATTTGGGCTCATTATCTACAAAATAAGGTAGAAACTATAACTCTTTCCTAGGTATGGAATTCAACTAGTTTTGCAAGGTGTGATATGTGTTAACAGCAGCGAGTATGGAGTCCTTCCTTCCTAACAAAAGGGAAGCCTGATCTTGCTCCAGTGGATCTATTTTAAGATTGAGATGACCTCTCAGTTAACAGAGTCGAGTTATCAAACAGAGACTCTTCAAAAAGGGGCTACTTCATTGGTACCTGTCTATTTTGGAGAGGCTCTCCCAGGAACAGTCCAAATCGGACATCCTCTTGTTCTTTCACTCAGTATTGGTGAGGGAACTAAGAAGTTTAATCAAAGAGATGAATTTTTATTGTAGTTTCTCTACTGCGCTTTTTCCTTTGGTTTCAGCTTCCAAGCAGGCCATCCCCGCAAAAATAGGTGTTTCAGGTTGGCCTTCTGTCTTTGATTTACCTTGCTGACCCTAGGACTTTTCCACCCACACCAGGTTTTTAAAAATAATTCTGAATTTATTTCTGCATCAAATTTAGCTCATTTAGTCCTGTATTAGAAGGTCTTAGTACATTATATGTTCAAATGATTATAATATATATATAGTGTCTGGCCCAGAGTGGCTGAGTGATCTAAAGCACTCTCCATCACGGATCACTGTCATCTCACCTCTGTCTGCATGGGTTCGAATCTCAGATTCGGCCAATGTAGGTATTTGGGAAAGCTTGCCTGTAGCTTCTCATGGGTCAGTGGTTCTTTCCGTGGGTTTCCCGGGTTATTTCTCCACTATTAATACCGGCAGCTATGTATAGCCTATCGTGTGCTGCCATATGGTGTTAAACCCAACAACAACAAACAAAACTGCATAGTGTCTAAAAAACAAAAATAAACCTGCCTACCTGCCCGAATTTTAAAACCAGCACAATCGGAAACACATATTTTGTGGTGGCCTTACAGGATCCTTTTACTTGCATGGCTTCTTAAGTATGCATTCTAACTTAAACTCAGATTCTTCCCTGGTGGGGATTTTGACAGAGGACCTGTCTACCTTTTAAAGTCTTTCAAGACTCAAGAACTTAAGTAACTTACTTTAGTTATTATAGCCTCCAAGAAGGAATTATTCTCTTGCTGCATTGCATAGATTTTCGGAAGTCTTTGCCATTACATAGAGACATGTGCTCTAATTGTCTATATCACTTCTGTCAAGCTCCTCAACATTTGTAGGGATGCTACCTTGAAGACATACAAGTTTTTCTTTTGCTTCCTGAGCCTTTACCAGGGTTATGTAATAGTAGCTTATTTTTGCTGTCTTTAGTGGTCCTCATCCTTCAATACTTAACAACTAGTTGATGTACAGCATCCACAGATCAGCCAATCTGAAGGCACTGTCTCTCTTTTGGGACATGCTGATTTGTTTAGGCCTGACTGCAACAAACAAAAGATAGATCGGATCCCTTCTAAGAATTTTATTGATGTGGAGATAAATTTTCTGGCATGTCAAGGTACGACAGCCATTGTTCCTTCTGACAGAATCTTACAAATACTCTCATAGTCAGATTGGGTGTGAAGACTTTGTTGCAGTTTTGTCTTTCTAGTGGGGACTCGGAATGCATCCCTTCATATCAAGAACATGTAAATTGTAGCTGTGTTTCCCACCAGATAAGACATTGTTGCATCATGGTTGCCCTGGACAACACTTAAATTGTGGCATATGTCAAACATCATTGCAGTACTCATTCCCTTCCTTCTGCTGGATGTGTGGAGAAACTCCTCTGTTGGACAGCTATAGATGAGATCTCAGAGTCTTGTAAAATAACATCAGGCAAACAGATGGGTCAGCAATCTTTGTGGAATGTTGTCATAATTAGTCTGTAGTACAGACAATTTTACAGAGCAGAGAACTAGACAAACTGTGATACACCACCAAACAAGATTTCTTTCTTTTCAAAAACGAGCGACATGTATTTCGTGAGACAATTGTCTATGTCTAAACTCTCAATTTTTTTATTGTTCAATTAGTAATATATTGATGCCATGATTTCATTGCAAATAACAGTGGAATTTCTTATCCTTGAGGATATCTCTATGTGCAGATTTAGGAACTATCTGAAACTTGTTTTCCCTACAGTATCTGTGAAACAAAGCTCTTTTTTTTACGCAGTATTCATTTCACTTGGCTGCCTTGCTATCTTTGTTCACAGTTATGAAAGAGTCAGTTGATTTAAAGTAGTTTATTTTATGTACACAATAACATAAGTGTTTGATCGATCAAATGAAGTGAGTTTACTTGACTTACTACCAGGGCCACTAGATTTTAAGCATTTAGGATGTTCATGCATTTTAACTTATCCTTTATTATACCTCCTTTATTAGATTCAAAAGACATAATTGATGTGATAATACAGAGGAGGCCAGTTTTTAATTCAGTGCAACAATACAAAAAATACTTCTGCACGTCACTTAATTAGGTTCTCAGAGAAACGCTCAGGGACATACCTGTTACAGTAGACTGTAGGATTTTACATTTAATTACAAGAGGACATTTATGACAATTACACTTAAAAGGTATGTAAAGATAGAACTAGAACATAAATTTCAATTGATAAAGAATTGTTTAATTTATATTTATTTAATAAAGTATTGTCTCCACTCGGCGTGACATTTTCATTGATCAAAATTTTTAAAATGGCGCTAAACTAATTAGATAAGGGATTAATCATCTTAAACTGGGGACTAGTGCTGAGAAAGGACACAGCCACACAGCAATAGCAGATCTTACATAATTAAATTAGTTTTACCCACCCCATCCCCAAATCTCTAATTTATCACTTATTAAGAAACTTATATACTACCTTTTATTTTATTTTCAGTTGGTTCCTTTTGAAGTGCCTGATTTGAAAGATATCTTTACGGAAATCTACCTGCCGGTTATATTTGGTGATAATTCCCAGATGTTAATGGAGCATCTGTAAGTGATGAAAGCATACAAATTTTGTAGATTACCTGGCCATTAGGTCAATCAAGATTGTGGTATGGGCCTACATCTATTGTCTGTTATCTGTCCATCAACATTTGCTTGTTACTGATTAGGTGACCTTGCTTCTGATCCAATCACGCATGAAATATAGAATTATATCATCATGATTGCAGACCGTTGCCTGTATCTGTGAAACAAAGCTCTTTATTTTACAAAGTAGACATTGCCATATTTGGGAGGTGATGGCCAGGATCACTTGAGTTCTCAATCGAGCAGCTCACCATAATATGGCCAATTCCTTGATGGCTTCAACCAACTTAGAACCAATATGACTGAATGCATGTCTGTGGTCCACATCACTGAAAATTAAACGTACTCTGGCTGTACAGATGACCCTGTTTGGGTTGCTGTTGCTTTTTTGATGGAAGAATAGAAGTTTGGAGGCAGGTAGTTCAGGAACTGCCAACTTGCTGCTCAACCCAAACAGGTCTTTGGAACCATTTAGCCCATGCCTGCATGAAGGTATGTTAAATGGCCTCAGGACAGGGATCTTTTCAGTCAGATGTGCACCAATATAGCAAACCTGCTGACCCGTGTCTTATGGAAATGAATCTTGAAATATGGACTTCAAGTCTGAAAGCACAAATTACAGAAATACAAATGTTTGTGGTAAAATCTAGATACAGGCTTCTCCATCTTTAATTGAGATCTGAGTTTTATACTAGATTTAATATTGGTCAGGGTACCACACTAACTTTACCGGAGTACCTTGAAAGCTTTAAACTGCACTCATTTTATTGCTTGCTTTTTTTTAAAAATGTCCAACAAGTGAACAGTCAGGATGAAAGGGACAATAAATCTCATGAAAGTTTTAATTGTACAGAAGAATAAAATGGAACATTAAGGATTTTGGTGAATAACCAGGATGGGTAACAGTTACATTTAGTGGACATTGTGTGTTGATTTGAATTTGTCATATGGCAGGAAATATGATTGCTGTTGCCATGTCTTTGTTTTTAAAAGGATTATGTCAGGCTGAGAGATATCAAGAAGCCATTGAGATCAGTAGGTGTAGGGTTTGGAATTGCTGTTTGTGAAATTCTACTGGAGTTAATTAAGGTAAAGTAAATGTTACAAACTTTTGAGTTGAGCACAATGTTTACTGTTAGATTATCAGTCTTGAATCATGCTTGAGACTTTTAAATGTATGTTTTCCACCTTGACAAAAACATTACATGATATTTTGTTACACATTTCTAAATAAATGCTGGCCCAAATTATGGAAAATAATTTTGTAACTGCCTTACTGAAAAGGTTATGCTAGGGTTGGCAGGTCTGATATCAATCTCAACCCATTAGCAGGAGACAATAGTCTACATAGCTGCCAACTGTCCCGTTTTTTGGACCTGAATTGTTTAGATTTGTGAAAGCATCTAGTGATGGAGAAAACTTTACGTTTTGCAAATTGTGTACTGTGATTTTGCTTTTTTTGCATGGAGGTGCCCATGAAATACAAGAGCACAAAAAGTTAATAAACATCAGCTTCCTGCTTCATCACACACAACTCAGCCCTAGCGAAATTTGGTTTATTAAATTTCTTTTACAAATGAACCTTCATCTTTCAGTTACTCATAGCTACTAACCCTCTAGATTTTGGCATGAATTTCACGACTTTTAAAACAGTTCATGGATTCTTGCCACATGCAAAATATTCACGAATTACCCAATACTCAACTATTTTAAATATTTAATAAAATAACCAGTTTGATACATTGGAATCAATAATGATTGAAGAAAAGAAAACAAGGTGTGGAATACAGCCTGGAAGGAACTGTCCTACTTTACTACTGAATGCCTTACTGAAAAGGTTATGCTAAGGTTGGCATGTCTGATATCAATCCCAACCCAATAACAGGAGACAACAGTCTAACCAGCCTAGGAGGCAGTCACTTAAGATTCCAACAGGTACCTGGATACTCAAATGCCTTCCTGGGCAATACAATTGGCTTAAATAAAAAGAAAACAAAAGCGATATGCAGAATAAAGATGACAGTTGTCATGTGCTTGTATCATTGCTATAATTAACTTGTTATGCATGTGCATTTGAATAATTTCGTGAAGGACACTTCTCTCCTTTCTCAGGCAAACTGTATAAGAATCAGTACTGAAATTTTATGTTAGATTTCACTTAGCATATTTGATATAGATTCTTAGCTCAGGCATTCAACTTTGTATGCCTGTCCAAGGTTTGGCTTATTGTCATGCCTTTAAAGAATGTCAGGCCATTTTCCCATGCTTCCACTCAACATTGCCCTTTCACACGACCATAACTTTCTTTAATGATACATTTGAAAAGATTGTTACTTACACTCAAGTTAACGTATTTTCAATTAGTGATTTGTATTTGCTAGATAGCTTGAGAACGATTAGAAGCAATAAAGAAATTTCTTCTTGTCTGTGATTCTGTCTAGCAAAAAATGAAGAAAGTTCTCAACAATTATTCAAACCTGTTGCTGAGATGACTGAACCTCTTCTTCCTCAGCTTGAAAAAATATCAAGACTTTTACAATATCTTCTTGGTTGATCACCTCAACCAGCAAAACCTATTTTTAAAGAGAAAAAAAAATGATTAAGAAATAGTCAAAGAATTAAGTACATTTTTACTGAAGATGCTTTAAAAGTAATCAGTGTAACTGATCCTGAACCAGATCGATTTCTTTTTGTTACACACTATGAAGTGAGAAAAAAATGTTGAAACCAAAACATGGAAAAAATATTTCCAGTGTACAACATTGGGTTGACATTTTCATAAAATAAAACCAAAATATCACCACAAAAAGTGCATCGTATATTGATAACATCAATGTGATAAATGATATGCATGATCAATATGAAGAACAAAAACAGCAAGAAATGGAAGAACAAAAACAATGAAAGAAAGAAAGAATGAAAACAGCAGAAATGGATATTATTCCATCTGTTTAAAAATTAATTGATAAACTTGAACTCTTAGTCTATGAAAGGATTAAAGTTATGAATGATGATGAATTAGCTGAATATACTGCTGACGATTCAAATTATACTGATTTGTAACCAGAACATCAAAATTTGTATGAGAGGAAATATCATAAGATAATCTTTAGAATTCGTAATAATATGGGTGGTATTAGTATGGGTGATCAAGATTTTTTAAAGTTTTCTGCAAAAAATAGATTTTTCTGTTCCAGATTATCATACATATTCAAAGAAAACAATTCATGAAAATGTCGTATTCCTTATACAATTGTCTCCAAAAACTGGAAAAGGTTTTGAATATTTTTTATTGTATTTCAGTTGTAAATGCGAAACAATGTTACCGCCAATCTACAATCCTGAAAACTGGCAAAATACAACACACTCTTGAGTTTCCTCACCAACATCATAACTCTGACTACATATTATCCTTCAATTATAGGATGGGTTACTGCACATATATTGGTTCTGCGGGCAATGAAATTTACCAAATTAACGAGCTAAATTGTGATGGTTCAACCTTGAAAATTGCGTTTAATTTTTAACTTGATGCTACAATCATGGTTGTTTTGTATTCTTGCAACTCAAATATGTTGTTTGTGTATTTAGAGTTCGTAAACCAGTCTGCTGGCCATAAACAAGGGGAACTAACTGCCTTTAATGTCTTGATACCAAATTAAGTCTTGTCACAGAAAACCACATTTCATCTTTTATTTTATTTTTAAAAAAGCATAATTCACAAAGCTCAATTCCTTATAGAATTTATTTTTTTATTTTTATTTAGCAAATAACTGACAAATATTGTTTTCCTACTGGCAGCAGATTGTCTTTAAAACAAATATATGACAGTTCTTTCAAAAACCTATTACCAGAAGTCAGTATTACAAATTGTGGCATTTGGCGAGGTTAGTTATGCCACCAATGTGGTAGGTGTGTTATTATAGTTGGGGTGGGGTGCTCCCAATATATTATTAAAATTACTATAGAAGTCCCACACAGGCTCGATTTTATTGGAAGTGAAATTAGAGATAGAGAGAGGTAAAGCTCCATGCCCCCAATTAGCAATGCCGACATTTAAATTATTGAGTACACAAAAGGCGAAATTCAAATGAATAACAATTTAATTCAGTTTAATAGTCAAATCGACCAGGTGATGCATAGTGTGAGATAGCTTTTCTACCTGTCCTTCAAACTTCCTACTCATCTGTATCTCTCCTATCCTGCCAGTTTCTTCTCCTTCCAACTTCCCTCCTAACTCCTCTTCCTTGATCTTCTCCAATTTCTCGACTCCTTTTCTGACTAGCCTTCAATTCACAATCGACTTCACTACCAGTCTTTATTCTGTCTCCCTCCTAGAGAATCGGGACTAAACTATACCAGAAGTCTGTCCCCTGAAAGCTTTACAAAGCTTTGTCTTTCTTAGAATTTCCTAAGTTTCCCCACCAAATTACAAGTGGCTTCCCCGGAGGATTGCTTTATAACTTTCAAGCGTGATGTTTGGGCAATTACTAGGTTCCTATCTCAAAAATATTAAATTAAATTAGGATAAAAGTGGTGACCACACCCTCTTTCAACTCCAATTGGATGTCGATTCTACCCAGTTCTACACCTGAGCCATGTGTTAACATGGTGAGATTTATGACACCTATAAGGGTTCTTTGTTCTAGAACAAAGCTTTCAGTGTCCACATGCGACTTTTCACACCCAACAAAGCTGGGTTCACATACCTTTACAAAGAGGGCCAACTATAGCTGTGGTGTCTAACATATACACATGGCTTCTAACCATTTCTTTGTTCCCCTGACTTACACAATTGTGGGCAGGGCAACATGACACAAGAGTTTTCGAGACTATATTTGATGGTGGATACATTGTTGGTGAATAGCATATACAGGTACTTGACATCAAAGATCTTGCTATATTATGTTTATCGGTAAATAACTTTGCAATAAGCAATTATTATCTATTTTACAGGATTTTACTAACTTGAATTATTTATCCAGTCTTTCATTCCCTGACAGAATGACTTATGCAGTTGAGTGTACAATCACTTAAAGAATATCCTTTATGCAAAAAAACACAATTGTTTCTCTAATGTATAATATTTGTTAAAATTTGAAACTGAGAAAAAAAGACATTTGTAGAAAAAGTAACATTTCATAATTTGCCTTGGCAAGAAATAATTCAGTTTATTTTGAAATATATTATTAATGTGCATAGTTAATTTAAACATAGAGAAATGTTGGAATAGTATATTTTATTTATGTATCAGCTAAGTACAAGTAATTAAGTTCATTGCATTTTTGCAACATGAAAATGTATACATGTATTAGGGGCTGTCCATAATAGATGTCATGCACCTATGGGGGGAGGAGGGTCACACAATTATGATGATGTGTGACGAGTGGGAAAGAGGGTGTTTAAGAAATGTGACATCTCATCAAAATGGGCAACTTTAAATAAAAGTTCCACTTAATTTTTTGATTGCTTACACTTTATTTAATGACGTTTTAAGTAGCTTCATGCCTGTCATGCATGAGCTCAAATTAAGATGGACTCGTCTTCGAACTACCAACACCCCTACTAGCCCCAACAGAGGCTTTTTTCAAATAACATTCTTCCGTTTCCAGTCCGCTGGTGTCAATAAAGCGAGGTTGAAATGATCTTTTTGATCGTCAAACTTTTTTAATTTTAAACATTTTTTGTGCTATAAAATTAAATTGAAAAGGTTTGATAGAAAAGTAAATAATTTATAAGTTTGATAACTTTGATTTTTTTTTTAAAATGGGGTGAATAATTGACTGCTGCGATGGATAAAAGTAAAATGTTTCGTGTTTTTTTTTAGGCATACATGCTGGCATATCTTAGAAAGAGCAGAAAAATTTGCCAAGAAGAAGTGGTTCAAAAGTGGAATGGAATAAAAAATGATGCAGATTTGCAAGTTAAAGTTGATTACTGGTTGCAAGAATTAAAAACAATTGCCACCACAAATATTAGAAAACTTTTGACGTTTTGGGCCAAACAAACATCATATGCCGATACAAAAAACTCAAAAAAAGTGCATGTGGCAAACCCCGAGAATTATGTGTTCAACTACAAATTTTCAAAGTATTTTTTTAAAAATTATAGTTACTTTATTTGATAATTATAGCATAATTTTAATACAATATTCTGAACATCTGCAGTTTTAGCTAGACAACGAATATTTTCAAAAGAATTTTATGCCAATTTCAGCTTTCCAGTGCCTCCTTTTTAATAGTACATGTTTTCTCCTACAATATCAGAGTGCAGCGCCACACTAAATAATACTACAATGACAATAAAGTGATTTGAAACATGTTATTTTTCAAATAGGAAATATGACTTTTTGGGGGGAAGTTGGGGAACAGAGCTTTATGACGTCTTATTTGAGAGGGGTCTGACTTTTTGTGACGTGTGACGAAGGGGTGGGAGGGGGTTAAAATCAGCCAATATCGCGTGACATCATTTATTTTTTTTGATGGCCCCTTATTTAACTAAATGCTATAAATGAAAACCAATAACATCTTTTAATTATATTTTCTCATACTTGCATGATCTAGTCATAACGTATATTCTTCAGCTTTTCAGGAAGTACTGATCTCATGCAGAACTGAAAACTTTCAACTGTCACGACTTATTTTTGCAAGCTTATATCAAGTATTTTAGATTTTGCAAGCTTGCAGACTTGGAAAAATTCCTTTTGCAAGCTTGAATTTTGGAAGCTTGTGAGCTTGCAGATTTGGAAAATTCATTTTGCAAGCTTCCATAAGCTTGAACTTTATTTGTTCGCATGCTTGCAATCTTGCAGACTTCTAAAAATTCCTTTTGCAAACTTATGTGAGCCCTTGCTAGCTTGTGCAACCTCAGCTAGCTTGTCATAAGCATGCATTTGCCTTGTGGTTTCTCAGCAGGTTGACACCCATCATCAACTTGAATTGCCTCAATGAATTCATTGCACCTTCATGATTAAAGATGGAGATAGCAAGATTAATCCTCCTGTCTCCAAACGGATGCATATGCAATCAGTCTTGATGTAACTGAATGCATATCTTTACGACTCTATCGACCAGTTCTGGAAAATTTATATGACACAGTTCATCAGTTCAAAGTCTTTCCCTTTGTCCACAACATCAGCATTTGGACTTTTTCCAAGATTCTGATTGTGTCATCACCCTGTTTTGATGAACGACATCTACAACAGTAGTAGTTTTATGGAGTTTTTAACCAACCTGAATCTGGTGTGGCTTCCTCATGTTTGTATTGTCAGAACTACCAATCTCATAGAGTCACTTTCCATCCAGGCTTGAATTTCAGCATGAGAGTTCTTTCAACTCCTCTGGTTTTCAGTGACAGCAAACTTGATTCAGCTCAGCTGTCATTTTGTGATTCTTTTTGCAAGCACATGGTGCCTCTTTTTAAGTCCCCTCAGTCAATTGTCATGATCTAGCCAAAAAATACAATCATTCCTGTGTCAGTGGTGCAACCCAATCTGGCTGAGCAGGGGAATCCTGCTGGAGAGGCCAAAAGCAGAAATAATAGTATGTACCAACGCCAGAATGTACGGTTGGTGTGCTCATCTGTTACCAAACTTAACTACCCTCAGCAGCATGTGGGTGCCAGGGAGCAGCCTCTACATATCAACATTCTAGAAATGACTGCTGTCATTAATGCGTTTATCTTCTGGAAAGATTGACCCTAAGGCAAAATGTTCCTCATTATATCTGATAACTTGTGGTGGTCATCTACCATCAAACAGGGGGCACCAAATCAACCAAGCTGTGTGTTCAGATTTTGGTGGTTCCTACATTTCAGGAAGTTCATATCCAAAAAGAGTTTGGAGCATTAAATGTGGAGGTTATAACAGCAGCCTCCACAAAATCTTGTGTTGTCAATGACTGGTGTCATTTCCATAACATCACAACATTCTGAGCACCCTTTCTCCTAAAGACAAGTAGTTAGCCCCTATCACAATCAAGGGATATTGTTCCATGATTTCAAACAAGTTCAGACTTCATGGATTTTTGTTGTTGTTGTTGTTGTAGGGTTTAACATCTTTTTCAGCACAAGATAGGCTATACATGGCAGCCAATATTAATGGTGGAGGAAGTACCCGGGAAAACCCAGAAAGAACCACCGACCCACGAGAAGCTGCTGGCAAGCTTTATCACATACCCACATTGGCTGAATCCGAGATTCGAACCACACAGAGAGAGTTGAGATTTCAGTGATCTGTAACGGTCAGCGCTTTAGACCACTCAGCCACTCAGGGCCCCTCATACTTCATGGAAGTGACTATTAATACAAAAAAGTGAGCATCCCCAGAGAGACCCCTTCCCTCTACCCACCATTCAAGCAGATATCTTGTGTCTTGCAGTTTATGATAACACTAACTTCAGCATGCAGAGTGAATGATCTACATTAGATATCCATAGATCCAGATTACACACAGTTCGTTCTGATGGTTAAGTCATTCTAATGACACATCCTTGTTCCATGCTTAGAACAGCTTCCTGTCACTAGTCAACCAACAAGAACTATTCATTCCCTTTCCTTGATCATTTGATAGAAAAGAAGCTAAGATGATAGTTATTGCATGTACTTGGAGACACAATGTGAAGAGTGCTCCTACCACTGGAGGCAGGAATGCAAGACATAATCCCACAAGCAGTAGGCTGTTTGACTCAAGTGAGTTGTTAAATCAGTGTACACTTAGCTGTCACAGGATCAGGTATACTAATGAACATTCCATTTCATGAAGTGTGAGCAGCTTCCATAACCATAGTCATGAACATAATGTTTGGTACATACATGTATCATAATCATCAGACTTACTGGCATGCCTTGCCTGCCGACTCTGGCTTCCATTTGTGTCAAAACTGAATTCCACTGGTTTTAAAAATTGAATTCCATTGGGTTTAGTGGTGGTAGCTGCACAGACAGTGACCACTTCCCATTCATGAAACACAGCCTTGACTAAGAAATGATCTTTCCACTTTCATTGGATTTGCCTGCCAAATTTTGGATGGTGAGACAATAATCAAGTGCGGAATCACACAGGAAACTTCGTGCACATATGTCTCTTGTTGTGTTAAACTATGTTCAGAGAAGTTCATTATTTTAGTAGGTGAATCATGCTGCTACTGGTGACACAGATAGAGGCAGGATGCTCAACATCTACTTTTATGTATTCTGAGGTAATGTATTTGTGGGAGAAAGGAAATTATTTAGTAAATTTTGTTTCTCTTTTAATACTTACCTGATCACATTACAAATAATCCCTCTCACCCTTCCCCACAAAGTGAGCATCCTACAAGGTGTTGCTCAAGTAAATACTGGTTCAAACTAGATATACCAGTAGCAACATAGAGGTTACAAAAGGGAGATAACCTGTAAGCATTGGACCTTTTTGTCTATTATGCAGAAAGATGTTTTCTGTCTTTCTGGGGTTGATGGATTTGGAGGTAGCAAAAAAGTGATAATAATGTAATATGATCAGATAAGTACTATAGGAAAAACATAGTTTAGTAATTTAAAATATTATGGTTTTTTCCTGTTTTATTTCCTATAACAATAGAAGAGTACACAAAACAGATCTCTAATTGTCTTCCTTATTACACACAAATAGATTTACATATCTGGTTACAAGTTTTGTTTATTAAATTTCATATCTTAGGAGAAAGTATATTTTGTTTTACTGTTTTTTTTCTTTAATTTTGTTTTGAAAAAGTTTGAATTTTTTTTTTACAGCAGTGTATGTAGTAAACTTCATTACGCATTAATTTCTCAGTACTTATAAGACAGATGTAACATAATGACCAGCAATTTTTGTTTTCTTCTGCAGGAAAAATGATCTCATCGATCCAGCTATTTCACTTGCATTCATAAACTGGTCACTACCAAAATTTGTTCAATGGCTAATGTCCTGGGTTGTTAGCCGTGTCTACAATGTATGTAATATTTGTGCATTACATTTTAGAAAGATGTGGGTAATGAGAAGCCACTCTTCTTCATTCCATGTTTTTAATCCCAAGATGTATAATTTTTAAGGGTTTTGTGTCCAGATTCAAAACAACAATTGTATAAAATACTTTTCTTTTACCAATTTAATAGCTAGAGAAAGAAAAGTTAACATTTGTAATTTGTAAATTAAAATGATTTGCTTACAAATTTGTTTATGAATTTCATTAGTTACAAATGTTTCTGGTGATACATCCTGTTTTTATACACCTGTCCTTCAATAACTTGCACACAATGGAATCCAAGACAGACTGCACTTTACATGAAAGCATGAGTTACTGAGGGACCTAAAAATTAAGTAGGAATGCTGTCCCAGCTGAAAACCAGAAATACTGGGGAGGAGATAACGGTGCTGTGTAATAAATGAATTCTCATTTTCTGGTCATTGTGGGAAGAGCTAGAAAAGTTGATGAAGTTTTTGTTGTTTGTATTATTTATGGTTTTTTTCCTAAAAATTCTCCATCCTTAGAAAGATCATTTACAACATTTTTCAAGAGGTTACAATAGCTCCCACATGTACGCAAAAACCTTGTGCATTATATCACTGCTATTTTTTGTTGATTAATAACAAAAGAAGATTCTTTTTCTTCAGAAACCTTTGTTGTGAAACAACCGTTAAAGTTGAATTTCGATTTTTTTTTTGTGGTTAAATTCTATTAGTAAAAAAATACTGTTGCTGTGGTTTCATTGCAAATACAATAAAACCTATCTAGAAAGACCACCCTTCTGCCAAGAAATAATGGTGTCTCAAGTCAGATAGTCTCTCATAACTGGTCATAAACAGTATATAATCAATAAATATGTGCATTGAGATTCTAGTCTCCCAAGACAGGTGGTCTCTCATAGAAGTGGTCTCTCAAGACATGTTTTACTGTTATAGTGTTTAAGTGTCTATTATGGAGTTTTAAGAACACTACAAACCCTGGAAATTTCTTCACATTAATGAGCTGTATCTGTGAAACAAACTTTTATTTACCAAGTACCGTATTTCCGACCTTTAAGTCAATTCGGATTACAAGTCAGATTCACCAATTTTGTAAATTTTCCATATATATATATACAAGTCAATTCGAAGTATAAGATGAGGCCAGGTCTATATATTGGCTTCGTATTTTACACTAGTAATAGTATCATATGATGTTCCATATTACCGGCAATCTTGAAATTGCATTACCGATGCTAACATGCTTATGATTTTACTTCTGAACAAATCACTGCTATATTCTATTATCAATTGACAGCTGAATAAACAGTCTATGCATGTTTTATTATAATTGAAAGCACATCCATGTTGTAGTTCATTTTATTACCTGTAGTTACGAACTTAATTTATATAAACTTTCAATGACACAATCCATATATACTGTAAGTCGATTCAGAGTATAAGACGAAGACCTGATTTTCAAATCAAAAGGTAAATCATAGTCATTTATAGTCTTTACTTAGTAACCCTGTTTATGTGTCAGGAAGTAGTACCGTACTTGTGAGCTCTGTAACATCAGTGTCAGGTATGATACATTGAAGTGGGTGGCATTATAGAAAGGTAGACAGATGTAGCTCTACAATGATACCAAATAATCTAAAACTGGATGTTTTAATTGCACTAAAAAAACGGGAAAACCTAATATTTTGGACCTGTGTTTTTTTTTTCGCCCAAAATTTGCCAGTGGTCGGAATCTGATTTTGTGTCCAGATTTTAGACTTGTTTGCCCCAGATCTAAGGCAGACCAGTCTGAACTGCACACATGCAAAACGTAGGGTAAAATGGGCATTTAAAAATAGGATAAAATTGGCATTTAGAATAAAGAGTGGTCTCGATACAAAATGATTGGTCAATTTAGCACAAAAAAACTTTTACCCTTCTGCTCATGTGCAAGCAAAATTGGCATGAAAAATGATGTTTCTAACACAACTGGAGCATTAGGTTAACCGGAAATCTCCTGGAAGTTGATGTATTAGGATGTATTGAGAAATAGTCCGCAAAATGTGTTTCCTACTTTCATATCAGACTAAAACCTCAAGGGGTTAATGAGTTAATGAAAACATGATCGAAGGCAAATAACCACACTATGGTTGTCATTATGATCGTCACTGACCCTGCCTCACAGATAATAGTCAGTACAGTCAGGGATTGCCTTCAGGATACAATATCACATTCATTCCCAACTAAAGTGTTAAAGAGAACATCTTCGATAAATAGTGAATTTTCTGCGCATTTTTTTTAAATTTAAAATTAAGCAGATCATTTTCATTTCAGTGTTTTAATATAACCCAAAAAAATAATTTGGAGTATTATGTAGAGAAAGCATAGAACAAACCAAGATTTCTTAGTCCTTTGCTGTTTTCTTCATCTGTGAGGCAGATGTCCGCAAGATGAATTTTCTCAGGCCCACTTTGTTTTAGTTAGTCAAATAACCATTTTCATGCTAAAAAGAAGATGTATACAGGTTAAGATATTTTGTTATGTTTCTTATATGCTAACGACTGATTGTTTTCATTCCCAGGACAATGTTGTTGGAGAAGGGATACGATCAACCAGCAGAACTCAGTAAGTATATGAAAATGTTAAAACTTTAATGGATAATAAAGTTGTTTTGTTTACCTGGTTACAATTCTTCTATGAAGGTGTTAAAAAGTTGATTGGTGTAAAAGTTTTTGTGCCAGTCTGCAACTCATTTTATGCATATAAAGTTCCAACCTCTGTTCAGACCAACATACAGGAGGAGAATAAAAAAAAACATCTGAAAAATTCCATAATTCGGCAGGGTTCATATGGTCTTTGAAGGTCTGTGACAGTTTGGGGTATAGCTGTTAAGCAGGTCCACATGTTACTTCAGACCAAAACATATGCCTGACCTAACAGAGTTATCGACTTAACAGGGGTCGAAATAAGTGGAAAATAATTAGCATAACAAAGAAGAAATTTACTCGACATAGACGGGTTCTCGAGATAAATGAGTGCGAGATTAGTCAGTTTGACTGTACATTTCTGAAGTATTTTGTTTTGTTGTGATTTTGCAGAAATGTTTATGATTGGTGGAAACTAGCAGAGAAATTACAGGTGAGATTTCTTTTTCTTTATGTTTTAAAATTATATTTTCCATTCTTGACTTGTATACATAAACAAGTAGTTTATGAAATCCAAGACTTTTCACCAGTAAATCTCTATAAGAACTTTCTGATTATTGCTTGTAACAGAAATAAGTACCTTATAAGCCTATTTGCTGTTAAAGCTGATGCTGTTGTATAGTCTAGCAATGAAACTGGTCTCTAATTACTTATAAATATTCTATCTTTATCTTCTTTTGGAATACTTGCAATAAAATTCTCTGGGTATAAAATTAAAAAATTTAGAGATTATTTTTTATTAAAAATCCACCCAGATTTTTCCAAGAGAACTTATAAAATTTTATCAGGAATACATCCGAACAATGATCGATTTCATTTTTCATGTTTCTCAATGCTAAATCAGCATGGGTGAAATGATACACCTCTGCCAGCTAGATATCGATACAACATATGATACATGGCCTTCAATATGATATATTGTTGATACACATATCTTAATGGAAGTTTTATCTGTAGAAGGTATCTTGGTAGTAGTGTGGTGCTGTTTAAGACATGCTGACATATTTTCAATAAATCTTTCTTAACATTACATCAATTTAATTGGGTGCATGACTATCTTGGTCACAACTCTTTATTTTGTGCATTGCATTAATGTTTTAAAACATTTCATTTTCATGTCTTCACTTAAATTTGGAAGGTATTACAGGGTTCAGAATAGAATTTAAAATGAGTTTGCAATTTCTTTGTGCAAGACTGTTTTTGGGGGACTTCTCAGCTTTCAACCTTTTCACAATGCCTTCATCTATATGTTGATCGCATGACCAAATCCTCATGTGAATGGTGGGACTTGTAATCTGGAATCACAGTTCAACCTGGCTCCCACTGTGTGATTTCAATAGCTTCCCTTATTTTCTCCTTAAGTCTATTCTCTCTATTGGGTACTCAGATGTTTTTCCAGTAAGAACTATGCCATGACTCTTTGTAATGTTTACCATGGCTTTCAGGATTCTTTGTTGTTGTATAAGACCCATTCCTGACATCATTGTTTGATGAAGACATTGTTAAGGATGACAGCTTAGGGGTCAAAAGCTTATTTTGCAAAAGACACTGATCTATTTTAAGTTTCATAAATGGCAGAAGCCTGGAGCAGGTAACGATATTAAACTAGAACAAGTCACAGTATGGGAGTTGGAGTGACAAACAATGAAATTCTTCTTGAATCATATCTATTTCTATTGAGGTTGGGATGTCAGTACTTATTGTGTGCCATTCATTGAATACGCTACAGTTTGGAATGATAGTCACTGTTTTACTCTGGATTTTAACAATAACCACGATTCAGAATTGAACATAACATATTTTGGTGCATATCAAAAGTGTACACCTTACATTTAATTAAAATTGACAAGATGTGAAGCATTAGATAAATTCACGTAAAAGTGGTCATTAAATGATTAGAAAAGTACTTAAATCGTACATGCATAACAAAACCTAGAATGTCTTCTTTATATTGAAATGTCAGTCATTGAGCATACCAATGAAATAAGATAATAACCATGTTAATGGCAAAGTGAGGGAAGTGCTAGATTTTAATCCACTTAGTCACCTTATATTTCTTTTACATAATGGGGGCAAGTCCTGTCACAGCACACTGCACCAGCCTAGCTCTGAATTCTTTCTTGTTGAAAAGGAATGCCTCAGGAACTTGTGGGAGTTAGAGGGTTGTGAAGCATGTCCGACACCTGTATGTGGAGCCTAAAGGGCTGATAAGAGGTATATAGGGACTTGATAACCGAAACTCGACAAGTCAGATCCTGAGGACCCCATGACAACAAACATTAACATTGACTCCATACATGCACCGTTGGAAGCTGGTATGAAGTATATATATGCATAATAGTTGAGTATATATAAGTACTGACACAAATTGGGGTCAAGAAGCCAAGTTGTGAAATGTATGAAACTTGGCAGTGCCCCTTGGGAAGAGAGACTTGTGTGAGTTAGAGGGTTGTGCAGAGTGTCCGATGCCTGTATATGGAGCCTAAAGGGCTGATACAAGGTGTGTGGGACATACAACCGAAACTAGTCAAGTCTGATCCCAAGGATTGCCTTGGTAACAAATATGAGCCAATATCCCATACATAACCATGGGAAGCCAGCATGAAGCGTATGGCACATTAGTTGGTTAGACAAAAATAGACAAATTGGTTCAAGCAAAGTTGAATGCATGAACTTGGGCAATGTGCCTGAGAACAGAGCTGGAGCAGCATGCTATGAAAGAAATGCCCCAAACAAAACAACATGGTGGGTGGAGGGGAGGCGGTTGGTTCTTTTTACAGATAATTTATGTGAAATGCATGAAACTTGGCAGTGCCCAAACAGAGTGAAAGAAGAGCTGTGACTATGGAACAGTGTGACTGGAACGGAGGCCCCCAATTTTAAGTAATGTAGGGATATATATATATATATATATATATATATATATATATATATATATATATATGGATAATACCAATTAATAAATTTGTTCAACGCCTGAAACAAAACAGTTTAGACCTGCATGATCACCTGATGAGCATGAATGTAGAAATGTATGACTTACATAAAAGATAGCTGAAGCATGAATACATGATATTGTAAAGCATGAATACATGATATTGTAAAGCATGAATACATGATATTGTAAAGCATGAATAGCATTTACACAAACAAGTCCTACTTATTGAAGCTCACTCTGTGACATCTGTCTCTGGGCAAAGCTAATTCTATCTGGGTGCACATGAATATATCGGTTATATGTATTTGAGGACCATCGACCCAAGGTCTGGATAAGATGATCTGGAATCCCAGCCTTAGCTGCACTGGTTGCCGCACCCATGCGGAAAGAATGTCCATTATAACATTGTGAATCATAACCTAACCTGGACAAAATAGTTTTAACAGTAGTGATAAAGAAAGTTCTACTTAAAGCGCGACTATTGTCCATAAGAAACAGAGGATCACATGGGCGAGCTCCAGCTAATGTCCTAATATGATGGAAGTTCTTCATCACCCGGTATGGGCATATAAGGACATCACAATTCATAGCATTAATACTGACATCCACTCCCCTGCGGAAAACATCAGTCTTGGATACCCTAAGATGTAAAATGACTACCGTATTTTCCGCCCTATAAGTCGCTCCGGGGTATAAGTCGCGGGAGGGGGAAATCCAGATAATTTTGGAAAATTCAACAGATAAGTCGCTCCTGCGTATAAGTCGCTCCTGCGCACTTACCGTAATCACGGTTTTGATACTGCCGGCCATTGCATACGACTTAGTAATTCCAACAACGTGTAAGTATATTCTTGTTTGAAATTTTAAAAATAGAAATATAAGCAAATAAGATTTATAAATAATGTTTATTAAGTAAATAATAGCGCCACTGCACGATTTCCGTTTTCTTTCGCAAATGCTACGTTTAACTTAAATTCTGCATCATAACTTTTTCGCGTGGTAGTTGTTGGTGCCATGATTAAACTGTATTGACTTACGCTAACATAACAATTTTAAATCATACAACGTTATTGTGAAACTATCTTTTTTTAATGCTCCATGGTATGAACGGTCCGTATTTATATACCGGTCAATTCCACAACCCGAGCGAACTTCAAAGGCACTTTATAAAACAAATGAAGTTGTTCGCCAGCCTTCCAGTTTTTTTTTATTAATTACTTTGAAGTTCTCTCAATGAAGCCAGTCTCGGCATTCTGGTCAATTTCCACAACCCGAGCAAACTTCAAAGGCACTTTATAAAACAATTGAAGTTGTCCCTCAGCCTTCCAGTTTTTTTATTAATTACTTTGAAGTTCTCTCAATGAAGCCAGTCTCGGTATTCCGGTCAATTTCCACAACCCGAGCAAACTTCAAAGGCACTTTATAAAACAATTGAAGTTGTCCGCCAGCCTTCCAGTTTTTTTTATTAATTACTTTGAAGTTCTCTCAATGAAGCCAGTCTCGGTATTCCGGTCAATTTCCACAACCCGAGCGAACTTCAAAGGCACTTTATAAAACAATTGAAGTTGTCCGCCAGTCTTCCAGTATTTTTATTAATTACTTTGAAGTTGTCTCAGTGAAGCCAGTCTCGGTATTCCGGTCAATTCCACACCCAGAGCGAACTTCAAAGGCATTTTATACGACAACTGAAATTGTTCGCCAGCCTTCCAGTTATTTTTATTAATTACTTTGGAGTTCTCTCAATGAAGCCAGTCTCGGGTTAATCCAGAATTTTTTTTATAAACTATTGAAGTAAATTATGAAGCGCTACCGGTACATTTAAATACATATATTGTAGCGACATCTGACCAACACTTTGCTTGAAGCACGTGGTGAATAATAAAAGGAAAACAATGGCAATCGTAATTTCAATATTTTTTAAAATTAATAACAACAAATTTTAACACATATATATTATAACTAAATAATATTTGATTATTTAATTTGATATTCTTGTAGTCTAATACTTACGTGTATGTAAGTTTCGAGCAATTGGCTTGCCGGTATACCGTAGATGCATTCGCTATAACACAGCATCACTGCGCATGTCATATCGGTCGTTAAAAAAATTTATTTATCGTATAAGTCGCTCCTGCGTATAAGTCGCACACGTCATTTGAAAGAAAAAAACGAAAAAAAGTAGCGACTTATACCCCGGAAAATACGGTAGACGCTTATCCATATGGAATATTATATCCGACATACATAGATTGGTTGCTGTAGAAAATTGCGAACCATGAATAGTAAATTCACTGCAGCGCAAAAACGCATAAAAAGCAAGTGCACAAGCAGTTTGAAATAAGAGTTTAGTGTAATCACTCAGACCATAGTGTTCCAAACTGCCATATGTTACACAATGTATCATATGTAATAGGAAGGCGTTTCTGTCGAGAATCACCTTGCACCTTTCTGATGCCTTTCAAAATATTTTGTAGTCTAAGTAAGGAGCTGATATTTGATAATGGTGTGCTGACATCAAGTTGCTAGTATGAATGCCGAATACTGGCAAGATAAAGTTTTATAGTTTTATATATCAGGTGCAACATCTGCGTACAATGTGCAATGAAGTAAATCAATGTGTCCTCGTTTACAACGGGGGGCAAACTTGATCCTGGACTCCACAATCCTACCATTAGCAAGAAGGACTTGAAGGTTTGGAATCCTGTTGAATACGCACATCTGGTGCCCTTGGTTAAAGAAGAATCCCACAAGAAATTCACAGTAGGTTCTAGGTGAGCAGTAGTGTTGCAGGAGGAGGGCACCTACATGGTTGATGTTCTGCTGTGGGCGCTAGCTGCCGGAATCGTGTAATCTGTACACAAGATAATGCATCAGCTATAGCATTTTTCTTCCCTGGTATATGTTCAGCATATATAACAAATCCATTAGTGGCAGCTGTCAAAGTCAGCCAGCACATAAGTTTCATAATGTCAGGACTCTTAGATCTGCCTTTCTTAATAATTGCCACCGTAGTCTCGTTGTCTCAGTGGAAGAGTATTTTCTTTTGCCTCCACTCTTGCCCCCACAACACTGCTGCTACCACGATGGGATACAATTCACAGAAAGCTATGGACAGTTTATGGTCTAGTAAAGGATGTAGTTCTTCTGGCCATGGCTGTGCAAACCAGCGACCTCTAAAGTAACCCCCAAAACCAATTGACCCTGAAGCATCAGTGTAAAGTTCCAGATCAGAAGAATTAGATATTGCATCATTATAAAATAGAGAAATCCCATTCCACTGATTGAGAAAACTACTCCACATCTGTAAATCTTTCTTACATTCTCTAGAAACATGTATGTGATGATGCAACTCCCTAACAGATGTCAATATTTGCAATAAATATGAGACAAATGTCCTGCCTGGGACATTTACACGACAGGCAAAATTCAAGTGTCCCAGGAGACTTAAAAGTTCACGTTTAGTTACAGATTTTATTTTGATGAATTGAGCCAGAAGATTTCTAATTCTGTCTATTTTCTCTTCTGGTAATTTTGCTTGCATGGTTAAGGTATTCAGAGTTACTCCTAAATAGTCTAAACACATGGTAGGACCAAGAGTCTTATGAGGAAAAGTGGAATTCCCAAACGAGCAAACAGCATTGTCATGATGGCCATGGTTCTATCAGCCATGTGGTGCGGGTGATCAATTGTAAGGAAGTCATCCAACAAATATAGCAAATACTCAATACTATAATTATTCACTGCAATCCAACTTATAGCTTCTGACAGTTTGGTGAAAATCTTTGGTGAAGACCGAGAACCAAACACTAGACGTACATAGAAATAATACTGATTGTTCCATTTAATGCCATGATATGGCCACAAACTAGGGTGTATGGGTATGAGTTTAAAAGCATCACAAATGTAAAATTTACATAACCATGCCCCTGTACCTGCTGTTTTAATTGTCTTTATGGCATCATCGATCTTTACATATTTCATGGAAAATTCATGCTTGTCAATCAAGCTATTAAGGCTCGAGTGTTCTTGATTATTATGCGGGGCAGAGAGATCAACAATTAGTCTCTTTTTTTTTTCTGGAGTATTTACCCTCGACGATGCCTATGGGATTTACTCTGTAAATGGGGTAAGGCGCAGAATCAAAAGGTCCTATCAGAAATCCCTTTAGTTTCTCCTGCTCTATAATATCTTGAACTATGTGTGGCTGGGTTCTAGCAGACAATAAATCTGTACATTCAAAAGTTGCTGAAGGTACTCCCTGCATACCTGTATGAAAACCCTCTCGCAAACCATTTATTAAATCTGTTACAAAATCTAAATCAGTATGAGCATGGAGTTCTTGATGAAGAACATCAACATTTATTGGGGTAGTGGCCAATGTAGGGATGGAAGAAGCATAGTTTATGTGTGTCTTGTCTAGCACCAGACTAGGGAAAGAATATAGTCAGTCCTTATTATTCGTTCTTTTAACCATACTTGATGTTTTAATGGGGTTCTCGTTCTTGGCTCTATGTTCACAAGTACTCTGTGGGTGGTCATTCTTGCAGAATTTACATAAATTGCAGTAAAGTCTGCTACACTGGGTCTCATTGAAATTGTTACATATTTGTTTCCCATTGAGCGAAATTTTTTGACGGCCACGCCGATCCATTGAAGTATAATTGGCAGCATTGAAATTAGAGTATTTGTTATTCCTCTTAGATTGTTGTGCATTCCCAGGCATTGTGAGGTTAGCTGGACAGAAGCTACTCGAGTGCAGAGTACTATTGCAATGCATGCAAACCTCAGTCTTTCTGCCAGAGAAAATCGATAGAAACAACTCTGTATCGCGGGAAGACCAATCTACAACAATATTATGTTGTACTAAATACTGTGCAGCTTTGCGAGAGAAAGCATTACGGTACTCATAGAAACCATTTCCACCATATTTCTGATTTAGTTCATCAATCAAGTTGGCATAAGAGTTTAATTCAGGCCTCCTAAATGAATAGACTTCGCAAATAATGTTTCTGTATTTAGAGAAGGCCTTACGAAATTCCGAAATATTAAGTGTGCCTGACAAACGAGGGTCACTGTCTTTTACTACAATTTGGCTGCCACCCTGCTCGATAATTTTTGTCTCAGAGCTATTGTCCAATCCTGGTATTAGCAGTAGGGCAAGATTAACATGCTTACCAGTGATGATATCTTTATGTATATTGCTAGGTACGATTTCCACTGGAGGGAGTTTATCCACAGGCACGGCGTAAGGTACTGTTTGTAGGGATCTCGTGTCATCTCCGCGCCTAGCAAAGGCCGATTGAAGGTTAAAGTTACTATGCGACTGACCTGTATTCTCGCCAGCCAGAGACCATGAAGCTTGTGAAGCTGTTGTACTTAGCGCTGATACGGCAGTCGTTGCGGAAGACTGTGTCAATGCGGCGACTGATGCTTGTAATCTGCTGCTGCTGCTTTGTTGTTTTATAGTAACCACCGGCCACTAAGGGTCATATGGGCTACTTTTATATCCAGCATATCGCTGGACATTTATTTTCCCTTGGGGAGGGGTCGCTACTCCCCCCCTTCGGGCATTTATGTGCATACTAGTGCACTTATTAATTTTAGGCGTTATACCGAATTACTAATAAGTAACTATCGGTATAGATGTAAGCCCTGGGGCAGGTAGGTAAGTGCCCACCCACACCTCCCCCCTATCAACTTTGAATGGTACATGTCAGGACGAGGAAAAGGCGGAAACGGTCCCGGTCAGGCTCCAACAAACATCCAAGGCATCACCAACCACGCAACCCGCAGCCCCGCACGCAGGGGCGGGGCGCAACTCACTCCTGGCCCCATCCACGCAGAAACACGATGCGCCCCCAAGGCACTCCCAGAGCACACAATCCCCGACGCAGCAACACACGCCGTACACGCGGAGAGAAAGACAGCACGAGCCACGGATGACGCCCACACCAGCAACTAAGGTCTCGCTTTATTTTACGTCAAATTCAGTCCAGTTATGCTAGTGGACGCCCTAAGCCAATACTGTGTGAGCCACCTGTGTAATTGTATCGAGTTTTTTTTTAGTTACGAAATTTCCTATCACCTATCACTATGCCCTAGTTATGTACAGAGTGTACGGTGTAGTCCCTACCAGGCCAGGGATAAGCCCTTCTTACGAGTGCAAATCCCCCTAGGAAAAAACAAAAATCCTGCTCTAGGGTGTCAGAGTGACTGTGAGTTTGGTCTGATTAGGTTGTCGTAAGTTTTGAATTTTGTGGGTGTGGCTCGAAAGGTTCATATTTGTTTTAGTGGTTAATCAAATGGAATTCTCATGCCAGTTTTCATTGCGAGAATTCAGTGTCTAAGAACATGTAGCATAAAATATAGACAGGACAGTACAGACGAACAGACAGAGATTTAGAATGGGGTGGAAGGGGTTGGTCGGCTTCCCTGCAGGACTGACTGGGTTAGGCACAGAGCTGTACCAGGCTATACACCTGTGCGGGCCCCAGTCCAGGCGATTCCCATTATGGGAAAGGGCCTTTTTCCTTGCAGTTTCACCAACTTTCCCCTATTCCCGGAGAATAAATAAATAATAAATTAAATTAATAATTTTAGAGGGATAGATGTAAAAAATGGGGAAAAGTTTTGGTCGGCTTCCCTGCAGGACTGACCGGGTTAGGCACAGAGCTGTACCAGTCTGTACACCTGTGCGGGCCCCGATCCAGGCGATTCCTAGTTATAGGAAAGGGCCTGTTTCCTTGCAGTTTCACCAACTTTCCCCTATTCCCCGAGAATAAATAAATAAATATAGGAGTATAAGAATGAAAAAGGGGGGAAGTGTAGGATGGCTTTTGTTTAGGCTTGATTGACTGGGTTAGGCACAGAGCTGTACTAGGCTGTACACTTGTGCGATCCCTAGTCCATGCGGTTCCTGGTGTGGGAGAAGAGGGGTGTGGGGTGTGTTGTTTTTATTTATTAGAACACACATATTAGCACTTTGAAAGTTTATGATAGCCATAATAAGGGCTGTTGACTGTGGATTAGGTCCGCTTCGCTCTTCTCGTTCTGATGTTCCTTTCCTTGTGTTTCAGTTCATACGTTGTCTCTGATGTTACTATTTTCCAGCCTGCAGCTTGTGTATCTGGTGATCTTCCTGCTCTCCTTGGGTTGATTGCCTCCTTGAGTTGATTGTATATTCTTTTGTGCCATTATATTCCTACGTAAGCAGCCCCATGACTGGTTGTTGTGAGTGTATGTCTTTATTTCCGTTTATATGGTTTTATTTAATTTTGGATGTTTGTGGCTTTGTGCTACCGGCCCTGATAGTCTTGGACTTTGACTACCTTATATGCACTGTAATTTGAGGGTCTACTAGTTATTGTACTGTTGTTTAGATGCAGCCTTGTGCTGCGGGCCCTGATAGTCTGGACTTTAACTACCTTATATTCTCTATTTGAGGCCGTACGGGGTGCACCTATTTTAATTATGTTATTCGTTATTACTCATTTCGTTACTGGATTATTGGTCAGGGTCGATCTAGTCTTAGGTATTCGTATGTCATGGGGCTGCGTATGGTACTTTTTTTGTTGTGTAAGGATGTATAGGAAGGTGAGTAGAGTTCTTTAACCTATTTTTGTGACCGTGCCAGTCTTAATATGGTATTTTTTTGTTGCTTATTATTGCCTTTGTTTTTAGATTTGCCTTGCCTTTTATCAGGGTTTTCTAATGGGGGATTTAATACTACCTGCCAGTGTCATAGTGGTTGTATACCTGTTGGTACATTATTTAATAGTTGTATAGCCTAGTTTTAATCTTATGATTAAAAGTTCATTTATTTTTACTACTTGTTGGTTATTGTTATTTTGCCTAATATTTGTCAAGCGGGATCCATTTATCTTACACTTCTGGGTTTTGAGTTTGGGTGTATGAAAATTCGCTTTTGCGTAAGGTCTTTTTATGACCCCTTATTTTCACCCCCCCCCCTTCCTCCTTTCCCGGGGGTGCTCGAGGGTAGGGCCGCTTGATTTTTGTGTAATTAATATATTTAGTGGCGCTATCGGGCTTAGAGTATGGGTGTTTTGTAGATTTGCATTTGCAGAAGGTCTGTTATAGACCTCTTATGGACACTTCCCCTCCCTCTTTTCCCGGGTAGCGCTCCATATGCTATTTATCTGCTTTTATTACTGTTAGGATTAAGGTACTGATTTTTAGGTGTTTTAGTATTTTCCCCCTGTGTTAAATTTTATCCCATATTCCTGAATTATGCAATAGGTCCATGATGTTATGGATTGTTGTTCTTAAATTAGCTTGATCCAGTCTTAATATTTCTGGGTATGCACTGGGGCCTTTACTTTTGTATTGGTTTTTTTTGGAACACTTGTCTTTCATTTATATTTGCTTTTCAAGCATTAAAGATATGTGGGAGGTCTTCTGGTATTTTGCAGTGATGGCAGTTTATGTTATGTGGGAAGGGTCCTAGGTATTTTCCAAAGCTGTTTGCCAGCTTTGTTTTGCCTATCAGAATTCTATTTATTTTGATTTGTTCTTGTCTTGTGCTTCCCAGCGTTATAGGGTTTCTGTCTACTTTTTTAATGATTTGTTGTATGATTTTCCCTTGGCTTTTAGTGTGCCAATCGTTTTGCCTGGTTGTATCTATCATAATGCGAATTTGGCTATAGATCTCTGTTTTGCTGTATTTTAGTTGTATACAGGTGGGGTCGTTTAGTTTTTCATTTGCTAGTTTATCCGCTAATTCATTCCCCTTTATGTTTATGTGCGATGGCACCCAAAGGAAATCTATTGTTATGTTTTGAGAGTTTAGTTGTGTTAAGGTTTGTTGTAGTTCTAATAAGAAGTTATGTCTAGAGTGGGTATTATTGTTTTTAATCGATTGTAGGACGCTGAGTGAGTCGCTGACAATCAGGGTCTTGGGGGGTCGGTTAAGTTGTATCCATCTCAAGGCCCCTAGGATGGCCCAGAATTCAGCCGTGTAAATGGAGCAATGCATTGGTAGTCGATTGCCCATTTGTATGTTTTTCTGGTTCTGCGGTTCTGGAGCCATCTGTGTAGATCTTGAGATGGTGTTTGTACTTTTTATTAAGTTTTTCAGTGGCAATCATTTTCAAGTAGTGTTGGTCTTGTTGTTTGTCTCCTCTGTTTCTTAGGGAGAGATTATTATTATTATTTGTCTCTACATTAAAAATGTTTATTTTGGTTAATTTGGTGAGCTCATGTACCATTTTGCCATATGAATTGTTATTTTTTAGTTTTTTGATGATTGGTATATTGCATTTATTAATAGCTTCTAAAGTGGGGTGGGTTTTATTTAGTGTCGACAGCCGGGTTGCATATCTTAACATGAGCTCCTGCCTTCTCTATGATAAGGGCGGTTCCCCTGTCAAGACCTGCAACTCTGCTGTAGACGTGTTAGGTAGCGCGCCAGTGGCTAGCAGGAGTGCCCGGCGCTGTATTTTTTCAAGTTTTTTAAGTTGCGTTGGTGATGCAGCAGCGTATATCTGCGACCCATAGTCTAGTTTAGACCTAATCAGTGCTCGATATAGTGTCATTATTGTTTTTTGGTTAGCTCCCCATTGTGTTCCTTGTATATTTTTGAGTAGGTTAAGATCTTTTTTGCACTTTTTTACTAGGTCGTCTATATGGTATGACCAAGTGAGTTGTTGGTCATAGTACATGCCCAGGAATTTTGTTACTTTTACAAATTTAATTGCCTGATTTTGTAACGTTAGCTTAGGATATGTTAGAAATTTTTTCCTAGTGAAAGTGAACAAGACAGCTACTGTTTTTTGATGTGAGAATTTGAATCCCCATTTGTCGGCCCATTCTCCTATTCTATTTAGGCTAGTTTGTAATTCAGATATGACTTTATTGCTGGAGGGGTTGCCTGCTCTCCATAGTGCACTATCGTCGACGAATTGTGATATACCAATTAGTGGTGTGGCCAAGTTAAGATCAAGGTCGTTTATCATTAGATTAAAAAGGGTGGGGCTGAG
Source organism: Unio delphinus (assembly GCA_029339505.1). Taxonomy (NCBI): domain Eukaryota; kingdom Metazoa; phylum Mollusca; class Bivalvia; order Unionida; family Unionidae; genus Unio; species Unio delphinus. Next base: position 432,611 of record JAQISU010001244.1, read on the forward strand.
TACACTTCCTTGTGGAGTTCCATTTTCAAGGATGTATTCGTCAGAGTATGTTTCCCCTACCCTGGTTATAATCGTGCGGTTTGTGAGGAAATTTTGAATGAAATTGAAAATTTGTCCTGTTATGCCATAGTGGTTTAGTTTTGCTATTAGTCCTTTAGTCCATACCAGGTCGAAGGCTTTTTCTAGGTCTAAGAATACCGAAATGAGGTGTCAGTCCGCAGGCCTCTTGTTGTTAAAGGCTACTTTAATGGCGGCTTCCAGTTTAATTAGTTGGTCGGTGGTGGATCTGTTGTTTCGGAATCCACATTGATTTGGAGATATCAAGTTATTGCTCTCCAGGTGATGTTTAAGTCTATTATTTATGATTGTTTCCATTATTTTGCATATATTGTTTGTTAAGGAGATGGGTCTATAAGAGTTTACATCGTTGCTATCTTTGTTTGGTTTTAGTATGGGGATTACGATAGCTGTTTTCCATTTCTGTGGTATTATGCCTGTCCTCCAGATGGTATTTAACATATGAATGATCAGGTGTATACAGGGTCTAGGTAGTTTTTTATACATTATATAGCCTAAGGTATCTTTTCCAAGTGAGGTGTCGCTTTTAGTTTTGAGAGCATTGTTCCATTCATGTACTGTTATTTCGTCATTTAGGGGCGATTCTTTCGGTCCTTGGTCCGTAAACATATTTTCAAATTTGGTTTCAGTCAGTTTCCTATGTTTTTGAAATTCCATCGTGTGGTTATTGTTACTGCTCATTAGTTGGAAGTGTTTAGCTAGTGAGTCTGCTTGTTCTTTGGGATTGTTAGTGTTGTTAAGCTTAGGGGTGTTGTTAGTATGTTTTCCCCTGATGTTCCTAATTTTGTCCCATACTTGTTTTGAGTTAGTTTGTAATGCCGCTAGCTGTTGTTTTATAGCTGCCATGTCAGCCATGTTTGGATCACGTGTTTCAGCCGCTTGCAGGTCACGTGATGGAACTGTTGAAAATGCATTTGAAAAACTTGGCTGGTCACGTGATAATGCTCCTGAACACAAAGAAACACCCATTTGCTGTACATTATTCTTGTAAAGTTGAAGAAGGTTCTTTTTTTCTAAGGGAAACTGAAACCTTAACGTTCTTCTCAGCTAACTGTTTAACCAGTTTCGATACTGGCCAATTTTCGGGAATGTCCGCCCAAGTTGAATTCACCACACTACTGGCACCATCATTAAGTTCGGTATTATACCACTGGCCAAACGATTAACAGTTCGTCTTGTTCTACGAGAAGCCATTGTGCGCTGAATAGATATATGCTTCACAAAATAAAGAGTTAAATATATGGAAACGACAATCGGAAATAATTCTTTTTACAGATAATTTAGTGTAACACTAGCACTGATAGGTACGTCTTTGTTGCATCCAAGCCACTGTATCACTGCCAAAAAACCAGCTGATGAATGTTAGATCATGTGTTCTAATTCCGTCATCCGATTGGTTCAACATGAACATATCTAAAATTAGTAACTGACCTCGTGTTTGGCAGAACCACCACAGACAAAGAGGGGCCCAAACAAGGGGCCAGATTAGAATGCATTGTGCGTTATTCAAACTATATCTAACCAGTTAAATTACAAAATAAGATAATAACCATGTTAATGGCAAAGTGAGGGAAGTGCTAGATTTTAATCCACTTAGTCACCTTATATTTGCTAATTTATAGAAGATGTGTGATAATAATAATAATAATGCTTTATATATAGAGGGTGACTCATTAGTCAAGGAATATTCTCCCTTGAGGCCCTCGTAAGGTGAGTATAACAATGCACTTTATATGAAGATAGCAATATTTAGTGCTTATTTTAGCATGTGCTGTTTTAAAATACTAAATTCCATTATCTATTAGTTACACATGCATGCTCATGATATCTCTTCTTAAATACTCTAATATTTTCAGCCGATTTTACATGTAGTGAAAGCTTATTCCACAGAACTGTACCAGAGTATTGAAAACTCTTTTTAAATTCCTCTGTTCTTGGTTTTGGTACTAGAAGGTTTCCATGTGATATTGATCTCAACTGGTATTGTGTTGTAAAAGGCCTGAATAAGCCCTGAAGATACTCTGGTGCAGTTCCATGTTGACATTTATATAAAAGAACTGCCTTGTGAAAATCTATCCTGTCATATATTGTGGACCATCTGAGTTCAGTAAATAATGCTTTTGAGGGATGATCAACAGATACATCTATAATTACATGTGCTGCTCATTTCTGGAGTTTATAAATCCTGTCAAGCTCAGATTTAGCACAGTTTCCCCATACATTAGAACAGTAATCCATTGTTGGAAGAATATATGATGTGTAGTATAGATTGTGAGTTTCCATAGGTAAATATTTCTTGATTCTGCTAAGAAGGGCAATTTTGGATGACAGTGTTTTACAAAGCTTATCAATATGGTCATTCCATAATTATATTATTATCTGTGGACACACCTACAAGCCTTTCATGTTTGACATTTTCTAATGGATGATTATTTATTGCAAGAGATAGTTTTGGGTTCCCTGACTTGTGTAGCTTTTATGTCACCCCCAGAATCATACATACTTGTTTTACCTTCATTAATTACCATCCTATTTTGTTGTGCCCAGTTTTGGACTCTAATAAGGTCTGAGTTTAATCTTGTTTGGATAACTTCAGTATCAGAACTAGGTGTATACAAGGTTGCATAATCTTCAAACAAATCTGTATTTGTGTATTCATTATTTATTGGTAGATCATTGATATAGATAAGAAAGAGGAGAGGGCCGAAAACTGAACCTTGAGGGACTCCTGAATGAATAGTGCGAGTTTGAGAGCTAATATTGACAATGCTTACTTGTTGAGACCTTTGCTTTAGGTGTGATCTAAACCAGTTTAAAGAAGGATTGTCAAACCTGTTAACAGTTCAACTTTTGCAGCAGACATAAATACCAGTAAATGCATATGCATGTTAGGTATTACTGACTGACATAATACCAGTAAATGCATATGCATGTTTAGGTGTTACTGACATAAATTCCAGTAAATGCATGTTTATGTGTTACTGACATAAATACTGGTAAATCATGTGCATGTTTAGGTGTTATCGATAAATACCAGTAAATGCATATGCATATTTATGTATTACTGACATAAATTCCAGTAAATGCATGTTTAGGTGTTACTGACATAAATACTAGTGAATGCATATGCATGTTTAGGTGTTACTGATAAATACCAGTAAATGCATATGCATGTTTAGGTGTTACTGATAAATACCAGTAAATGCATGTTTAGGTGTTACTGATAAATATCAGTAAATGCATGTTTAGGTGTTACTGATAAATACCAGTAAATGCATGTTTAGGTGTTACTGACATAAATACCAGTAAATGCATGTGCTACTGACATAAATACCAGTAAATGCATGTGCATGTTTAGGTGTTACTGCCATTAATACAGGTAAATGCATATGCATGTTTAGGTGTTACTGACATAAATACCATTAAATGCATATTTAGGCTGACAAGTTTTCATTTAAATTAATAAAAGACAAATGGTTTATAATTGTTCATTATTTCGGAAGATGAAAGTAACTTATATAGGACAAGTATTGATTTGTATTGATTCTTCACCTCTAGTATTGATGAGTGTTGATATGGAACAAATATTGATACATCAATATATCAATTAGTCATTATTACCCCTATAAAACATTTAAAGAAATTACAAGTTTTTCTCAGCAGCTGTAAGTTTTTTTTAAAATCATGCATGAAGAAGCATTAATTTTGCTTTTATATAGTTTACAGATTGTACATTGTTTTATAGAACATTATTTTGCATATCAATCATAATTAAATTTATTGAGAGATTCAAAGAAACAAAAACTTTTAAGACATTATCATATACATACTCTTATTATGTATATATAACTGAAAGAAAACAAATGGTTATTGCACAGCAATACTTTACATCACACACCTGGATCAAACATTGTTGATAATTTGCATAAAAAAAAGCTTTGAAATATAAAGGTCTAGGGTAAAGATTGCTTGGACACAATTTTCAATTCTAATCCATGTACCTTTGCCACTGTTTGTGGATGATTACATGAGAAAATAAATCTTTCAACTATGAGTTTAAATAATGATTAAAGTGTAACTGAAGAAGAAAAATCTTTATTGCATAATAGTTTTTGTTCTAGACCATGTACATCTATGTATCTTGTGGAGAGTTTGAACACTGAACAGTTGGTATGGAAGAGGCCTAATGAATTTGTGGTCAAAAAGTAAAAGGTCACTCACTTCAGCTTTGAAACAAAGGGATTTGCTGATTGACCTTTGTTTTAGAATATGTAACTTGGTCAAAATAGTTTCTCAAGTTGTAGTTAAAACTGTGCTTAGAGATTATTTGAATCACCTATCTTTTCAAATATTTATTTCAGTTCGTATATTATGCCATACAACTTGTCAGTTAAGGGTAAGCAGCAGATAGCTTTTAGTTCTTTTGGAACTTCTACAACTATGTGCATATATTACCAGCTCTCACTCTAAGATTTTATTCTTGCAGAGGACATTTAGATGCAGTTATTTGTAAGTATAGAAGGAAACAATATCAGTCAAACAATGTTTTATCTTGTGCAGGAATACAAAAAGAAGTTCCTGTCTTTGTGGAGATCACAAGAGCTGGATGCTTTGATATGTCCTGGTTTTGCATTCCCTGCTGTACCCAATGGAGCAGTCTTTAATGTTTTAGGTACCATGTTAGCTCATCAGGGTATAAGGCCATAGTATCATCAGTATTTGTTTTAGGTACCACGTTAGCTCATTAGGGCAAAAGACCAAATATGGTCAGTCTTTAATGTTTTAGGTACATTGTTAGCTCATCAGGGCATAAGGCCAAAGTATGGTCAGTCTTTAATGTTTTAGGTATATTGTTTGCTCATCAGGGCATATGGCTATAGTATGGTCAGTCTTTAATTTTTAAGTGCCTTGTTAGCTCATCAGGGCATAAGGCCATAGTATAGTCAGTCCTTAATGTTTTATGTACCTTGTTAGCTCATCAGGGCATAAGGCCATAGTATGGTCAGTCTAATGTTTTATGTACCTTGTTAACTTGTCAGAGTATAAGGCCAAAGTATGGTCAGTCTTTAATGTTTTAGGTATATTGTTAGCTCTAGTCAGTCTTTAATGTTTTAGGTATATTGTTAGCTCATCAGGGCATATGGCTATAGTATGGTCAGTCTTTAATGTTTTAAGTACCTTGTTAGCTCATCAGGGCATAAGGCCATAGTATGGTCAGTCCTAATGTTTTATGTACCTTGTTAGCTCATCAGGGCATAAGGCCAAAGTATGGTCAGTCTTTAATGTTTTAGGTATCATGTTAGCTCATCAGGGCATGTGGCCATAGTATGGTCAGTCTTTAGTGTTTCAGGTACCTTGTTAGCTCATCAGTGCATTAGGCCAAAATATGGTTACTCTTTATACGGCTAAAGTATGGTCAGTTTTTAATGTTTTAGGTACCTTGTTATCTCATCAGAGCATTGTTAATCTTTAATGTTTTGTATACCTTGTTTGCTCATTTGGGCATAAGGCCATAGTATGGTCAGTCTTTAATGTTTTAGGTACCTTGTTATCTCATCAGGGTATAAGACCATGTTATGTTAAGTTTTTAATGTTTTAGGTACCATGTTAGCTCATTAGAGCATAAGGCTATAGTATGATCAGTCCTTAATGTTTTAGGTACCTTGTTAGCTTATTAGGGTATAATGCCAAAGTATCGTCAGTCTTTAATGTTTTAGGTACCTTGTTAGCTCATCAAGGCATACGGCCATAGTATGGTCAGTCTTAAATGTGTTAGGTACCTTGTTAGCTCATCAAGGCATACGGCCATAGTATGGTCAGTCTTTAATGTGTTAGGTACCTTGTTAGCTTATCAAGGCATGATAAGCTTATGTTGTGCACCATCCATCATCTGTCAACAATTGCTGATTCCAAAATTTCCTTAAAGTCAACTAACCAATCTCAACCAAACATTGCAGATATCAGCCTGACATGAAGAACCCACCATTAAATATGATGACCATTAAAAGCAGAAAAAAATTAAGTCTTTTAATGCCTTGATCTCAAGAACCACTCAGTAGAATAAAGTGAAAGTTTAACAGAATGCATCTTTGCATGATAATCTTTCAAGTTTGCACAATGATGCTTATCTACGTAACTAATGACTGTTTTCATATGTCAACCATTAAGCTTCTGGCATAATCATTACGCTTTTTTTCACTGAACTTTGCCTTATGCATAAACGTATGTGGATTAAGCTTTTTCTGTATATCCACCTTCCAAAAAACATCAATTACCAGTATTTGTTTTCTCATTTTTGATAACATTCCATTAATCCGACATACAGTAATTTTAGAAAAGACGGCTTCTACGTACCTACATTATTAGAGTTCGCTTGTCCTTGGACTTGCATGACTTTTTCTAATAGTATCATGTTCTTTTTATAGCAACTATTCTATTATGCCGGTTTTATTTTTAAACTTGCGACCTCGTATTCTATTTATAGTAGTTTATAGCATAGTGAGGAAAAAACCGACTGGTTTTCTAATTTTAATCTTTACATGCAGATTCTTTATTCTAATTCATATTTAGTGCAGAACCAGTCTAAAGGTATATGGCACTAAAAAGTATAATTTATTTTAGAGAACAGGATACTTAGCTTTAAAATTGATTCCAGACAAGTGAGTGATATCAGGCCCACTTAGTCCTTCTTTCTGTCTTTTTTTTTTACCATATTTTGTTTATGTATGTTGTGTGAGAGATTATGTAATGCTGTCATCAACATGGACATTAACATACACTATACACTGTTAATATGAGAGATCAATTTTATACAAGTCTTAATTAGACTAGGATGAGTCAGAATTTTGCAGAATAAAATGTTATGGATACGTTGTTTTGTGTTTTGCTTTTTTATTTTAACTCGCTAGTGTGGCAGAAAATTGTATAGATCAGCAGTCAATTTATTGTCTTGGTCTGATTGCCTTGGATAGGTTTATTCAGGTGGTTTTTCACCTGACAGTACAAGATGATTAGATGACTTGTATGTTGGAAAATACAATTCAAGCAATAATATGGTGGATTGGATATACTATATTTGATTCCTATTTGACAAAAAAAAACATTCAAGCCATTATTTAATTTAGTAAGAATCTGTGTATGGAAAACAGCTTAAAAAAAACAAGCAAAACACAGTATTATATTTGCATATCCCCAAAAGTAAACATTCCATTTCATTTGCAAGTTGTCTATATATATATTATACCAGATATTGTAAAAAAATAATTTAGTAGCCATCAAGGAGAATATCTCTGTGTCACCACTCTGCCTACCATACAGTATTTTCTGATTACCACTAGGTGGAGTGACCTACACTGCCTTGTACAACCTTCTAGATTATCCTGCTGGAACGGTGCCTGTCACCAAGGTTACAAGGGAGGATGAGGCAGGAATGAAGGATTATCCAAACACGACAAGATATGAGAGCTTTATTAAGAAGGTAAAATATCATACCAATTTATGTTTTCTTTCAATTGTAATAATAAAATAGTGATTTGTTAAAGGTTTTCTTTCATGTATTCATCTCAAGTGAGCATGTGGTGTCTTGATCTAGTAATTGAATTGTAAAATATTCTGCCATTTGTTCACATATATAGCAGTGTTGCCACACTGTTGGGAAATGGGGGAAAAAGTCGGCTGAAAGAATAGGTTTGTTTTCTCATTGGGAAACATCCATTTATTATGCAGACATCTATCAGAGTTGGGAGAAAATTGAGAATTTCTCATTGCCAGTTAGGAAAGAAGTGTAATCAGGTCTAGCTTAACTGATTGTGGGTTTAATTCATTGAATATCAGGGGTGCAGATTTCCATTGTCCAATTTTGTCAGAGTTGGACATTTGTTCTTATGAATAAGCATCTTTTGTATGGTTAGTTTTCTGTGGACAATAAAATTGTGGCCTGTAACTTACAAAGGGCAGTAGTTCCTGTTTCGTCTGAGTAATGTTTTTACAAGTGCCATTAGTTATTGCCTGCATGTACTGTATGCCTGTGTGTGCTGCAGTATAGTGTGAGCTAAAAATGATCTATTGGTACTGAAAACACCCAACATCTGTGGATATAATCCATGAAAGAAGACAGTACTGGTTTAGATGATAAATATCTTTTGATGGTTACATCACCAATATCCGTTTTCAGAGGCTTCTGAGAAAGTGTAGTAATAAGAGCAGAGGAGAATATTTACTTGCTCAGCATAATAAATTGGAAAATGCAGATAATTTTCATAATTATTGCAAAGATATGTTATAAAGTCTTTAAATACGTATGAATACTGTATACTGTACAATAATAACCAAATTCTAAAAAAAATGACAACCATTAATTACTGTGTTGAAGGCATTTATGAGCTGTATGATTTTTACTATTATGAAATGTAAGAGAAACCCCTTAACTGCAAACAAAACCAGTGGATTGTAACAAGGACATTATTAACAGACCCCAAAATGCAAAGCGCAGTATGTTATTATAATGTAAAGGCCAGATAAGTTTTAATTTTCCTTCCTCTTCCCGACTGCTGTGATCAGTTCAAAGTCTTTTATATCAACACTAACACCCCCGTTACATTGTTCCAGTCACTGATCATGATGTTGCCACATTTCTGATAATTGCACTCACTTAAAGTTGAACATTTCGGTGAAAGCATTCTTTGTTTCGATGGTACAGATGTAAATTTCAATTCCCTTATTATAATAAGTCGCCAATAATGTCAGCAATCAACCTGCACCTCAGCTTTGTTTGCTAAAGTTCAGGTGTAAAAATCCCCACTCACACAATTTGCATTTGAAGTACCCATGAAGTTTCCATCAAATGAATATTCCCCATTTGGTATTATCCTTTTCTTGAAACTAGTTTTCTCAGTAATTCAACTGCTAAGAATCCTCTATAATTGTTGTATTTAGGTATAGGACTGACAGGGGAAATAACCCACTTCTGGCTTCCCGATTTTTGATGGAGGAAAAAAATAGTATTTTTTCGAAGTGTTGAAAATTTTGAAAGTTCTATTTTCATACATTTAGAGGAGGTAATGCCAATAAACACGGTAGGTCTTAAGATTCCAACAATTCGGAATATATCCATGTATATTTCATAATTCTGAGTAACCTCTATTTACCGTATGAAGTCTCAAATCAGGAGTCCTATCTGGTGGTTTCAGCTATTTCTGCATTGACCGGTGCGCAGGCCAAATGATCCCTCAAATATTTAGCGCATTGACCCCATTGTCGGTCAACAGCATTAGTGTACAAAACTCGATTTGATAACTTCTAGAAGTTGTTTAATATATATATTTATATTGATTTTCATTCAGATAAGCAAAAATAGTGTTTATGTCTTCTCTTAAAATGTAGGTATCAAACTTGTTTAAATAAACGGTGTCAAGGCAAGATTATATCTGTATGAATTTAGTCCTAGAAAGCACTATTCAAAATAATGAGTACACACATTCCTCAGCAGGCTGACAACACGTGTGATTTGGTATAGCTTTCATTGTTTGTTCTAATTAAAACTGAAGCTATACACGTTTTCTGGCACAATCCAGAGTTGTAGACTCTGTTTATTTTCATGAAATTAAGTAGGACCAGGTTTTTCTAAAAATTGACAAAATTGCATTTTGAGAATTGTCAATCCCCCACTCCTTTCATGTCACAAAAGTTCACCACGCTGCATCACAGAGACAGTTGAGACTGAATTTTATTCATTCTAGGATGCATCTGAATTGAAAAATAGCTTGATTTACTTTCAGAAACTGGTATTTCAGTTTTCATGTCCTATACCTACTGTATTGGTACATATTATACTTGAGAATACCATAGCAGTCTTCCATCATTGTCACTGATTACTATATCAGTGTTCTCTCTTGATTGACTGCAGGGAGAAAACCATGTGTCAATTTGATCATTACAAAACTGTGGCATGTCACTGTTATCTGGAAAACTATTAGACTTGAACATGGAGAATTCATTAATGCACGGTAACAATCAGTAACAAGCCTAATCTGTCACATATGTATCCTTGAATAATCCATACTCACCTTATTGTTTTGTTTTGCAGTAATTGTTGGGTGATAACACTGAATTCTATCCCTTTGAAATTACCACTGTCATGTATGGTTGTAGGAAATTCATTGTGGAGGATGCATCTCCAAGGTACTTAGCTTCGAGCAATTTCAAAATTTCAATAAGCATGTTGCAACATGGTAATGTATGACAAATCTCTTACCTGAAAACACCTGTTAAAGGTGGGATTTTTTCAATGATGCCTCCAAGAAAGTGCAACACCTGTTAAAGGTGGGGTTTTTCAATGATGCCTCCAAGAAAGTGCAACACCTGTTAACTCTTTCAGCCCCAAGAAACTTTTCAGTAACACTGTTACTGTGCCCCAGCCACACTAAGCTGTGACTAGCTGCTTGTGCCCCAGAGTGTTTTACCTGTTTGGAAAATTTTGTAGAAATGATGTACATGCCTTCACATTTACTTTAATTTTTCTTCTTATATCCAATATTAATCCATGATAATTTCACCAATTAATCCAAATTAATTTGTCTACACAGTGATTTATTTTTCTTTCTATTTTTCCATGTCTTTCACAATTTATTTATACATTAATTTATAAATATACATTATTTTACAAAATTATGTGCAACATTGTTAGGAATATCACATCATCAGCACTTAAAGTCCATGAAAATAAACCAGGAAAATTTAATATGTGATATGGTTTGAAACAATTTGTACATACATTACTTGGCAATGTTCACATCCAGTTTTTGGTTAAGATAGAACTTTGCTCAATAAACACATTTTGCAGGTTGGATACTACGTTTGTTTGGCGATACCAATGTGCATTTTTAGGCATATGGATTGGTTTCGTTTGCGATGTCCGTGTACAGTTTCTCCGGAAATAATAATAAGTGAAAAAAGATAGATTTCTCTTTTTTCCTTGTCTATTTGTCATTGTATGTTGTAGGTCCAGGATTCATTCCACTAAAATCATTGATTTGGATAGACAGAAGACGATCGCTCCTATCTGCTAGATCGGCAGAAACTCTTTCATTTTCGCTATCAGCATCCGCTTTTTCTGACTATTTAATCTCAAGAATCTTCGATGTCCCATTCTAAATTTCGCAAATTATCCAACTTTCGAACATCTCTCCTCTAATTACTCAGTATTTTCGAGATCAAACACGAGAAACTCCTCATTTTCGCCCTCACCGCCATCAAAAACCACTCGTGCTTCCGCCATCATTTTTGCGATTTTTTAAGAAAAAAAACACGTATTGAAACGGATCTCAAGCAGTAATCCTTGGTTTCCGAACATTTAAAGTTTGCCCAAACGAACGTAAATTCATTTCTGATTGGCTACAAGTGGGTCTGATGCTAGGAAAAGCCCCATTTGTAACCAATCAGAGACTTTCTTTCGACCATACATTCGGACCGCCGAGCAGCGATACCGGCCATTGAATGCAGACGAAAAATTTCACGAAAAGGCGGTATCGGCCGTTGAATGCAGAAACTGCATTACGCGTACAGGCGGCATCGGGGCTGAATGAGTTAAAGGTGGAGTTTTTTCAATGATGCCTTCAAGAAAGTGCAACAATGCAAATATTTTGTATGTTGTCATGTTACGTTCCAATGAATTTGTCAGAAATCTCTTTTAGTCTGGTCATTCAACATGCCGATTATAGACACCACTGATCCTGTAACATTATCTAATTTATTCCCCATTATTAGTCAGCCATCATACTAGGTAAACCTGTTATAGGGGTGGGGGCAGTGGCAGTGACTACTTACCAGAATTTCTGTTCAAAAAGATGAGTTGGTGATGTCTTGAAGAAGATCAAGAGTGATGTCTTGAAGAAGGTCAAGGATGAAAATGAGTAACTGCGCAGTGTCTTCGTTATCTGTGCTCTCATCCAGTGCCAAAGAAAACCAAACAAAATCTTTGCTCGCAGTCTTCAACTGTTTTGTGAGTTCGTCACTGATTGAGTCAATGCGGCGCACTATAGTCCTTCTTGACAATGAAACGTTTTCAAATTTGCTTCTCACATCAGGACACAATATGCTGGCACAATCTACCATACACTGCTTAACAAACTCGCCATCAAAAAAAGGCTTGTTGCGTTTAGCAACGTTGTAGGCGATCATGAAACTGGCCTCTGTAGCACTATCCTGAAGTGTTGATTGCTTTGTAAATAATATTTGTTGCTTCTTCAGCTTTGTAACACACTCGGCAGCTTTTTTCTTGCGTTCTTCCTCGGAAAGTTTGCAGCCAAATTCGTTATGTTTTGTTTCGCGGTGTCATTTCAGATTGTACTCCTTAAATACAGCAATCGTTTCATGACACAGTAAACATACTGCTTTATTGCCTGAATTACCAAAGAAATATTTGTGTGTCCATTCTTCATTAAACACAGGATTCATCACCAATTTTATGCTTTTCGGAGGGTTCATGGCCCCACTTAATTTGGAAATTTATAGATTTTACTGTTGCAAAGACAAAATTGAAATGAAACAGACCAACCGGAAAAGTGCGTATCTACACTGCCTGCGTACGTGCATTGACGTAGCTGCCCTAATGGAAAACATGAGACAAATTTCGGTCGCGCACAGGAAGCAAATCTCAGTTCAAAGCAGGTTTTTCTGAATGTCTTGGCGGGCCACAAAAAACTCTATGGCGGGCTGCAATTTGCCCACACCTGATTTACACTTTAATGGATAATTCAAGACAACTTGATATAATGACAACTTGGGTTTTCTATGACTTATGTCCGAGTATGTCCCAGTCAGAACCTCTAAACTGGCAGTTATGTCAAGCAAATACAGGGTTTTAAGTAAGTCTGATTCCCAAATGTGAAGGCAGATAGCAAGAACTGTATGGAGAGCACACTGTTTCAGCTTGAGTGCAATAGGAACTGATGGCCATTCACTGCCTTAGGACTCTTCTCAAAGACTTCTCAACATTGTCTTTTGCCACTGAATTCATTATCATATTGCTCACTTCCATAGCATCAGGAAGAGGCTTGTAGGTGCCTTAAACATAGACTGATTCACCAAAATCCTGATCAATATACCATGACTGATGGGAATCCCACCTTGGAGGTCGAAAATTTAACAAGATAAAGGTGATGCAACTCACAATCAATGCCTGAAACATGTGCACACTAATGGACAGTACATCTTTAATAAGATAAAGGTGATGCAACTCACTATCAATGCCTGAAACAATTGCACACTAATGGACAAGTACATCACTAACAAGATAAAGGTGATGCAACTCACTATCAATGCCTGAAACATGCACACTAATGGACAGTACATCACTAACAAGATAAAGGTGATGCAACTCACTATCAATGCCTAAAACATGTGCACACTAATGGACAGTACATCACTAACAAGATAAAGGTGATGCAACTCACTATCAATGCCTGAAACAAGTGCACACTAATGGACAGTACATCACTAACAAGATAAAGGTGATGCAACTCACTATCAATGCCTGAAACAAGTGCACACTAATGGACAGTACATCACTAACAAGATAAAGGTGAATACAACTCACTATCAATGCCTGAAACATGCACACTAATGAACAGTACATCACTAACAAGATAAAGGTGATGCAACTCACTATCAATGCCTGAAACAAATGCACACTAATGGACAGTACATCACTAACAAGATAAAGGTGATGCAACTCACTATCAATGCCTGAAACAAGTGCACACTAATGGACAGTACATCACTAACAAGATAAAGGTAATACAACTCACAATCAATGCCTGAAACAAGTGCACACTAATGGACAGTACATCACTAACAAAATAAAGGTAATACAACTCACAATCAATGCCTGAAACATGTGCACACTAATGGACAGTACATCAGCAGATAGATCAGAGATAACTGGTCAGAGTCAAAATCAAGATAGCTGGTGAAAGACATTTCTCTGAAGAACTGGCTAACTCTCTTTCGGAGCAGCTAAAATAAAGAACAGCAACGTAACACTGGTGTTTGATTTGCCATCAAATTACAGTTAACAAACTTAAAAATGCTCCAAAGGGTGTGCATAATAGACTAATCCAAAAATGACTCCCACTGTCCAGGTAAAATACATGCAGCTATCATCAGCATCCACTATGACCATCCCAGACGCTGTCAAGGACAAATTTTATGAAGACCAGGATTCTATTATCAAAGAAATATTGATAGGTAGGCAAAACCATCATCCTTGGTGACTTCAGTGCTTGAGTTGGCATAAAGTTATTCAGCAAGTTCACCTTCCTCACCTCTCACCCGATGTCATCAAGTAGTATAACAGACTTTCTTCTAAATTAGTATGTCTCCGTTTACATGATGACATGCTAATGTTTGGTAATGATTTATTTGGAATTTGTTAAATGTATGCAATTTAATGAGATGAAATTTGTCGAATGGACTTCTTTATAAAGGAAGTGATATGATTTTCACATGATTTTTCGGTCTTTGTCAGTTATTCTTGTTTTGTTTAAGCTTAATTTCCACATGTGTGTTAATGTATAAAATCTATTTTTAGCCTATGCTGACATTGTTACAATCTTGACAATTACGTCCTTTTGTAATCATTAGAGAAGAACCTGACAGATGTGTGAAGCCCAAACCTATATTACAACATTGTTGAGCCAATTTCCTGTAAACATTGGCTTTTATAGACAATGATATAATATTCATCTTACAGTTACATGTACTTTAATCAACGTTTCCTTCAGTAACATAAACTTGACACTGCGAGATATGTATCAATGATAGAGATAATCTGATTACTTACTATATGTTAGGATTTGAATTAATTATTGGTTCTGGATACATTCGAGAGAAAAAGTGGCCGCTTATGAGTGAAATATTTTACATTTTTGTACTAATATGCTGACCACTTGTCATGTTAGAGGGGTGACCATTCTTGAGTGGTACTTTTTAATACAAACTTGTCAGTGCCGAGGGATTCTGGCCATACGAAGTGGGTGGCCGCTGGTCGGGGGGAACTACTGTAGATACTGCTACTCAGCAGCAATGATATCAATATAAAAGTTTTTGCATGTCATATATGTGTAAGATTTATTAACACATAGATACAAGTAATATAGTGGTTTCCATGGAAACACATCTGTATTTATCAGTGGTACTCAGTGTCCAATTTGGAAGACTAAACTTTATTATTGCTTATGTGTTGCAGTATTTCAGCGAGGGTACTGTTGGTCTGCCAGTGGGTGTCCAGTGTGTGGGTCTACCATACCAAGAGGAGCTTGTTCTCCGAGTCATGAAAATGGTGGAAAATGATGCTCCTTTTCGCCATAATGGCTGACTTGTGAACAGTGTGGAAAATGGATGATGTTTCTGCTGTTGTAATAATATGCATAGCAATGTATTTGTGGAGTTAAAGTGCAATAGCATGTATAACAATGTATATGTGGAGTTGAGAGTGCTGTGAATCAATTGATAACACTGATATGCATATTGGTATGAACTTTTTAGTCTAAGAGTATAATGGAAATGATTTTAAATAAACAAAGGAATCTGAGTATTATGTTTCTTTAACCCTTTACTCCCCATATGAAAATCAAATCATAATACCTGTGCCTCCCATATGACGTTCACGACGTCATACCCTTGCTCCCCATAAAAAAACACGTAAACTGAAAAGCAACATCATCTTCACAAAAAAAAATTTTTCCCATTGCTCTAACAGCCTAAAAATAACCTAATCATTCCCACACCAAAATTGCCTACCCTTCTGCACATGAGATTCTCACGTGAGATCTAACACAGGTTAGTCTCATGTGCATTTTAACATGCAAATTAGGTAGAACTCACGTGAGAAATTGAATCTAACAAAATCTGAAAATAAAATGAGCAGGAATTGTTAATATCCCACACCAAAATTGCCTACCCTTCTGCACATGAGATTCTCACGTGAGATCTAACACAGGTTAGTCTCATGTGCATTTTAACATGCAAATTAGGTAGAACTCACGTGAGAAATTGAATCTAACAAAATCTGAAAATAAAATGAGCAGGAATTGTTAATATGTTGCTCACGTGAGCAAGATGTTGCTCACATGAAAATTGCAGGATCTGAAATTAATATGAGCACAATTTTCCTCACGTGAGCAAGAGTTTGCTCACATAAGCAAAAAAAAACTCCAAAACAACTAGTATTTAATGCGTACGATTTTGACAAAAGTTAAAAAAGAACAAAGTTTACTATCATAAAACTTGCAATTTAATAGCATTAGAGACTTTCAAGGTCATATTTAAATCTAACAAGGATGAGCATCTTTGAGTTCAGTTATGGATGTTTTAGCCAGGTTTCTCGCATGAGCAAAAAGAAAACGTGTGTGTGTGTGTGTGTGTGTGTATATATATGCATATAAAATTTTCAATTACTGTAATTATCGTATCACATGCATTAAATAATCAAAGTTCTTAAAGGTCATCATTAAACATACTGCAAATAAACATATTTTAGCAAGCACACTATACAAGTTAAAGTTCCAAATCTGTATGAAATTCATGGCTTCACATGAAGACCATTCTTCAATGTTCCAGAAAATTTAACGCAAACGAAGCGTGTAATTAACGATACAGCTTCCGAGTCTTTCATCATGTACACACAGTCACATGCCAGTCTGCAAAAGTATTCATTTGGAAATTTTTCTCTTTGAATCGAGGCACTTCCTGTTTACCATTGAATTTAGGTTAGCTGGGTCTGTCTTGAACTGTTGAAAAATAAAATCTGAAATTGAAATGAAAAACTTAGTGCAAGTTTGTTTTGTTCCTATTTTTGCATTTGTGATATTTTATAAAAAGGAATGCATTTGTGATATTTTGTAAAAAGGAACTGGTGTAGATTCACTGGACAAGATAACAAAAGCATACACTGAGGCCCCCCCCCCCAATGTGTTTCCTCATTGCACTGGTTTTAAAATTAGATTTAAAATATTTTTTGTTTTTTTAAACGTTATATATAAATCAAATAATAATTCAAGCGCTTGAAAGTACTGGGCAGAACCGGCTAATTAGATGCACAAATCAATTTCGGCAATGTGATTTTTTTTAACTTAAAAAAAAAAATTCGGGGTGGGGGTGGGGAAAAGTGCTAGGGTCAGCAACGAGAAACAGGGAACGTCGGCCAACTGGAAACATGTATTTACTTTTTTTTTGGCCTGAAAATGTACATTCACAAAGTAAATCCGAGTAACATAATTCTTTCTCAATTCAAGATGCCTTTGTACATATTTACTAAAAATGAAAAAAAATAAAAAAACAATTTGAGTGGTATTCGATCTTGAATCTTTTGCATGATATATCTGCATCATTGTTTCATCTGCAGTGACTGATTGTTGGTGGTGATATTTCTACACTTATGTTTTGGCTGTCTATTTAAATCAAAATTCTGCAATGTTACAGTAAAATCGAATTATCAACATTTTTTCTCATGGGAAAACCGCTAATTCACGGACTAGCCTTTAATTGTTAATTGCACACCATATCATAATTATTGTAATCCAAACTGAGACAGACGCTGGTCGCAGTGCGAATATTGTTAGCGAACTAGCGAACGTCAAACATGAGAAAAGTCATTGTAAAATATAGTACATGGCCGCCATACAAAATAGATACCAAGGAACCTTTTTTTTTTTATGGTCGTGGTATTTTGTAGTCCGAAAAATCAGCCGCCAAACTTGTAATGGTATTGATGGGTATATATGTTATGTTTAGCAGAGTCTACATCATTCGGAATATTTTGGACTCGTCCCTAATGCATTGATCGGTCGCCGTGCGTATAGTCTTTTCTATTGCGGGCACACGGCGGCCGTGCGAATAGTCTTTCCAAAAGTTGATACACGGTGACCGAGGGAATACACACTTCCTAAATATACCCACCCCTCTTCCGCGTATCCTACCCCTACCCAATGACGGAGATATGATTAATCTATAGTAAAGAAAACAAGAGTGCATAATGTTTTGAGGGCTTTGCGAGTATAAACATTTGTCAGTATGACGTGCCAAGTTTCACAGCAAGGTATATAACGGCGAGAGTTATAGCTGCATTCACGAAATTCTAGCCGTCATGCATTAAGTTATGTACAGAGGCGTAGCGAGGCGGGGGGGGGGGAGGGGTACATATGTCCCCGGGCGCCAAGGTACAGGGGCGCCAAAATGAGGCTTGCAACGTTACATTATAATAAGAAAACAAGGGTAATAAATCTGTCACAAGATCGCTGGGGCGCCAATTTTATAGTTTGTCCCCGGGCGCAAAATATCATCGCTACGCCTCTGGTTATGTATCCATATACCATGCAAGTTCCAAAGGTAAACTCTTACAAAATCCATGAGAACACAAAGATGTGTCAATATGTGCAGCTTTAGATGATGACCATAATATACATGTATCAAATTTCAAAGAAGTTTTTTGGTTTGTTTTCTATTAGCTTTTTTGATGGCGAATAGCTTTAAATTTAAAAAGTATGTACGTCTGTAAAATAGAGGGTCTGAGAGCATGAATTATTCTGATTTAATCGTATCCCTTTTCCACACACTGAGCATAACATATGTGAAAATAGTAGAACGAAATGAGTAAACGTCACTTACCTTTTTCAAGGCAAAGAACCAGTCCTTCATAATCCTGAAATCTTCTAATATCCCTCCCACTTTCATCGATGTCTTCTGTTTCGTACTGGACTTTAACATCAGTACCGACGTGGAAATCACTAGAGGTTGATTTTATTTTATTTTTGTTAACAATGTCCACACTCTTGTCGTCATAGAAATATATAACAGCGAACATGTTGCAGGAGAACAATAAGTGACTTTCTTTCTAAGCAGCGTGGTCCTTGCTAAACGTTGCCCGCGCGCGAAATTCAGTCTCTTGTTTCAAATGTACTCTTCTACATGTACACTACAGGCCAGCGAGCAGCATCCGTTGAGTTCGTTTGAGGCGCCAAAGAGGGCGGACTGTTCGTAAACTTTTTGTTTTACGTGCCTTTGTATACATATTCACTCAAGTATGACTTAATTTTATAAATCAAATAAATTGTATTTTCGTTATCAGATATTTCTTAACAACTGGCCTATATAATAGAATTTGTGTCTTTCGTAAGTTAGTTAATATTGCTGTAGTTCATTTTTGATGTACATACAGTAGAATGGGATGATCCATGCCCCACAGGACACTCTAATTGGTTCCAAAAAGCCCATCCTTTCATCATGTAATCAGATAGGTTGACAGTGGGAGATTAAGTTTCACACCAGCATCAACAATATTATCCGGCATCAATGGTTAGCAAAATGAAGCTTTTTATATTTATTCTAGCAAATTTTTTTTATAACTTTATTGTTATTGCCGATTTTAACGGAAATAAAAAGTAACAATATCACTGGTTTTAATGTGTTTTTTTTGGGTTTTTTTCGTGAAGTTAATTAAAGTTTACAAATCATACACAGATGCACTAAGCATAAAGAAACGTACAAAGATTAAAAGACAAATGAAATGACTGTTGAAAAAAAAAACATTACATCAACATTACTATTATATTAATCGTGGACCGAGTATGTAATGGGGCCGAGTACGTTATGGGCCGATTTGGGTGGGCCGAGTTCGTTATGGGCCGAGAACGTTAGTGTGCCGACTCCGCTATGGGCCGAGTTATCCCGTAATCGGTTATACGAGACTTCAATGCCAAGTTTGTTTTGAAGAGTCTTTTGTTTTATGAATAGTGATACGTACATTAATATGTTCAAACAAATTCCTTGATACTTGTATAAACAATGTTCAAACAAATTCCTTGATACTTGTATAAACAATGTCAGAAAATTATAAGATATCTGGTTATTGCTTAATTTGAGTAAAACTATGCATGTGCGAGACAAAGCTGTCACAAAAATATGTTTTCCGGTATCTGGCATGCATCAGAATTTTACTTTTCGGTTAACCGTTACGAGTTTATTTTTTATTTTTAAGACCACATCTTCATGCTTCAACGTGTACATACTTTTACAGTCCAAAAGAGATGATTATTGGGTCAAGGTAATGAGTCAAACGCACTGTCATTAAATAAATTGACAGATTTTTTATATATGAAAACAACAAAGTAACAAGATTTGCAAAACAGAAACGATGTCTATTTGACGATACTTTGATCAGAATCAAAGTCCAAATTTCTCACGTGATAACTCACATGAGAAATTAGAACTCTGCCTTATTTTGAAACATGGTCAGATGTAATGGAAAAGAATGTTTTCTAAGTTAAACTTTCTCATGTGAAGATTCAAATTCTCACGTGAGCAAACTCCGCACATGTGAGAATTTGGTTAGTTTTTCCATGGCTCACAAGATCTAACAAACTGCACACATGAGCTTGCAAAAACTACCCAATTTGCATACGTTTCTAACATGGTTCTCATGTGCAGCTTATGAGAAGCTCATGTGAATTGGTGAGATTTTTCTGTACGGGTTCAGATACTTCGTCATTAAACGCATCATTGTTAAACAAATTTGGTATTTCGTTGGAACTGAATCCAGAAAAATCGTTTTCACTTCCAGACAAATCACTGTTATCAACAGACGAGGACGACATTGTCATGACGAAATCAAGGAATTCTCTTCGTAAATAAAAACAATTCACTTCCGGTATCGTCTGTTATACGATTTGATTGAAACTTGTTATATTGAAATGAAAGGAAGAAATGAACAACACAGACATTCTTAATTGTGTTATTTTATTTTAAATTTCTGCACTTTCAGCAGATTTCATGTTTTAAACACCTAAATGCTACGTTAAACATTACAATGTATGGAAGAAGACTTGTCGTATTTGCCGCGCATTTTAAGAATGTGATTTTGTACATAAAAATCCGGATGACATAATGAATTTATACAACTAATGTATAATTAAGCACCATATTTGAATATATTACAATTATGAATAACTTACACATGTTGAAGGTCATAATATTTACATCGAATTGAGGTAATATAATCGGCAAACGTCTCCATTTTGAATGCGACCGTGGAAAACCTCACTACGTATAATTGGTCAGTTAAATTTAGATTTATAGGTTATAATGTTATGAAGTACGTAATTAAAATCAAATGTTAGTAAAGATTTATTTTTTTTACCAGTGTTTGCTTGCTGCACGGCGAGTCAACATTTAAATGGAAGATATATCATATTTATTGGTCGATGCTGTGTAAGGCGTAGAAAAGCGTAGATGGGGGGCAAAGGTAAAGGCGTAGAAATGCGTAGACGGGGTGCAAAGTTAAAGGCGTAGAAAAGCGTAGCTGGGGAGTAAAGGGTTTTTAATATATTTGCCATGGTAAAGATTTAGATTTGAGAATTAATACCTTCCCTTCTTGAAACCCATTTGTCACTGATACTTTATTGTCCCTACACTACTGTGTAAATCCAGTCTTCCAAGTGAAAAAAGATATTAAGCAAGCCTTTTGGTGTTTGTTTTTTTGCAATTTTTTATATCTTCAAAAAGTGCTTTGTGATCTACTGCTAGAAATCATAATCCACACAAAAACATTTAAGGGAGCCAGCTCTTGCCCTCCTTTCAAAATGGGGCAGGATTTGGTTCCATCAACATAAACTTACTGAATGAAAGTCACTGGATGCCTTTTGATCACTACTTGGAATAGGCATTCTAAATTGAATCAAATCCCCATATTTTTGCCATCTTGATTGGAATTTTCTCAGGTTTTATTATCATGGACAAATTAACAGTAAAGGCTGCTAGCAGAATCGGTGCCATGATTGTGGATTTAATGTCCTTACAGAAGCAGTTGATGAACACAAGAGTGGGCTATTTGCTCTCTGATCTGCCAAATCTACACCTGCTAGCCTGATACCCTTAACATGATGTTTGCTTTCATCCTACTCACATACACTAAGTGTATTAACATGTCCTCTGTCCTAAATCACTGTAATAAAAAAATAAATCTTGAAACCAGATTTGGGAATCAGTATCAGAAGTATTATAAAGTACTAACACAAATACTTGATGTTAAAAGTCAACACAACTTATATATTTACCCAAACATTTTTTTTGTTTTCATCAGTAATATTTTAATGTCAGCGAAATACTACTTCAGGCGTAAAACAGGAACATACAACAATACAAGAGTATGGCTTAATGAATATTGAATTCATCATTGTCTGTGCTGTCTTCAGTCCTGATCATCAAAACATGGAGATTTAAATGAGCTTTAGAAGAAATCAATCAAAATCAACCATTTGACCGTGAATGGGCTTTTTGGCATTTACAGCTCATAAAAATGAAATACATTTATCTTAATGCACCTTGTCAGAAATATACTCCTTTCACAGTGATACTTCTCATTATTTAAGAAACATTATTTATTTTACCAAAGTATGGATGACATATGCCAATGGTATATTCCCTCATAATCTTCTTTGCATATTTTCAAACAGATGACGCCCTTGTCGGAAAGTTTATGTATTACATCACCTGTTTTGATGCTCTTCACAGAAGTCTATTCATTCTGTGGCACTATTGTACAAAAGCCCCAGTGAAAATAATGTACTGCAGAAAAGCATAAATAGCACATAGAACACTAAAGTTTAAAGGTAAAATTATATCAAGAAATTTAATTATGCATTCATAAAGCTTTACCTATATTTGTCATATTTTTAATTTTGTTGTTTATCTTGTTGCAAAAGATAAAGGAATCCAGTTGGGGAAATATGCTCATGATATAATAAAACTGTTTAGCTATAATTTTAAAAAAACATTAGATTCTGCATATGACTTTTTTTCCAATACTTAATTGGATCTTCAAAACTGTTTTGCATCCTTCATAACTTAGTTCTCTAGAAGTGCAAATAATCAATGACAAGACAAAATATAGCAAGAGTTTTATTTTCATTTATATTATTACCATTATCAAAAAAAAAAATTACAAAAAGTATATTGGTCAGAAAAGTTAGCAAGATTCTCAAAAGGGATAATTTCAAATGTACTGTCAAAGAAAAATTGATTATTTAGAATTTATGTTTTAAGTATTAATTTTTTTTAAATAAGCAAAAATGTTGAGGATGCTGAGTTAATTATGAAATATTACATAAAAGTAGGTGTTTTATGTAAATTTAACTAAATAATAACAAAGAACCACCTCTGAACATTAGTAATGACATATCCTCATAGAAGATTATAACAATGTACACCATTCTAAACTGTGAAGTGAGTTTTCTGTGAGTCATGTGACTAACACATGTTGAGTAATGAACCAGAGGCCTATTATGGAGAGAAGTTGATTTGCCCTGTCAATATGGCAAATAAAGGTATGCATCTTTGTTTCATTTCATAACTAATAATGAATTGACTTTCAAAAAAATATTCTGTCTGTCCTCATTGTTGATCAGTGTAAGTAAATATTATGGTTGGGACATCAATGAGAGATGCATTCTCTCAAGTACTGTTTATAAAACTGCATCAAAAAATGGAGTAGGAAATATTATATATACATTGGATTATACCGGTACATCCAGCCCATGTTTGTAATAGTCCTCTATATAGGCAACTGAAATATTTTGTAAAAGCTGTTTTTCTGTTACTGTCAGTGACCTTGCACCTGCCTTATTATCATAAGTGCAATTCAGCTGCAAAGTTTGGTACAGGTATAATTAGCAGAATTAATATCATTGTACAGAAACTATTCTTTCAGCTGTAGCAACCTTAAACTTAAACCTTTTGACCATTAAATTGAAAGATTCTTTCCATATCCAAGTGCAAACCATCCATATAAAGTTTGGTAACTGCTGATAATGGATAACTTAAGTTATATTGTAGAAATCATTCTTATTTTTTCAGTTAGAATGGACTTGACCTTCAATCTTTTAGCCTCCCAATCAAGAGGATTCTTCCTTACAGCAAGTGAAACTTTCCAGTCTGGTAACTGTAGATGGTTGAAAAATCAAGTTATTGTGTGAAAACTATTTTTCTTGTTTCAATCAGTGATCTTGACCTTTGACCCCCAAAACAGACACATGATCTTGACCTTTGACCCTCAAAACAGACATAACAAGCTCGATATGGGCTGGAATAAAAGACCTGAAACAATGTCTCTGAATTTTCTGTTGTTCAGCCTCAACATTTTTAGTTTTGGAATGTTTCTCAATTATGTTATTTGGCAAGTTTGGAGCATGAGGCATGTTAAGACAACCAATCAGAACTCTGGATCTGTAAGATAAATCCTTAACTAGTGTATTAGCATTTTGGAGTACTTCTATTTCAAGAGTCAGACTAGATATCTATCTATAACATGAAAAACACACATAATTTATATAAATTTGTTAACAATGTTTATTTTTTGTGCGACTTGGAGCAAGCGATTACAACTGTGAAGAATATTTTCAAAAATTTACAAAAATCGCAGATCCTAGATACAAATTTCAACAAGTGCAACATGGGTAATTAAGTAGCATATTCATTTTTAACATTTGAGTATGCTTGACATTACAAATGTGCATGCACTTTCTGCAACCAGCCAGATCATGTCAAAAATCGGGTTCTGCATACAATGTACACCTTTAACATAGCCAAGCTTACATTGTATATAAGGTGACTTCGTACATAAGACAATAAACTATTATTCTGTTATATCTCCTGATCCCCGTACTGATGGTCCCGCCATCTTCCATGGAATCACAGAGTGTACTGAGGTAACTTCTCCTGTACCTTGCGTGTGAAGATGACAAATGTTCCATAGCAGGCCACAGTGACGTGGAAAAGAATTTGCAGATTGTTTCTGTACTCCCAAAGATAAAGCTGACACAGACAATTACTGGCCAGTGTAGTGCATGCCAAGGCTTTTCTCATCCTCAGTGGGTTAATTATTAAATATATCTGGAAAGGAAAATTATTGTAACATGCAAACTTGAAATGTTATTAAGATTATCAAAATCTCAAGCAAATTATATTAATTGAAGAATTCAAAAACTGTGTCCATAATGATGTTAAAACTTATCTTGATGAGCATCAGATTGAAACCTTGGAAAATGCTGCTCGAGCTGCTGACGAATATTCTTTGACACATAAAGTTCCTTTTGTTAACGAGATTTCTACTCAACAATTTAATGGCAGAAAAGTATTTCCGTCTAATTCAAGCCCTTCTAAAACTCAAACTAACACAACTTTCAAAAATCAGACTTTAGAGAAGTTTGATTCTAAATCCTTGTCTCTTCCGACGTGTAACTTTTGCAAGAAAAAAAGGACACGTTATTTCTGATTGCTACAAATGAATAAATAGGCATCAGAATCAAGACAGACCTGTTCCAAATGCTCTTATTTCCAAGAGGTCAAGGTCACAGTCATGTATTGAAAGCAATACATTTGTTGGGTCCAATAAATCCCAGTCTGATTTTGATATGGAGAATTATGAACCATTCATATCGAAGGGTTCTATATCACTCTTGGGTGATTCAGCCAATCCCACCCCTATTAAAATTTTAAGGGACACAGGAGCTTCTCAGAGTCTTTTATTGTCAGGTACTTTACCTTTTTCTGAGAAGTCTTCTTATAATGAAAGTGTTCTTATTCAGGGAGTAGAGTGCGGCGTTGTTAATGTTCCTCTCCATTGTGTAAATTTGTCATCAGACTTAGTATCAGGACCAAACCGCTCCGGTGGCCTAGTGGTTAGAGCGTCCGCCCCAGAAGCGGGAGGTCGTCGGTTCGATCCCCGGCCAAGTCATACCAAAGACTTACAAAAATGGTACTAACAGCTGCCTCGCTTGATGCTCAGCATTAAGAGGTTAGTGTTAGGACTGGTCGGCCTGGTGTCAGGATAATGTGACTGGGTGAGACATCATGCTACATGTCTGCGGCATGATGTCTCAGTGCTAGACATCACTATAAACTGCCTCACTGCAGACATCGTAGCGATATGACTGAAAAATTGTTAAAGCTACGTTAAAAATCCTAATCAAACAAACAAGTATCAGGACCTGTGACAATCAGAACGGTCTCAGTTTTACCCGTAGAGGGGATTGATTTATTGCTAGGCAATGACTTAGCTGGGGACAAGGTTGTTGTTAATCCACTGGTAACTGACAAGACTAATTTGGATCAGAAAGTTGATCCAATTGAAAAAGAAATCCCTGATATACTTCAAGCTTGTACGGTTGCTAGAGCTATGGCAAAGAAAGCTCTTGAGAATGAAGTTGAAATGGGCAGTATTCCCTTGGCTGACATATGTATAGGTCAGGCTTTTGATGAGGTCACATTTACTTCTTGTTTAGATCAATCAGAAAGTATTGATCATAGTGATCGTCTTTTAACAACTCATTCTCTTTATTCTAATCAGGGTGATGATTTTGAGAATGATGTTACATAAGGCAGCATTCCTTCAACTGACCCTTGTATAGGTCAGGTTTTTGATGAGGTCACTTTTACTCTTGGTTTCGATCAATCAGAAGGTATTGATCATAGTGATCCTCTTTTAACAACTCGTTCTTTTAATCAGGGTGATAAACGCCAGTTACTTGTCGTTGAACAGGAAAAAGATCCTGAGATCTCCTGTTTGTTTCAATGGGTAATAAATGAGAATGAAGTCACTGAAGTTCCTGTCTGTTATGTCATTAAAAATGGAATTCTTATGAGAAAATGGAGACCTCCCGAGGTACCTGTTGGTGATGAGTGGTCAGTGAACTAACAAATAGTAGTTCCAGAACCTTACAGACAGGAAATACTTAATCTGGCCCATGAAACTCCTTTGGCTGGTCATTTAGGGATTAAGAAAATGTATCACAAGATCTTGACTCACTTCTATTGGCCAAAAATCAAAAGTGATGTTGCCAAATACTGTAGATCTTGTCATACTTGTCAAATGGTAGGAAAAACCAATCAGAAGACACCTAAGGCTCATCTGCAACCTATTCCTGCCTTTGACAAATCATTTGGTAGAATTATGGCAGATTGTGTAGATCCCTTACCCAAGACCAAGTTAAGTAACCAATACTTGTTGACCATTATGTGTGCATCAGCAAGGTTTCCAGAGGTTATTCCGTTGAGGAATATAAAATTTAAAACTACAGTAAAAGCTTTGATAAAGTTTTTTACTCAGTATGGCCTTCCCAAATCTATTCAGTTTGATCAAGGTTCAAACTTCATGTCTGGAATTTTCCAGCAAGTTATGAATGAATGCCCAATTCAGCAATTCAAGATAAAAATGAAACTATGGGTTGAAAGAACTACAAGGGAGAGAACTTTTGAGTCTGATATTGGAGTTGTGTTACTCTTGTTCATTCTTCTTACTTTTCTTCAGATTAGATATTATGGCCCGTACAAAGTTAAGAAGAAAATGAATTAGTTAAATTATAGTATTAGTGCTCTTGGGATCTAAATTAATTATAGGAATACCAGTATATTGAAAGAGATAGCCATGTTAAATATGTAATTAATTTAATGGTACCTGTCCCACATAGTGAAGGAATATCATCAGGATTCAACTGATATTAGAGCGACGAATTGTTGGAATTCAAAAAATTATGAAAAATCTAGGCCAGAAACTTTTACATTTGAAGTACAAGAAAGAAATGAACTGAAAGTTATTATTATATGAGCACTTATGTCCAGATATTCTTACAAGGACAAACAAAATTTTCATGACGTTGAAATTGAAAATTCCAAACAGCATCCATGCTGGACGAGTCCACTCAAACAGGAATTCTTGAAAAAGAAAATTCAATATTTGCTGAAAAATGATTTTATCAAGCCCAGTAAAAGTGATTGGAGTTCACCAAGCATACTTGTTTCAAAACCAAATAAAACTTTCCGTATGTGTACTGATTATAGGAAGGTGAACAGAGTGACAAAAACAGATTCATTCCCATTACCAAGAATTGACAATTGTATTGATAAAATTGGGAATGCCAGGTATGTCACCAAATTTTGACCTTCTAAAAGGATTTTGGAAGATTCCACTACGGAAAGAGCAAAGGAAATGTCAACATTGTGACTCCAAATGGACTCGACCAATATAAAGAAAGTCCAATTCAACATCTCATAAAAATGATCATCTCTGGTCTAGAAAATTGTGATATCATCATCTACAATGACACCTGGAGAGAACATCAAGCAACAATTAGAATTTTTTTTGACAGACTCACTAATGCATGTCTGACTGTTAATTTATTTAAAAGTGAGTTCTGCCCTGCTAGAGTGGTTTTCTTAGAACATTTTGTGGGACATGGACAAGTTAAAAGGTTGAGGCTATTTCTTGATAATGTAATTGCAGACGTTTTTCCTGTGTCTAACAATTTATTATATTGTGTAATTTATACTAGTTCTTTTAACATCAGATGTAAATTGGTTTGTGATAAAAAGAAAGTTTTATCATATAAACCTTTCTTTTTATTTTATGGGGGAAGGTGTTACGGCTATTGGATTTAATTTATTTATTTTTTATTGTTAAATCCAAATTTGTCATTTAGGGTTTAATATTCATTGATTGGGAGATTCTTTCTAGAAAATTCAGGCTGACCTAGATTCTAGTTGTAAACAGGCTGACCTTGGCTTGTTTACTTCATTATCTGACCTTGCTTCAGATTGATAAACAGGTCTTTAAAACAATTGGTTAATTTCAAGGGCATCTTTATATTTTTAGTTATTGGGGATGGTTTTTCTTCTGGATCATTCTTATAATACGTGACTTTTTGAAGGCAGTCTCTTTCTGTGACCTTCCATGAACCTCTATCAATTTCTAGAAAATCACGTGACCACTTGTTTACTTAAGAAAAACAAGTATAAGAACAGTTGTTTGGGATAGAACAATTCAGTAGAATTTTGGGCTTTAAAGATAGTAGTTGTGTATTTTCTGTTTGAGTTTAACTTTAATTATCTTGTTCTGGACTTTGTGTCAATTCATTGAAGAAAGAGGATTTATTATTTATTTGTAGGAGAAAACATGTGCTCATAATTCATTTGGATGATAATTAAACAAGAACTGCATCACGTAACATTGTCAGCCATTTTGGATTACATCGTCAAGATTCGAACCTGGAACTATTAGAACATTTATTTATCAGGACTCTTACAATTCCATTAGTGGATTATTATTATGAATTCTATATTGGATTAATGTTGGATTTGATTCTCTAAAACCGTAGGTTTATTTTTTTTATGAAAATAATTGTACTTAATAAATTCATTGTTCAAGTTATACAAGCTTGTTAGTTTTCACTCTTTCTGTGTTGCTGCTTATTCAAGCCTAAGCATGTAACACTATAAATTCTGATCCGAATTTCTAAATAATTCTTACATAATTAAAAAAATCAGATTTGAGGAGCAATAAGAGATGTTAAGTGCTGCACCTGAGAAGATGGAACCACAGATGCATATTTACAAAACAGATTGCAGATTGTTTCTGTACTCCCAAAGACAAAAAATGCTATTTTCTTCCACATAATTTAACATATTTTAAATGTATAAGGTAAATGTAACAAGTTATACCTTGGAAGGGGTTGGTGTAGTTGAATATACTTATTATTAGCCATATAATTATGTGTAAATATTTTATGTTAAAAACTGGACAGTTATCTCATTATGACCAATATTTAACGGTTATTTTAACATCTGACCTTGAATATCATTTGTGTGCAAGAACACACTGTCAATAGATCCTAGGAGTAAATGTGTTTATGATGATAAAGTAAATCTGATTGGAAATTATATTTCTTTGAGAGAAAGTACCGAAGCACATTAATGTTAGGAAATAAACTCTCAACTCGAGCAATCCCAAAAAGATGAAAACTGACAAATGGAATAAACTCTGATCCATTACTTTTCCATATCACCATTATGTGTCGACCTATTACCAACTTAAGTGACTACCTATTATCAACTTAATTGGCACAGCAGTAAGGATGCTTGCATTTATGGTGAAGTGTGGGAGGTTTGATAATAACATAATCAGGGCACTATTCTAGCCAAAACATAAATTTACTAACAAATTTATTTTATCCAATACATTCCATGATAACATTAAATGTTACCAGAATAGGTAAGAGGGTGAGGAAATACAATCACTCAACCTCTACCACAGGCATCCTTTGCCGGAACAATAAATTAATTCCCTAGAAGATATTTTGTTTGTTTAAACGGCACTTTTAACATATTGGCTATATCATGTCAAAGAACTGGGAATTTGTGTGATTATGATTTTTAATGTAGCTTTAACAATTTTTCTGTAATATTACTATGATATCTGCAATGAGGAAAGTTTATAGTGATGTCTAGCACTGGGGCATCATGGTGCAGACATGCAGCATGATGTCCCACCCAGTCACATTATCCTGACACCAGGCCAACCAGTCCTAACACTAACCTCTTAATGCTGAGCGCCAAGAGGGGCAGCTGAGGTACCAATTTTTTAAGTCTTTGGTATAATTTACCTAAGGATCAAACCCATGACCTCCTGCATCCGCTGCAGACTTTCTAAATACTAAATGACTAATCCACCGGAGCAGTCAACTGGGAGTTTTATGCTATTCCCAAGAGCACCAAAGCAATCTACCTGGTCTGACCTGTTATATCTGCCTTAAAGGCAATCACTAAAACCCACCACCCAACTTGTATGCCTTCAAAGTGGAGGGCCCTTTTGCTCAATAGATTTTCTCCATGAATGAAAGTTGAAATTCTGTTCAATGCAAGATCTCTTGACATAAGCCAAATGTGAAGCCTGTCTCAGCAGTTAAGAACAAATTGATACTAGAATGACCATCCTTCTGGCTTTCCATGTGTCCATCCTTCATGGTTATATAGAAGACAAGAAATATGGATGTATAGAAGACCAATTGGATGGTCATACAGAAGACCAGAAGGATGGTCAAATGAACACACAAATTACTTTGATTTCATCTTTCTATCTCTGATCAATACATTTTTCTGCATTATCAAATACCAAGTTCCCTCTGACCAACAGTTAAAAAGACTGCAAAGTGCCGTTGATATACACTTAGCACAATTTTTGGCATAATGTAAGTAACATAAACATCATTCTTGAACTTGAATTTCAAGTACGTTGCCAACAATGCATTCTATAAAGACAATAAACAACACAATTAATGGGAAATACACCATCATCGATTTCAACAAATGATGGATAGCACATGTAATGGCCAAATCAGACAATTCAAACTGTTTGCAGTACAAAATAAAGCCCACAAGGATGGTTTCAATACATTTGATTTACCAGACCCAACAAATTTAGTCCACAAATATAAAAGATACTTTTTTTTAACTATCCACTGAAAATAACAAATCAGACAACCAACCCTTTCAGAAGTCTTAGAACAATATTACACCACATTTATTGATTAATATATTGAGAAGGAAAAAAAGATTCATGGATATAATACATGATGATCTAACTTGTACCACAGCAAAAGCTAAGAGTTTCTTCCCTTTGTCTATATTTTATAGAAAGAAAGACAAAATTTTCGTCTGTCCAGAATTGCTGCATTCAAGAAATTGCAGAGCTTATTTCCTAAAGTTAATGCAGTGACTAGAATGATTTTGATGGGGGAAAGAGTAAAACAAATGAAGTGGTGGTGTTAAGGGGAGGTAATATGTAAGAGTTTCTTCCCTGTATATTGGGAAAAGTGAAATCCAGTTTGATACCTGATATAATGACAAAAAGCAACAGATCAAAAAGGTGGCCCCATATTGGTAGTGCTCACTGTCATAAATCTGAAATAGATATTATTTACAGTTATCTGTAACATAACTCGGATGGATTATCTGAAGCATTTAACTCTATTTAAAATATACATTAGTAACATATTAAATACCATTTACAGGGGACAACAATTCCTTATGTCAAACAAGCTCAAACAACATGCCTAATATATATATATATATATATATATATATATATATATATATATATATAATAGCACAAATTTAATTCATGAGATCCTTTTCCACTTATCATTTCCACTTGACTAGTTGGTCAATATTAGAAATGTTGTCTCCTTGACTAGAGTGGCTTATCGATTATGATACCTGACTTACATACCATAAGTAGTGGGTTTGTAATAGTCTATAGCTGGTTGGCTGCTGTGGTTTGTTGTTGAATAAAGCAGACTATTCCTGACAACACAGTACTAGCATGTCTTGTATGTTCTAATGTACCATTATACATTAATCAATTCAGTACTGACTGCAGCTGATTTACAGACACATTAATCTGGAATTCACTTTTACTTGACTAATTTGTTATTTATGCCAATATCCGTAACTTTTGACTCTGTGCCCTCTTTGCGTCTATCAACAGCTGCTACTTTAAACTTCTTCCCAAACCCCATAGGCAGAGATTTGACCAAATCATCATAGCATGAGTGAATTTCAAATTTGTCAGTTATAACTTCTAAAATAGAAAAAAAAAACATTAAATAGCTTCTTGAAAATGGAATAACAGAATTCCAGCATGAAAACCTTTCAACAAAGTGAATGAAACTGATCCTACAAAATAAATGTCTGCCATTACTAAATTAGGAATAAACTGTCTACTGTCCATCTATATTTGCTATTTTCAACTTCTTCTCAACAGTTAGCAGACCAGTTCTAACCACTTGGCATGGTGCATTTTGGCATAAAGGCCAATCATGTTTATACATATTATTCCAATCCAACAAAACTAAAATTAAAAAACAAAATCTTTGTCATGGTTATTCATCTTCTAACTTGTAAATTCTAAGGCACATATATGTAATCCTATTTAAACTATGTATATTACTAGTGCATGATGCTTTAGCACAATTACATCTGATATACATTAATATGTAATACTGATGGTCATGTAATTGTTTAAAATCCTCAGTGTGGGGTCCTTTAATTTTTCATACAATTTCTATTCCCCAAAATTAAATATTTGTACACATTATTTTTCATACTTATTGGAGAATTTTTTTCCATACAAAAATGTATGTGACATAGAATAAAAAGATTTGGATGACATAATCAATACAAAAGTCGATTCAGAGTATAAGAAAATGCTAAGATTTTCTAGGGGAAAAAAGTATTGTCTTATAGGCTTGCAAATACAGTTTACATATGATGCTTATCTACTATCAAATATGTTCACCATTACTAACAAAAGTCCCTTGAAGGGACTGATGTTCAGGTCTCTAAACAGAATTTCCAGGAATTCAAGATAAGACCATTTCTTCTTTTCAATAAATGAGTGATGAAACCATCTCTGATCTCAATAAGAGACAAGATTTTCAAACATCCACTATGGCAACCACACTGGATGTAAGATCAGTAAGTTTCATTAAGAAAGCATTAGAGAACTTTTGGTGAGAAATCTATATTGATATGAAGATCCATTCACAAGAATTTGTGATAAGGTGTCCAATATCTTTATATTACAAGTCCAATTAACATCATTTTCATTCAAGGCCAATTTTGCAAACTGGGTATCAGATGATGGAGAACACAAATTATTGTGCAGTGATCATGACCTTTGACCCTGAATTCATAGGGTAATTCCTTCTCTCAAGTGCAAGCTATTCATGAAGTCGATAACAAGGACTTAAGTTACTGTACAGAAACTATTTCCCATCTTTCATTCAGCGACCTTGACATTTTAATAGGGATCTTCCTTACACAAGTTATTTGTGGAAACCAAATTGGTAACAGACAGATGGAAGGAAAGACAACATCACATAGCCTACTATGGTAGGTGTATATAAACAGAAAACACTGAAATGGCAACTTCAAACCTAATGAGGGGCCCCGAGTGGCCAAGTGGTCTAAAGCACTCTCCGTATCATTGCCATCTCACCACTGTCTGCATGTGTTTGAGTCTCAGATTCGACCAATGTGGGTATGTGAGAAAGCTTGCCAGTAGCTTCTCGTGGGTCTGTGGTTCTTACCAGGTGTTTCCCGGGGTCTTCCTCCATCATTAATACTGGCCACTATGTATAGCTTATCGTGTGCTGAAAAATGGCGTGAAACCCTACAACAACAACAACCAACCTAGTGAAGTGTATTCATTTGTATTTGAGAAATAGGATTCTAGCATTAAGACCTTAATTTATTTTTAAAATGATGTTAATAAACAACCAGATATGAACACTGTTTGCCAAAAATATTTTAGAATAAAAAAACTTAAGGTGATCTTCTAATTAAAATGATCAATAGAATTTGGCCAAACCTTATAAAGCATTAATTTTATAATTTTACATATATTAACTTTATAAAAGGCTTTCACACTGTACATATGATGCAAATCCACTATCAGATATGACTTATTAATAACAGTATAGTATAATAATTAATATTTTATAATAATTATTAATAATGCCAATCCACTATCAAGTATGGCTCTTATTAATAACAAACAGTACAGAATAATAATTAATAATAATTAATAATAATGCCAATCTACTATCAGATATAGCTCTTATTAATAACAGTACAGAATAATAATTAATAATAATTATAATAATTCATAATTATGAATAATGCCAATCGACTATCAGATCTGACTCTTATTAATAACAGTACAGTATAATAATTAATAACAATTATAATAATTAATAATAATTATTAATAATGCCAATCCACTATCAGATATGACTCAACAGTACAGTATAATAATTAATAATAATTAATAATAATGCCAATGCACTATCAAGTATGGCTCTTATTAATAACAAACAGTACAGAATAATAATTAATAATAATTAAAAAAATTAAGAATAATTAAAATAATTAATAATAATTATTAATAATGCCAATGCACTATCAAGTATGGCTCTTAATAAGAACAGTACAGTCAGTATAAAAAAACTTTCAACTTTTTAGCAACTGCTTAGCTGAAAGTAACTGAATTTGACAGCATTCTTTATTAATGGGTTTAAAGTTACACAAAACATGGTAATTCACCATCAAATATAGCCACAAAAATTTTAATTATGACAAATTCTTTAAAGTGAAATTTCTCAAAACCACTTAATAGTTTCACCATACTTCAGGAAAGCATGAAGTGCTTTTAAGTTATTAAAAGTTTTGCCATTCCACCGTTATGTCAGAAGAACAGAAAAAAACTCTTAATAACTTCTTTTAAATAAAATGTCTCACAACAGATTTTGATCAAATTTAACAGAACGTGTCCAACTTTCAGATTTCTACAAACGATACTGTTTAGACATCAAATGTAGCTGCAGTTATTAAAAGTAAAAATGTGCCATCAAATATGAATGAAGATATAAAAATGAGAGAAACCATACAATAAATGTTTTCATAATATATACAATCAACAGCGCTGGAAGAAATTTCATCAGAAAGCATGCTACTGACACGGATCTAGTGTCCAAATGCTTTTGCAGAGAGCAAGACAAACTAACCCAGACTCTCTTTTTTCTTGTTCGGTATATAAACATAATAATACCTCATGAGATAAAAAAAACACTGTATCATGTAAGCCAAATTCACCATGACAGTCATCTTAAGCTATTTCAAAGTTATTTCACTACAAAATTCTGCTGTCTCTTAAAATAATAAATCATTATATTTTGTAATATGATAAAAAGAAACATGTTTGTGTTAATTATAATTTTATTAAAAACTAAATTTGTTGAATAATTTTCAAAAAGGATCCAACTTGGTTCATAAATGTCATCTGAAATGAGTACTGGTGCACTTTGGCCTGCCATTTCTCAATGAACTTGAATGCAGTGTTTCATGATAATCAAATAATGCAGGTATGAGATGCAGTCATATAATAATCCTAGACTTAACAACAGAAAATAAAAGATTTCCCTGTTTTTGGTAGAGTTTCCACCAGTTGTCTGACATATGGTTATTCAGATTGCTTTAGAAAAATAGCAGACATCATCCACAGTTGGTGATACATACCACAATGCTAGAGTGAACATTACAAGTAAGGCATCAGACAATGACTAGGGCTAAATTAACATGAATTTAATTGTTCACTCAGAATGATAGTTTCTGCTTTCTTGCATCCAGGTATATTTTAATCAGTGATTAAAAAAAAAACTGTCCTGTCTCACCAGTTTACTGGGGATATGATGTACCCTTGCACAATGGGCTAAGATAAATCCCTGCAGAATGCAGTCTGACCTGCACATAGGTGTATACTACAATGTACCCTTGCTAGACAGTCTAACCTTCACATAGGGGTATACTACAATGTACCCGTGCTAGATAGTCTCACCTGCACATAAGGGTATACTACAATGTACCCTTGCTAGATAGTCTGACCTGCACATAGGGGTATACTACAATATACCCGTGCTAGATAGTCTGACCTGCACATAGGGGTATACTACAATGTACCCTTGCTAGATAGTCTGACCTGCACATAGGGGTATACTACAATGTACCCTTGCTAGATAGTCTGACCTGCACACAGGGGTATACTACAATGTACCCATGCTAGATAGTCTGACCTGCACATAGGGGTATACTACAATGTACCCTTGCTAGATAGTCTGACCTGCACATAGTGGTATACTACAATGTACCCTTGCTAGATAGTCTCACCTGCACAATGAGGTATCATGCATCTTTGCAGAATGATCTAATTCACTATTTTGTATGTTGTATGCCCCATAGAGTGCTCTGTCTCTCCATCACAATGAGGTATCATTTACCCCAACTGCATAAACATTGCAAGATCTTTAAAAGAAAACTATATTATCTGCCCATGCCAAGAAAGTGATACAAGCACATATATCTCGCGATCTGCTTTGAAAGTGAGACAAAAACTTGGAAGCAAATTTTAACAATCAAAATAACAAACCTGTCCAAAAAAGTTAAATCTAGTTAAATATATTATAATTTTTTCTAACTTTATGGTCATTTTCAGGATGAAATACTTACCGAATCAATGTGGGCTTCGTTGATTACCACGATACCTCTTGACAGGTTTAGAAGAGCACAGAAACAGTTAAGACCCAGTGATATGATGACATAAAGAGTGCTGGGCAGGTACCTATTGTGAAGTGATGCTGTAAAATACAAATTTAATTTCCAAAAATAAATAATGTGGACAAATTTTCAATATTCAGGGGCATCCAAGTCTGGAGCCAACACATAAAATCCTTAAGGATGATGGCCACATGAACATGATAATATGATATTAATATGAAAATCCAACACAATTATTACATGCCACACAAAAAATTCTTATTACCGGTACATGCTTGTAATAATATTGTTAAATAAGATAGTCACATAATATGGTAAATAATAAAACACCATCAGAAATGAATACAGAACAAGGAATAAGATGCATATTTTCAAAAAAGGAATTTGAGTCATGGGCTGGTTATGCAATCTTTGATGTTACTGTGACATGAAAACATGTTTTACATGAAATTAGATCACAAAGAAAGCATGTACTGATGTTTTTGCTTTATTTAAAGTATTGATTCATTTCATTTAAAACCCACTTTAAAACTGATGCTATGAATGCTCTTGTAAACCTCACATATTCTTGCCACAGTAATGTTGTTAGTAGCATATTTCTCCAATTATTAGACCAATTCCTAAATTAATGACAGTTTGATTGCGTGTCATATCCAATTATAATTCCCCCATCCCCTATCCAATTTTCAACAAATGGTGATGTGCCCTTGGGGCTTATCAGTCGGAAATATGGTATATTGAAGTCTGCTTGCCATAAAGAAAAACCTAAATAATTCTTTGAAGTGGAAGGTTTAAGTTAAAAAAGTGCATAAAAGTGACACAGTATGAAATAATTACCTCATCATACAATTAATTATAACAGATAATCCAAAAGTGTCATCATAAGTTCAGAAGGAGATGTTGGAATTACGTATAGAAATATCAGAAACTGGACCTACTTATAAAATTCAAAGGCACAATTTGCCACAACTGTGTAAAAACGTATTAACATACCAGTCAAAAGGTTTTCCTTTATATATGGTCTTCATAGTGTACAAATTGAAAGGTTATATATGAAATTTTGTGAAGTCGTGCTGATATTCAGGATCAAATTGGGAAAAAAAATCAAAGTCACAAAGAAACTTGGAAAATAATCAAAGTCACAAAGAAACTTGGAATTAAAGTCACAAAAGTCCATAATCTCATGAGAAATAACATGAAATCTGAGCAGGTCATCAACATAAAAATCATTTATGGCTCTACATCTAATAGTTTCTGTGTGATCATTCAAATTCACATTAGACCACAAATTCACTAAACAAGAGATACAAGTGGGCAAGATATCACCTACTTGGGTGCTGTTAACTTGAAAGTCATATAAAATGTTAGTTGGACAAGAAATCTCAGTTATTATAATGTCTGCTGATCTGTCAAGATTATTATATTTTCAGTCACAGAGCAACATTGAAAGCAGATTGGTAAAATTGTACAGAACTGTCATGTCTGCATGGTTTCTGTCAAATCTGGTCAAATTCTGTTGAGCAACATTTAGAAAATGTAATTTAATATTTTTGGTATCAGTGGCCATACTTGATAGCAAATTAACATCATTTGTACAAACATGGAATGTTTCCATGCCAGGATGCTTCTATCAGACTTGGTTAAATTCTAATTAAAGTTTCTGAGAAGAAACTATGTTAAATTTGTTTACACTTTTTTTAAAGCTCAGCAATAGGTGGTAACAGACTAGCACATGTTTATAATAGAAAGAGAACATGTCAATGTTTTCTATCTTATTAAATCAAATTTTATTCAACAGATTTGGAGAAGTTGTTTGAAGGTACTTTTTTTTTTTTGTTATGGTAACTTGCACTATCTTTTTACAGCTTAATTCACACATGGCTTGCCCACAAGGAAGGAACCTATAAATAGTAGGTTTAAGAAAAGTCATGGAAAAATACCTTTGTCACTAACCTTTGTTCACACAATATTAACTAAATGTTGATGTAGACAAGTTATACATATATGCTCCTAAATTTTGCAGGTGAGATAAAATACTGACCAGTTGTAGATAATGTTGCATTGTTGTTTTTTGATTCTCCATATCCTGGTCGCAATTCATCAGGGCAGACAATGTACGGCGGCCGCATCTTTAATTCCTGACTAAGATGAGCAAGATTTAGTCTTGTTGTCAAGGAGCGTGTGTTGTTATAGCGTTGCTTCAGTTTTTGAAGAGTAATGTCTGTAACAAAGAAGTAAATATAAATTAAAATACAGACAAAATGACCAAGGAATACAAATATCACAATTCCATATAAATAATGAATCTGCTGTACTAGAACAGAGGTTGGCAACCTACGACACATGTCACAAGGTGGCATGTCAAGAAATTTTTGTGTGGCATGTGAAGGGCAACCAAAATCTTGATTTTAAGTGTTACTCTCTAACTGGTGGCACATGCTCCTTCATTTTGTAATTAATCTGGAAAAAAGTGGAACGCAATGAAAAATAGGTTGCCTATTTCTGTACTAGAATCATTTAAGAAAAATCTGCTTTT
Source organism: Unio delphinus (assembly GCA_029339505.1). Classification (NCBI taxonomy): domain Eukaryota; kingdom Metazoa; phylum Mollusca; class Bivalvia; order Unionida; family Unionidae; genus Unio; species Unio delphinus. The sequence goes on from JAQISU010001244.1 coordinate 472,215, forward strand.
TAAAATGTTTATCTTTGTGTATGAAGTCTTAGACTTTGAATTTTTAAGCATTGTTTTTCTCATAGCTGAAATGGCAATGAACTGATAGATTTGAATTTTTAAGCATTTTTTTTCTCATAGCTGAAATGGCAATGAACTGATAGATTTTCACACTTTCAAACAGTGATATATCTTAAAATTGCATATTCAAAATTGATTTGTCTTCAATTTATAAAACAGAACAAAATCTCAAGAATCCTATATTTTGCTTTAATCATCACAGCATATATTCCACATTATCTAGGAAAGTCAAAAGAGCATTCAAATACAGGTAAATGTGATCCATTTTGCCTGTCAAAATAGGTAAATGTGACCCATTTTGCTTGTCAAAATAGGTAAATGTGACCCATTTTGCTTGTCAAAATAGGTAAATGTGACCCTTTTTGCCTGTCAAAATAGGTAAAAGTGACCCATTTTGCCTGTCAAAATAGGTAAATGTGACCCTTTTTGCCTGTCAGAATAGGTAAATGTGACCCATTTTTCCTGTCATGAGCAGTACCCTCCCATGATGAATACAGCAATCAAGTTTCATGGCTGTACAAGCAACAGCAAACACTTACTGCTGATGCCTACACCAATAACTGTAAAAACAACATCTGCAGTGAAAATGTGATACATACCATATGCACCCATTATAAGTAAGAGTCCAACTGCAAAATGCAGAGACCCAGATCTGCCATTGCATAAAGCTGAATTAGATCTGGGTCTATGTAGTTTGTTAGGAGTAATCTGTACAACAAACAGAGAATGCCTGCACATCATACAATGGCAGATGACAATCTAGACTTTTGTTTGCATTTTGGACTTTATTTTAAGCAAAATAAACACTATATCTCAAAAGCAACAACAACAAAAACCTGAAATCTTTGTATTATTAATCTACATCCTTACATATTCAACAGTTTCCACTGTTTTCTTGGAAATGTATGTAATGTTGGAGTACATTTCCCTATTTATTCTTGTGACACATTTTTACAAAAATATTGACTTTTAAATTGTTTCTGTCAGAAAAAATGATCACATACAATAAGATCTCTGGAAGTATTTACTAAAGCACTCTGGAAAAATTCTCTGATCATTTCAATGGACAATTAGGCCTGATAATTATTCTCTAAAGCTTTGTCATTGGACTGACATGTCTGGTCATGACAATCTCTTGCCTTGTCATGACAATCTCTTGCCTATTCATGACAATCTCATGTCTAGTCATGCCAATCTCTTGCCTAGTCATAACAATGTCTTGCCTATTCATGACAATCTCATGTCTATTCATGACAATATCATGCATAGTCATGACAATCTAATATCTAGTCATGACAATCTCATGCCTAGCCTTGGCAATCTCCTGTCTAGCCATGACAATCTCATGCATAGTCATGACAATCTCATATCTAGTCATGACAATATATTGCATATTCATGACAATCTCATGTCTAGTCATGACAATCTCATGCTTAGGCATGACAATCTCATGTCTAGTCATGACAACCTCATGTCTAGTCATGACAATCTCATATCTTGTCATGACAATATCTTGCTTAGTCATGACAATCTCATGTCTAGTTATGACAATCTCATGCCTAGTCATGACAATTTCATGCCTGGTCAATCGATACTCAGAATTTGTCATTGACATAAACTTCTCACACATTCTCCAGTAAAACATTTGCACATAGCAAACTTTTCTATATAAAAATGAATGTTTGTTTGTTTGTTTGTGTCGTATGTGTTCCTATACCGCTCATCCGATTGCAATAAAACTTTGGTGAGTTGTTCTGCGCATGCCCGCGAAGGTTTCTGAATTAGTACAACCATTTAAATTGTACAATTAACAAATGTGTGTATTTCATATAGTTTTGCGACATTTACCGTGTGTTCGCTGTGAACTGTAGGTGCCTTAGATACGTCACGTGATCAAACAGTAGGTGCCTTAAATATGTCACGTGATCGAACACGGTCTGTAGCGATACCTAATTTCGTGTGTCTTCGGTGTGAACTGTAGGCGCATTAGATAAGTCATGTTTACTTAGTTATGTTTGGTTCGCACCTTGGTTACGTCAAACAATTGCGGTGTGAATTTGTACGTCATGTGATCGAACAGTAGGCACCTTAAATACGTCACGTGATCGAACACAGTCTGGAATGGCTGAAACTATGATGATGTAAATCGACAGCTGTATGAAATTCATAATCGGTAGCGATACCTAATTTTGCGTGTGTTCGGTGTGAACTGTAGGCGCCTTAGATACGTCATGTTTACTTAGAACCGTCACGTGATCGAACAGTAGGTGCCTTAAATATGTCACGTGATCGAACACGGTCTGTAGCGATACCTAATTTTGTGTGTCTTCGGTGTGAACTGTAGGCGCATTAGATAAGTCATGTTTACTTAGTTATGTTTGGTTCGCACCTTGGTTACGTCAAACAATTGCGGTGTGAATTTGTACGTCATGTGATCGAACAGTAGGCACCTTAAATACGTCACGTGATCGAACATGGTCTGGAATGGCTGAATCTATGATGATGTAAATCAACAGCTGTATGAAATTCATAATCGGTAGCGATACCTAATTTTGTGTGTGTTCGGTGTGAACTGTAGGCGCCTTAGATACGTCATGTTTACTTAGTTACGTTTGGTTCGCGCCTTGGTTACGTCAAACAATCGCAGTGTGAATTTGTAATAGTCGTTACAAAGCATTACTTTCGCTGTCAAATCAATTATGCCACCTAAACGAAAAGCTATTGGTCAATCTACACCTCAAGCATGAAAGATAAAGGCATCATGAACTTCAAAACAGACGAGCAACGGAAAGCAAGATTGGAAGCCATTCGAGTTTGCACTGCTCAAACATTTTCTTTCTTTGAGTGGCATTGCAACGCATGCCGGGTACTTGCTAGTGATCCATATAACAATGAAAACAAGAGCTGATTCTTTTGGGTTCAATACCTTTTACAAAGAAACAGCAGTAGGACATGAAATGCAATAAAACTGCACTGAAAAAAGAAGACTGGTAATAATTATTATCCTAATATGCAAAATTTCTGACCAAAGTCTATCAAGGCATATGGTCTCTGCACTTCCTCAATCTTCTTTTTCTCATAACATTGCAGAAAATCCTTCTGTATCTCATCTAAAAATGACATGGCCAGTACAGCTGGATAGGAATCCTCACAAAGCACCAAATATGTAAGACCAAGGGCTGAAATGAAGCTGAAATTTAAATCATATAAACAATTATCAGTTATTCAAACACACAATTTACCTAGTAAAATCAATTTCTCAAAATGAATGAAAATACAGTGCTCTCTCCATGCAACATGGTTAATGGGAACCCCAAATGGGACTTGAATCGTAAGGGAACCTTATACATGGTATAAGCCTTCCTTACTTGTAACACCGGTAACTCAGGGATGTTTTGATGAGGCTTTGTCTGGACTTGCTCTTTAAACACAAACATATCAAATTAAATAAATTAAGTAGCAATGGAAAAAAAAAGCAATCACATTAAAAATCCCCACAAAAATACCCGCATTTCAAGTGTGACAGCTGTATAGTAAGTTACGTTTTAGCAAGAAAACACTGTGATTAACACTTTATTTGAACATTTTCTTAAAATAAGTCCTTTATATACAAACAAGCTACTTTAACAAGTAAACCATTTTATATCCTTTGAGCAGCCAACAGAAAATCTCAGCAAAACAATATTAGTAATGACAGGGCTATGCCAAATGAATGTAGTAAAACACCAAAAACAGGAGTTTAAGCAGAATTATGCTGCAAAGTTGTATATCATAAGTAACATGCCTATCACATGCCTATCACAAAAATATGACCCCAAGAATTAATTTAAAACCTTTTGAAGCTGCACATCAGAATTAAATGATTCCAGTTGAACTTCAAAACCTCTGTCCAAAATACTCCCAAAATAACTAGGCTATGTTTGTACCAATTTAACCGCATTAATGCAGACTTCACTACAAAGATAAATCAAAATAATAAAACCACTGAGCATAAATATAGACAACATACAATCATAATTCCAGTCTTTAAAATATCTGTCATCAACAGTGCATGTTGCAGAAGTTGCATCACAATTGCACATGCATATATATCTAGAAAGACAATCACATATAATCATATTATCATTGACAATAAAATCAAGTTTAACACAGTTGAAAAATAAATATGCAATTTCTGATGATAATAATCATACTCCGTATTTCATAGGCACTTGTTTGTATAAACTGTCTAGGAAACACAAGCTGTACACAAAACAACTACCTATATTCACAATGAAAACAAACTCACAGCTGGTATGAGGAGGCACTGACTAAACAAAGGTCTCTCAAATGGACTGACACTCTAATGACCAAAAAGAATTACCAGGAATTCAATCTAAAACCATTTCTTCCTTTTAATGCTGAGACCATCTCTTATATCCTTGAGTGATTATAAAATTTTCAAAACTGCTGTAGTGGATAAACTGTATGTATATATCCGACTGATGCCATTTTCTTTAGGATCAACAAGACGCAAGAAGATTTCTGGTGGTCATATTGGATACCTGAGTAGCACCATTTCCATTTAGTTAAAACTAGAATATTGGTCAGGATGAATGTGCCTGTAAAGTTTCATGGCAATCCTTGACATAGGATATAAGTAGCAATATCAAACTTGTACTAATGGATGTGGAGACAATGGAAGATAACATAAAATACTACGGTACCCCAATAAGAATTGCTTCAAAAAAAGAAAGTAAGAGTTATGCTTCCTTAATGTTCTCTTAATGCTACCAACATAAAAAAATGTTATCGAAATGTCTTCATTACTTTCTGATTCTTTAAATTCTGAGGCAATCATAAGGAATAGTTTTTTGAAGATGCTAAAAAAAAAGCGTCTTCTGGTGAAACACTCATGGTGATATGACTTTCCATCTAGGAGAAGTAGCAACAAGAAGATTCTGAAGATGGCTGCCATGGTGGCCATATTGGATGTAAAAAATCAACACTATTTTCATTAAGGATATTATGATTAGACTTATGGTATTGATTATGATTAGACTTTTCATGAAAAATCCATATTGATTTAGTAGCATCAGCACCATTTTATTTCAAGATCGACTAGATGCCATAATTTGTCTTCTGATGAAAATCCCATACTGATATGACTTTTAATTTAGAAAAAACATCAGCACCAATTTCAATTAGAAACAACTAGATACCATAATTTGTCTTCTGATGAAAATGCTGGGTTGATATGACTTTCTACTTAGAAGAAGGAGCAATAATCAACAATTAGATTTTTTTCAAGATGGCTGCCATGGTAGTCACTGTGACTGTCAGACTGGATATCTGATTAACCGAAATTGTATTCAAGACCAATTAAACATAAGGAGGTTTTCAGCACAGTGAAAATTTTATGTGAAAGTGAAGTGGTACAATTTAAGATGTTTATCAAAAAGAACACGTTCTTTATGCACGCATTTGAAACAACTGCCTGCTTTAAGAACTGTCAACCACTTGTCTCAACCCAAGCTGCCCTAGTGCTAACAATATCTACTGCAAGTAATCAAACACTTTAAATTTCTGAATTTACTTTAGCTCTCTGGTATTGCTTAGTGATGAAACTAAATCATAACAAACATTCTGCTATTATACTTCAATCCATTAAATAGTAATTATTGGGAGACAATTATGTTTGAGCATAAAGTATAAAGCAAATGTCAAATTTCCTTGCTATGAGTTGAATAATGGTAATATTTTATCTCGTAGGAGAAAAACATTCAATTTTATTTTCATTAGAGACTGATGAAAATTCTGAGTTTTTCACTCAATGAAATATATTATATAGCCATTATTCACTCATTCTAAGCAAACATCCTCTATATAACTTAGCGAAATCAAAATAAAAAATAATAATTGATATTAATATTTCACTTTAATTATGACAATGCGCATTTTTCAAATTATTTTATGATTATAGCTTAAGCTTACACTGATGCTATAAAAAATGTCTGGGAAGATCACTGCAACCAGACCTTGTGATAAATGTCTGCGTAAGGTTGCATGGCAAAATCCTCCAAGTATTTCAGAAGTACCATTAAAAATCTTGTACTAATGGACGAACAGATATTTGAAGGATGACCAGTGGAACTAAAATCTGTAAAATTCCTGATTAATTTAGATCTACAGATTTATCAATTAGCTTTTTAATTTTAAGTGAATATAAAAAATGCATCCTTTTTACATGTTAAATGACATGAATGTATAATGAACTCACTGTATTGTGTATGGTTCAAATTGAAATGTACATCGATCTGGGAACTTTGCCGATATTCTGGACAAAACTTTCATGTGCTTATATGCCTCTTGCAGTCCTGATGCTGGGCCCATAGGTGGGCTGTCTGAGTTTGCCGCAAGAGGCAGTCCATCACGACTGCGACTTATTATCACAAACTGGATCATGTCATCATCTGCTGTTTAGACAACTGCCCACCTCCATCTGCAAATAAGTAAAAGTCGTAAAAAATATTACAACTGGTTCTATAAAAAACTAGACTTTAAATTCCTTGACATGCAAATACAGATTAGGTTAAGATTATTACAATGGTGGCCTAATTGGAAGCAAGATTTTCACCAGTTTAATTTAGAACCAACTAGATTTCTTAAAAAGTCTTCTGTTGAGAACCCCATGCAAGTATGACTTAAATTAGGATAGACAATACGAGTCGGGGGGAGGGGGGGGCGGCGAGTGGTCTTAAGCGCTCTCCATTACGGATCACTGCCATCTCACCTCTATCTATGTGGGTTCGAGTCCAAGATTAGGCTAATGTAGTTATGTGAGAAAGCTTGCCATTATATAGCCTATCATGTGCTGAAAAATGGCGTTAAACTCTACAACATCAACAGGTCCAACAAAACCAAGTAAATTCTTCTGCATTTTTTAAGCAAGATGTTTTGTCATAATATACCTAAAAAAGTATGGTTTGCTTTGAAAAAATAGTTCTGAACTTCAAGGTTTCATTTCTAATTATTATTAATTTGTAACTCTTAAATCTTTCATTTTATTGAAAAGTTCTAAATAAGCACCTTTCTATATATAGGAGATACTGGGATTTCTTGTCAACTGCATTACTTATGTTTTAACTTTTTAGGTCAGAATCAAATGCCAGGTTTTTGCTGACACTGTTCTTTTTAATGGATGTCATTTTGTAGTTTCTTGGCATCAGACTGGTTTTTATCGATTTTGAGTATACATAGTCATCAGCAAAGAAATGAATCAAATCCATTCATGCTAGTTACCTCTTACGTACATAGCGAAAAGCACTGGTCCAAGCACTTTGACTTGACGTACTGAGACACCTTTGACCCCTTTACCATTACACACTGTTCGAAAAATCATACAAACAAGAGACCATGTGGCAGGGAGTCTTTCTAGCAAATACACATAATTGTGTGTGATATGGATTTTTAACTTAACTTTAATAATTTTTCAGTTATATCACTACAATGTCTGCAGTGTGGCAGTTTATAATGATGTCTAGCACTGGAGCATCATGTTGCAGACATGTAGCATTATGTCCCACCCAGTCACATTATCCTGACATCAGGAACACTAACCTCTTAATGCTGAGCACTTAGCAAGGCAGCTGTTAGTTCCATTTTACAAAGTCTTTGGTATGACTCAGCCTGGGTTTGAACCAGTGGCCTCTTACATCTGAGGTGAATGTTTTAACCACTAGACCACCAGAGTGGTCAATACACATAATGAAGCAATGTCACTGGTGTGTGTAAACCTACTGCAAAAGTGGGTTTTCAGTTTTTCAACATTCTTGATTGATCTGCTTTTGTTTTTGCCATATATTATGAGAATCTTTATTTTGGCTGTTGAAACATTAATTTCCATCATGGTTTCACATCTGAAGCTATATGTTCCCAATCATGTTGCTGATGTAGTTCTAGAATGGTCTGGCATCTTCAGCTGATATGTGCATTTTGTATATTTTCTACTTTTAACTGTTTTCATTTTGTTCTTAATTTTATTACTGCCAATACATTTTACTTAAATACGAGTTTTGTTTTTCGCCAATTTTCAAATTTTATAATCCTGGTAATCAGGAAAAGTGATTGTGTAATTGACATGGAACATATTTCAACTATTATTTTTTATAGGTATTTGTATTATTGCTTACAATTTCCTTGTCATACATGCATTATGTAATAATGGTATTATTATTTAGTACATGTATCATTGTATGACTAACAGTTAAATTGTAAGCAATGATATGAGCCCCTGTGGTATTTTCAATATCAAAACCATTAATTATTGGAATTTCTGATACACTGATTGATATACTGATTTATATATCGACACTGTCCAATTTAGCCTAATTTATTCTCTATTTCCCAAAAATAATACACTTCCAATAAGTAAAGTTCTTAAATTCATACATATCAGTACATTAAAACTACATTACTCTAGCTAAAAATATTCCCGACCCGACCCCCCCCCCTAAATATCTGGGTTTGGATCTCGTCAACTTCACATTATAGTATTCTCACCTGCCTGTTTATTTGTACCCCACCCCCACCGACTTTAAAAACATAAGGCATCAAGCATATAAATAGTACACAACGCTTAGCTATTTAGTCTATTGATTTATTTCTAACGTGAGTGTTGATGATTTTACAATGTAAGTGTTTCCATTGCATACTAATACTATCTTGACGCTGATTGCAAAGAAAACCGTATTACGAATTCATTTTTGGGAGGGGGCGGGGTAGAGGAAGGGACAGGTATGCGTCCTATTTTTCCTGGACATGTCCTCTTTTTCGGTCCTTAAATCTATACAGAGAAATGATATATGTATCCACTATGCGGATAGACCAGCAAGTTGGTCTAAGCCTTTTTTAAAGCCGCTATGTCAAAATAAAAATAAAGGCCAAGACCACAGGAGTCTGGCGTTTTTATCAATAAAGTACGGCGAAATCTCTGACAACATGAATTACCCTAATCGGTAATATCAACACGAATGAATTAAATATATTACCGATAAAGGTAATTCGTGTTGTCAGAGATTTCGCCGTACTTTATTGATGAAACGTCAGACTCCTGTGCTTAGACCAACTTGCTGGTCTACTATGCGGAGTGTTCCATCATTTTTCTGTAGTTCAAATAATGTACCCAAAACGGAGGGGCGCTAGCTTCATTCCGTCAACCACCCCAATGCATTCAACGACAGTGTCGGATAACATATGTACACACACTGCCTGGCACAATATAAAACTGGCTGAAATATGAAACCATTAATATTCCATCGCTTTCATTGATAGTTCTTGCTTTTGGTTTATATCAACCACTTTTTAGTGTAACAACATATGTTGTTTTTTTTTTTTATGAACATCCGACGTTGCTTTCATTCATGTTTTCTACTTTCTTCTCATTTATATAATAGACAAGAAATAAGCAAGAAAACTGTTAGACATACCTGCTTGACGTAAAGTCTTGAACTGAACCGTTTATGTTTTCAACACTGCGTTTAGATGGAACTTAATTTGCAAGAAGTAATTTTTATCCTGACACCGATTGCGTGGCACATACTTAAAGACATATAAGTAAGCGCTTTTGAAAAACATGCTGCACTTTTCTTACTATCAATAGTAAATTGTTAAAAGATCATAAAGCTATTAAATTACATGCAAAATATGAAGGATCAGGCGGTTTTGACATCGAAATAGTGTGTTAGTGTGTTGTTGCTTGCTGCACACACATTCCCCCCTAATTTTAGCAGAGAGAGAGAGAGAGAGAGAGAGAGAGAGAGAGAGATATGGCCTACGACCTTTACTTTTTTGGTCCATCTTGGATGCGGGTGGCCCGCGGTGCTGAAGATGTTGGACCACTTTGATCTAGGCAATAAACACCCATTTTTGTAAAACCTACAAAACGGGGACATCGTTTTTTAAAAACAAGTTTCGAGCGTAAAAGATCTGTTTTGCTGTGCATTTTGATATATAAATGCCGTTTCTAAATGATTTGTGGTTGATTTCCAAGCAGCAATGTATCAGAATGTTTACCATCAGAACGGGTACACATAAATATATACAAAGTGTTTTAAATTATACAATCAAATCGGGACATTCCATAAATATGGTTTGATTCTAAATAAGTATAAATTTAATCCTAATATTTAAGTAATCTCATCTTGTGTACATGTACTTAGTTTTCTTTCATACTAACAAACTAAATTGAATCTTAGGTTGAATTTTTACATATTGTATCTAAAAGTTAAAACGTATGTAAGGAGTTTCAAGACTCTGAATGGTCATAAATGTGTGAAAATACAGCGAATGTGTTCCTGATTTTGAAATGGAATAATCAAAAATCTGCATGCCAATCTTCAGTTAAAAATAATTTTATAAGGACGAATACGCTTTAGAATCTCAAATGTCTCACAAAATAACGAATATTGAACATTGGTGTTCTTAACTTTGCCACTTTAACTCAGCCCCCTTCATTAAAAAAAAATGTATGATGTGATCTATTTGACATGAAACATAACAAAAATTATTTCAAATAATAAACTTTAACAAAATTCAGCCGAAAACCGTTCTTTTTTTGAAAAATGAATTCAAAAGTTCAAGCAGCAGGGAGGCTGAACAGACCAAATTTCCAGCGCGATTTGAGGCCCTCTCACCAATAAAATGTCATTGAAACCCCCAATCGTTAAAATAACGGCTCTAAAAAAATATTAAAAAAATATCACAAAAAATATCAGCGGGTATTGGGATTTCATCACTGACAACAATTTTTTCAACCGAATATTCGATCGAGTCCGATACGATATCGTGTTACAGGTTCATGTAAATTTATTGACAAATCCGTGTGGAACTGACTGAACAACGCTAAAGAAATTTCGAAATTTATTAAAGTCCATATCGTGGCACTATGTCTGCCAAATATTTCTACATGTATGTGTATCAACACCGTTAAACACACACAACAGATTACAGTTATCTATGATTACTTTTAGAATCTAAGTGTATCGCTGAGTCAAATAAAACATATCAGCGTACTTGTGACGACCTCGGGAAAATATCATCGCGGGATTCGTTTGTTTATCCAGCATGACATCGTCGTATACAAAAAAAGCCACGGAGGTGACATCGCTGCAAAATTGGCAAAAACCCCAGGACTCCCCTGGGCAAAGTACCCAGGAGAAAAACACCTTCCAGGATATAGCTACTGTGGACCAGGGACACGATTAGATATTCGACTTGATGATCAAAATCAACCCCGACCTGGTGAATCACCGATAAATGCTATCGATGAAGCGTGTCGAATACATGATATAGCGTATAAAAGCGATAATTTGCAACAGAGGCATCTCGCTGATGTTTCATTGATTCATGCGATAAATGCTATTCCGGTTAAATCTTTTAAAGAAAAATTGGCATCATGGGTTATTAAATCTGCCATGAAAGGTAAATTATTGTTTGGTGCAAGTATATAACATGGAGAAAATTTATTATTTTCCAACAGGATATTACATGGGTAAATCCGCTATTAACAAATTAGCTAGCGCCGCTAAAGTACCGCGTGATGTCGCTGCGGATTGGTTATCCCGACAAGCAATACGGCAAATTTATCTACCCGGTCCAACATCAATCAAATATGGATCGTTTGATGTTCATGTTCCAAATGAGGTTCATCAGGCTGATATTTTATATTTGCCACATAATAAACAAAAACGTGTTTACAAATACGCGCTAACAGTTGTTGATATTGCCAGCAGATATAAGGAGGCGTCGCCGCTATCAACAAAATCATTATCTGAGGTCGCTGCGGCGTTTAAAAAAATTTATCAAAAAGGTCCTTTACGTTGGCCAAATTTGTTACAGGTTGATCCCGGTAAAGAGTTTCACGGGGATGTATCATCGTTAATGGTTCAACATAACGTTGTAATTCGACGAGGACATACTGCAATTCATCGTGATCAAGCAATTGTTGAACGATTTAATAAAACCCTTGCTGATAAATTATTTTATTATCAAACTGCAAAATAATTTATTCAACAAGATAGATCTCGTGAATGGGTTAAACGACTCCCTAAGGTGATTTCATCACTTAACAATCAGATCACTTCACCGATAAACGATAAACCGGCCTCCGCGATAACAAAAAAAAATATATACCAGGAAAAAAAAATAACTACGTCGCGATACGCCATTGCCGTGGAACGCTACTGTTAGATATTTATATGAACCTGGTGAATTTGAAGGCGTTATTAGACGGTCTTCAGATCCTATATGGAGTATTACCGCCCATAAAATATATTCTGCGGTATCACCTGCACACAGACCAACATATTATAAATTGGATCAAACTGCACCTCAGCGAAGTTTTACTCGAGAACAACTTCAAGTTATTCCAGATGATATTCAATTACCACCGAAAAATCTAACATGATTGTCATTGTATAACTGCGACTCGTCTAAGTTGATTTATTTTTCTTACTCTCGACACAGCCAAATAAATTAAATTGTCCCATTCGATAAAATCATCAATAATGTACATAACCGTATCTGTGATAGTTAATCCCTGTGATGAATGTATCGTTGTAGCATATCCTAACCGCCACGGAGAATTAATTGCATTTATTGCGTCTCTAACTACAGATAAATCAACTTCAGCTATGTCATTTAATACAAGTTCTTGTTGTTGTTCTCGTCCTGGTATATCCACAAGGATATTTTGTTGTCTAGTATCTTTAGGTCGATAGCATAATGGAACGGGTTCGTTAGGAAATTTACTCTTATGAAGATAAAATAATTTTTTCAAAAGAATATCTCTGGTGACTTTTCTACTAGCTACAACTATATCAGATGGTTTCCAAATATTGTAAAATTCATCTAATGACAGTTCAGGTATTACTTTACGTAATTGTTCGGCCTGATTTTTATTACTTGTACATCTAATTGCAGCTTTCAACGTAGTTAATTCCTCATCAAGAGATCTGCGGTTAATTGTCATTTCTTCGTAATAATCAACTTGAAGTTTTAACCAACAATGTGGAGATATTTTTCCAAATGGTGGTGGCTGTCCATGATCTCCACGTAACACCACAGTGGTATTTTTTGTATTTAGCCATTCAAGAAACATTTTTATAATTTTTTTGGGCACAGTACAAATTTCATCCCACAAAAACACATCGGGAACAATTTTAGTTCCCATTCGTTCAGGGGTCCATTCACCTCCACTATATCTGAAAAAGCTATGATATGTACTTGCGTGGATTCCTTTTTCTTTAAAATCTCTAGCTAGGCCATGAGCTGGGGTTAACGCAATCAGATTAGCCCGATGAAATAATTCTATCACTCTTGTTGTTTTTTCCGCATCCACCTGGACCGTTCAAGTACACAAGTTTGTGCCGTGCAACGGGGTCGTGTATACTCGGGGATGTTGAGATTTTTATATCGCCGTTGTGATATTCTGGTATATCATCCACATCTGCGTGTTTGCGATACTGATACGATTCTTCATGTTTAACATGTTCCCCATGTTGTACCATCACCGAGATACCCCTTGACGTCATCGTGATATTTTTTATCGTAATAAAATGAGTCAGTTGCAACTCTCACTGCAATGTCAGGAAATCGATTTACCATACGGAGAAGATTTATAGTCACATATGCGAGCATAAATGATCTTAAATGAACATATTGTGGCATTTCATCGTTAAAATATTCTACAATTGTTCCAAAATTGTTCCCCTCATGATAATTGTGCGGCAGTTTGTCTGTAAAAAAAACCCCCTTAGATACTGCATCATCAATTACAAATTTTAATTCGCCTGGATCTAACACTAATTTGGCAGTTTTACGTCTGTGAGTTTCATCCTCAGTGCCTCCCCCCCCCCCCCTGTGTGAATTTTCCAATTATAATCCGTGAAATTTGTTTACACTCGCTGGTTATCACATCGCGAAGAAATTCCATATCGTATCGGGGAAATTTATCTGGTGTGGGTAGCCAAACTGAAGTTTGTTTATCACTGAATATTATTTCAGATACAGTTAAATCTGTTAGCACGCCGCTATCTAGTGCTCACCTCAACAATACTGTTGGAGCCCATCTCTTTTCATGTAAATGCCGTCCAATCCATAAATACGTTACTGGATGAAGTTCATCGGGTATTTTAAACGAAACCACTTCAGCAAATCCTGTTAGGTCATAATCAGGTAGCGGTCCATTAACAGCTCTTTGTATCATTCTGTGAGTTGGTAGTCCAAATTGTTTAAAATATTTATTACACTCACCACCACCAAGAAAACTTCCTGGATAACATGCAATCATATCCACGGACATCATATCGTTGAAATCATAATCCACAACCCACAGTGACCAAATTCGATACAACTTGCCCGTGTATTTTCAATAAATTTGTTCTTAGTTGGTTTCCATAAGTTTTTTTTCTCTGGCAATTTGAGCCGCAATTGATGATATTGTAAAACTCGTCTGAGTGAGTTTTGTAATTGCAGATGCATCTTCGGGAGATTCACTGATATCGGCGAACTCTTCCATGTTACGTTGTAGTGATTCTTTCCGATAAATCTCCCCCGCTGATGTAACAAATTGATCTTATTGGTCACCGCTAGAAAACAACCACACATTTATCGGGTCTGTGTAATTTAATTTAATCCAATCAAACATATCACCGTGATAATATTTCACAATTTTGTTGTCAGGCAAATCCCCTTCGTTGGTCCCCCACGCATGAAAATTGTGGTCAATGATCTCAACGGGTGATCCCTTTGATCTGTAGCAACCGGAACTATAAAATATTCTCTCGGGAAGCATTTTCACAATGATGGGTATTTTTAGTTTTTCTTCCAACTCGGCCACATCGTGTTTTGTTGCACCGGTACCTTTTTTGTTAATAAATTCACTCCATGCGGCAATTTTAATCGCTCTTGTTTCAGTAAGACCTGCACCGCGTTTTGATTCTTTAAAATGTTATATTACTTGTTCAGCTACACAATTTAACTTTGTTGATAATTTCATTCCCGCGACTTCACTGTCGTTTGGGACTCCCACGGGAAATATCCCATATGTGATCACATTGAACGGATATGCCACATTGTTGTATTGATTGTCGATACCAACTAGCGTCCCAGGTTTTGTATTTTTCGTTAAAATGAATAATCCACCGTTGTATGCTACTCTTCTTTGATGATGAAATATCTTCCACGTCCGAGCGTTGTTTTCAAGTAGTCGATGGACTTCAACAGGTTGATTTAATCGTTGATAGTATTTAATCTGTTCATCTAGTTGTTTACGTTCTTTTTTGGACATTTTTTCTCAAATCTTGTGTAAAAGACATCCACGGTGTATTTGTTATTTTTGATAAAATCGATCAACGATGTTATATCTGCGGCGCGTTTTAACGTCATTGTGTTATCGTCGAAGTTTGTTAAAAACGTCGAGTATGTATATGCTGCGCCATTTAACCGAAGTTGACGTTTTGCCTCGCGGATACTTCTAGTGATTCTAGATTTATACCGCGTTGGTGATATTTTCTCGTCTGGGTCAAATTTGATTTTAACCCGTACAGGTTCCACATCCACATTTATTTTGTAAATCTGTTTCATTTATATATTAACGAAACAAATCTTCAATTAAAAGTTTGAATGCTAATATAATATAGTGATGGCACAAAATAAATGTAAATGGTTATGGAAAAACGATAACGGGATATGTTCTCGAAGATGTGCTGGGGAATATTGCGCAATGCACAATCAACAGATTTAAAACGGTTCTTCCGGAATGGTGCCGTGTATCAAATGTGTTCGAAGAAAAACTCGGCTATGTGCTGAATGCGATGGTAAGCGGTTTCATGAATTTGTTAGATATTATCGACGCAAAAACGGAGTTGTATATGACGAATATGACTTTATAACCGGATATTACCAAAAAAAACATCAATTAAACCCATGAATTCTGCCTAATTAATATATGGATCAAATTATATTTGTATCTCACCCTGTTTACATCGATTACGAGGCATCTCGATGCGGTATCATACGACATCGGCGATTAAAGAAAAATCTCGGTATCATTGGCAAGTTAGGATATATGCAAATCGGTATTAGATACAACGGAAAAGCCAAAAGTGTTAAATCTGCTAGATTTATTTATGAATGTCATTACGGGTTGATTCCGCCTGGTCTAGTTATAGATCATATTAACCGGGATCGACTTGATAACAGAATAGACAATCTTCGTGCAGTAACCCAACGAGAAAATAGTCTTAATTGTGCACCAAAAGTCAGATTACAATATTGGCGACCTGTAATATGTATTATAAACACAACGGAGCGATATTTTCATTCGACGCGTTCTGCTGGAAAGTATTACAACATTCATCACACATCTATAAAATATGTCGCAGATAATATAACACTTGCCGCATACTCAAAGCTATTTCATTGTTGGGTTTCATTTGTGTATCAATCAAATATGTTCGAAAGATACATACAATTAGACAGAAGATTTCTTATAGTATAATGAACGACGAAAATATTGCTTATTTGGTTAGCAAACTTGACAAACTTGCACCATATGTTCCTGCCGGGAACACATTTACGTCTGACTGGCTTGAACAAGAATATCTTGGTGTTACATCAGTAAGAGACCAGGGAAAACGGTCTTATCGAAATGAATATAGAATTATAAAACTTCTCATTGAGGCACGTACAAAGGTGCTTTTGAAACACAGAGACAAATTGGCTCTGTTTGTTCCGGCGGGTAGAATAATTAAGTCGATTGAAGATTCTCTCAAAGAAACCGACAATGAACGTTAACAAGCTAAAGCTGTTAATGCCGAATTGGAGAAGCTTTTGAATTCGCCGTTGTAGGTGATACTATCAAATATTAATTCTAGATGTGTTTGTTCGCGGTGATTTGTTTTTCTTTGATTTCATCGATTTTTTTTCTTCTCGATGGCGTTTTCAGCGATGAGTAATCGAGTAATTACGGCGATAATTATGAATGAAAGAAAACCACGACTTTGATATGTTTTCATTGTGTATTCATAGATGAGTAATTGTGACGCATAAATATGACAAATAATTATCACAGTAACAATAAGTGATTTTTAGGGCTCGGTGAGCTAAATCCAGCGAAACAGCGATTAGTAATCGCCGACTATTAATTCTAGAGATATAATTACCACGTAATTACCTATATATGATTATCAATCATAATTACTCAGCCGATTTTACTGGAATAATTTATACTACAACGGCACTCTTGCCCGGAATTATCGATCATAATTACTGATATAATTATTTGTCATTTTTAGATCTTTTCTTTTTTTAAATAATATATTTACATGCCTAACAAAGCAAAATATTTATCAGATCTTGATGTTAATAATATTATTTCACTACGAGGAAAGGAGAGACCGATTAGCATCGCTAGCAAATACGGAATTGGACTGACAAGGTTGTATAAAATTTGGGCAGACGCTTCTCCTAATAAGAAATTTCCTGGTGGTTTCGCTGGCACTCAAGCTGGTAAAAAATTAACTGAAACGGCTAAACAATTACTAGATGAGACCAATCAAAAACGAGAAGAGGTTTCGAAAATCAAACACGAATATAAAAAATTACAAGCTGAAATAAAGCGCGGACATGAACAGATTGAACAAAAAAAAAAAAAAAAACACTACAAACAATCATAGGTAAATATAATTTACAGCTGCAACAACAACAACAACTGAAAAAACTTTTAAGTCAGTTACCGAATAATGAACAACAAATAAAAACTCTTACTGAACAACAACAACAACAGCAACAAAATAATTAAGGATTTAACACAACAAATCAACGAGAACAATAATATTATTGCGTTACAGCGTAGCAGTATAGAACAAATTGAAAAAACTATAGCGGATAATGACAAGATCGAAAAAGAACTTACCGAGATTTTAGCTAAAAAAAACACCAGTGTGAACTCACCTGCGGCGAATTCGTCGACTGGGACTAGATCTCCGCAGGTAAATTCGCCACTATCAACGCCAAAGAGTAAACACACGAAGAAAACTGTTGAGCAACTAATGGCTGATGCGCTATTAACAAAATAATACCCTATCTGATTTTTATTTTTGAAAATAATTTATTTTTTGAAATTTTATTTACAGAAAGTTTCAAAAAATTTATTTTTTTGGTCGTATTTTTGGTCGTTTTTGGTCGTTTTTGTCGTATTTTTTGGTCGTTTTTGGTCGTTTTTGTCGGTGAAACCCCCAGTGATTCTCTAAATGAAATTGATGTTTTTAAGTCATTTTATGACCAAAAATGATCAAAAATGTGAAAAAATGATCAAAAATGTAAGAAAAACGCCAAAAATCTTTATCAGTGAAAACCCCAGCGATTCTCTAAATGAAATCGACATCGTAAATTGCAAAGCAATTTCAAGGATTTTCACCAGCGAGGATTCTCAATAGTGTATTTTTGTCAATACTGTTACCAGCGTAATGTGCTATTTGTTCGCAGTAACAGGTAATTGTAGCAATCCCGTTAATAGATAGCCAGCCACGTTGAAAATCTGTTAGCAAAAATTTATCGTTACCTGGTTCACATACAACAAAGTTAAAAC
The DNA here is from genome assembly GCA_029339505.1 of Unio delphinus. Taxonomy (NCBI): domain Eukaryota; kingdom Metazoa; phylum Mollusca; class Bivalvia; order Unionida; family Unionidae; genus Unio; species Unio delphinus. The sequence goes on from JAQISU010001244.1 coordinate 490,906, forward strand.
TCGCGATTGAGTTTTTAGAACACTCTCTAACAGCATCGTATAATTTGATTTTGTCGTGGATGGTCACAACGTCGTGGCGATACATTATTTACATTGATGAAAATTTAATTTACGATGAAAATCCTTGAAATTGCAAAGCAATTTACAATGAAAGTCTTAAGACTTTACTTCGAGTGTTATTTGTAATTGTTCACCGCGAAGATCAATTGGTAAAAAATCCTGATCGGTTATACTGAAATTTATCCGCGTGATAAAATCATTTGCAACAGCCAAATATACCAGATTGGGGAGATTCATCACGATGAGAGACCCCGGAGACACATTTGGAGAAAATGTATACAGGATATAACCGGGAACGGCCCGTGATGACTTTGATGCGTCCACGGAGTAACTATCGAGTATTATATCCGCGATGACATGTATCGCTATCGTCGATGTGATATTGGCAGGTTTCAGTGATCTGTGTCTACCAGTTTTAAACGTTGAATTGTTTGATTTTTACCCACAACGCATGAATCTGTGGAAAAAATTCATCAATGAGGCCCCGCAATGATTTTTTCAACGTTGATACACACCAACCGGGAAATTTGTAAAATACTAGATTGCTGTCGGTGCGAGAAAATACATTTTTGAACTTTTCCCTCGCTGGGGTTTTATCTTCATAAACAAGGGAAAGAAATTTATCATTGACGAACTTCATATCCGGGATTATTTGATTTAGTTGTCGTTGTTGTTGTAAAATCGAACCTTTCCGCGTTGTCATATCGAGAAGAAGTGATTGTTGAAACGTTTCTCGTAGTTGTTGCAGCCGAGTTTGAAACTGTACGCGTTGATCGTTAAAATACTCGGTTATATTTTTTATTGAATACTCATGTGCACCGCGATCACCTAGTGCAAATCGATACACTAAATTGCCATGTTGACGATATTCTTCACGTGAAATAATATCTGTTTCTGTGCCATCAAATACCTCATATGAGTATCTTTGATAAATATCTCTGTCGCGTAAAAAACCAAAATCGTATACAAAATTTCATTGCAACGGGTGGATCTGGTATACTATCTGTGAAAAAATCAACCCACGCTGGTTCTGGTAATCGAGGATGAATCGCAGAAAGGTTGTCCAACAATGTTGTGGGGGCGAATTTAAAAGATTTCTCATCAGGGTAATTTCCCCGCGTTGGTTCCACAGGTAGATCAGCGATGTCAACAACACCAGCGGGAAGCTCAGGCCAACCTAGCAACGACCTTATCCGGCTGTTATACATATCTACGGAATGGTCAGGTGAATTTATCTCTAACGAAGTTGACAACAATGGTTCATGTGCATTTATCTCGATGGGAGATTTATCTGTACCATCCTGGACATTTATTTTATTCGGCCCGGTAATAGCCTCAATTCGTTCTATAATCTCCGTGCTGATATCTTCAATATCATATGCACCTGTTGGTAACAACAATGTGTGCCACTCAACGCTGCCATCAAGGCGATTTTTATATGAAAAAAGAAAACTGTTATTTGGGGTTTACCACGAAATGGTTCCGATCGAATATTTGGCCAGCTATAATAACATCGTAGTTGTGTCAACGCGATTGTACTTGCTGGTATTGGCTTGGGAAACTCTACTGTGAATTCCGGTGATTTTGTTGTTAGCGAAATTAACGTTGTTTTCACCGGTGTGGTATTTGTTGCGATTTGTTGGAGTATCGGGGGTTTCTCTTGTTGTGACATTATCAATAATGTTGTTTTCAATTTCCAATTTCAACAACGCTGATTTATACACCGCGGTGATTGCAGAAAATTCTGCATCAGTGATAATTGCGTCATCGAGACACGTTGAAATCATCGACGATAACTGCGAAGATGCATCTGACACAATTGTGTATTTTGATGAATATTCCCGTAGTTTTGTTTGTGAACACGATGATATCTTTGCTGTGACCGGTTGTGACTCCTGCAAGTGTTGTCATCGCGGATATAGCAATTGGAACTGCAATCGGGGCAATCATTGTCACCGACGATAAAATAACACTGGTGCCTGCCAATAACCCGGACACCGAATACATAGTAATGTCAATTGCGGTTATTCTTCGGTTATATTTTTTCATCTTCGCGTGATATTGTTTTGAAAGTGATTTCAATGATGCAACATATTCTCGCACAGTGTCGTATCTGTAACGCGACGGCGATTCCATTATTGGAAACACCATCGTTGAATCAATCATCGCCAGGTATATTTGACACAAATTCTATCACATATGTTATTGGTACTCTAATTCTAACAACTTGAATAGTCGATAACACAAAAATAGTCCAAGTGAAATTTGCATTAATTTGCTGTGTTATTGTATTTACAGAGGTTTGGTCCTGGCCTATATCGCCAATATTATCTCTAATATTAAAATTATCCCCGCCAAATGTAGTTAAGGTAAATCGATAGATACCTGCTACGGTTGGAGTAAAATCTATCTGATTTATAGTGTCTTGTACCCAATTGAAATTTCCACGGGACACAACGTACACGATATTGTGGATATTTTCTGCGGGATGTGGAATTTTTACTTTATCGATAAATTTTCTAATTTCAGCGATGTTTATACTCGCCAATATATCAACCCGTTTTAGCTCAGCAATATGATCTTCGTTATTCTCCAAAGTTATACGTAATTGTTCATCTTGTCTAAGATTTCCAGCAAATTTATCAACGAAGTCGGTTCTTTTCTTTGTCGCTTCGTTGATAATCTTTTGATCGTCAACAAACAAATTAATTTCAGCGAGAGAAGGCGTAATTACAATCGGGGATCCAAAGAACTTATTGATGACATTTCTGCGAAATTGGTTATAATTTTTCAAATGATCGTCAAATTCTTTATCGTGGTTGGCAAGTGTATCTGTAACCGTGGACATAAGTGCTCCAGGTTTGAGTTTACCATCGTTGAAATATAACGCTATTGCGTTTTCAACGACATTACAATGTTGTGTTAAAATGTCATTGAGTGACACATTACTGGTTTTCAATTTACAGGTACGATCCCCAAATACAACTATTTCATTCGGGTCTACATCAACGAGATTTAGCGTCTCTGTGATACTATCTTGAACAGCTTTTTAATATCGGTGCCGGTGATTTTTGAAATAGCATCACGGATAAGTTTTTCTACCATCGCGAATGTAACTTCGGGCTGCCATTGTGATATCGATCTTCCATAAATATCTGCCATATATGTTATCTTGCGTCTAAGTAAGTTTTCATCGTGTATTCATGAACGGCTTTATGAGGTGGTAACGAACTTGTTGATAACGCTGTTAATGCGTTTAAAACCTCTCTGCAACATATTGGAGGATCAGTTAATTTTTGTGTGGGTAACGTTGAATACCAAATTGGTGAAACTCTTTGAGTTTTAGACACATATTTGATAAATTCACGCGGTGGAGGTAACCCATACGAATCAAAATAAATAATACACGACGGTGAAATCGCATAACATGTCCAATGTGTACCAGGTCCAGTGTGGTCATCTAGATTAATTATTCCAGTTTCTGGGACTTTTGGTTGTGCTGGTAATTGATATTTCATGAATACACCTCTGAAATGTTTTATTGGAAGTGTCGCTGTAGCGTCAGCGAGATCAAAATTGGACATGGGTGTTACATCGTGTATTTGGTGCGTCTGCTTCCGGGGAGTCTTAATCCCGTTCCCTTTATTTTTTCTTCCAACTGCCCCACCTGTGACTTTATCGAGAACCTTTTTTGTTCCCCATGTTGCAGCACCTGATAACGCCCCAGTTGCAAGCGCCGCAATTGCTGAAATCAAAAATGGAAATATTCCACCGGATTTACTCATATCGGATTGCAGCTTTTGAAAAACTCAACCGAGTTGTTTTTGATGCAGATTTAGCTTTATTGAAAACTGCTAGTTGAGTTTTTGTCAACGACAATTTATATTGCCCTGATAACATTTGTGTCGGTTTCGATGCTATTGTTGCTCCACACGTTATAGAATCTTTTAATCGTAGTTTTTTAATCTGACCAGGTGTCAATGAGACATTTACGTAATTATATGACATTATTGTAAAACGCGATCATCTAGTTGTCATCAAAGATTTTCTACAGGTGCATCAATAACTCGTATTTTTCCACCGCCACCTTCAAGGATCATAGATTTGTCACTGAGCATAACCGCGATAGCCCTAAATCCTCCAGCAGGAGCAACTACACGAGCTTGAAATTTAACATCAACGACGGAGTGTTTTAATAGATCAAGATGTTGCAACGAAAATTAATAAATAATAATAATAATAAATAATAATTAAATAATAATAAATTGGATACAGCGTTTGAAAATCCAACTGAGATATTTGCAAACCGGTATCTACGTTTTGATCTCTCCCCATAAATGACCACAGCCGATGATAAACTCGACCAATTTGATTTTCAGCGTAGTCGAGGGTAAGATTTTCAGCTGGTTCTTGCTGATTACTTATTCGCAATGATACCTCAGAGACGCCACATTGATCAAATATCATATGAGAATGTGTTTGAAGATCAGCACCTTGGGTCCGATTAAGATTTTGCAACGCAACAAAAACATGTCTTGGTGATGAAACGTTTTTGTTAGCGCGAGTTGTCAAGTAAATATACCGGAAATTGTAAATGATGTAGTAGCTGTTGTAACCTCATGCCATGCTAATAGTGACCGCCCTCCCTGATCCATAAAAGATAACAACTTCGCTTCAACAGTTAACGACGGGGTCATAATTGGCATCCATAGTGATAGTTTTGTTAATCGTACAGCCCCAATTTCAACACCAGCACCACGCCACAGCGCAAGATCGTCGTTGCCATTTCACTGCAACACAACTGTGTGACTGGCACCAAATATAACTTTTCTGATATCTCTACAAAATCCAAATATATGTGACAACGGAATTGTACACGAAAATCTACCATTCGCGTTCAGTTGTAATTGGGATTACCACCAAAAACAACAGCTTCAACATCGGCATCATCAGCAGCGGCTGAAACCTTTTTTGGCCCTCGCAACGTAAATGGATGAAAATCAGCAAAATTAGTTTGATCCTTTGCAAACATCATTGAATGACCCGCCGATTTAATAAAATCATCAGAATATCTAGCTAACCCAACAATAGTACTAGCAACATCAACATTGTTGTCAATTGACTCAATTTTAGTGGTACCAATTATATACTGCGCGGAGCTAAATGACGGAGCTAATATTCCTTCAACATCAATAAATGCCTCACATGGTAGAAAATACTTAGATGTATCATCAAATCTAAGTTCAAGACGCGATCGTATATTCGGATCCTGAGCGGTATATGAAAAATATTGATAATCCCGAACAGAATCATTTTTTTGCACAGGGGCATCTACGTCAAAAGAGTCTTCAACCTCGTGTTCAAACATTATATTGATGATTATGATTTAAATTGATAATTTTAGACCCGAACCAGTAAATGTTTCTAGTTTTTCTGCTGCCACCTTGTTGATTTCGTTAGCAATCCGCACTGGCATATCCGCCGTTGACGGCAATTTAACCGGGGTGTTATCCGGTTTTTTTTCCAGCATTTTTGCAGCGTTAAATGCACGTGTTGCAGCCTCAGTTGCAGCAGACTTACCAACACTCCCAATAGCCTTTGAAGCTAATTCTTTTCCAATTGGAAGTATTTTTGGAGCAATTCTTGTAAATAATCCAGTAACAACATCACCGAGACCATCCCCGTATGTCAATTTGTATACAGGTAATCGTGAATTTACAACATGAACAGGCCTAGCTCGATTCATACTGCGGGTTATTATCATGATATTAAAATGCTAATGTTTTCAAATGGTACTTTTTTAATCACTGTAATAGTCATCAACAAGTTCATTAACGAAACTACGATACGTTGGCATATCCATAACGTGTCCACGAAATAATCTTTGACAAATTTCAGTTGCCTCGTTAATTAATTCCGGAGAATTATTTCCAGCTCGCGTTCCCCCGATGAGAATTTCCAACCGTGATATATCATCGAAGATACTTTTTGAACATGGTATTGAATTTTGAGAAATTTCACCACCGTGGTATCCAGTACCTATTTTTTTTTTAGATAACGGTGTAGATAAATCGGCCTCGGCCGCTACTTTCTGAATAGGATCACTTGTAGAAGTTAGTTGACTGACCAAATATGATGGAGGTTGTGTACTTTATTTTTCTTACTATTTGCTAAAGTTTACTAAAACCTGTATCGCCACGTGGCAGTATAGATTTACCCATCCTCGCTAAATACAATTTTTTTTGCAAAAGTTTCTTTATCATCAATAACATCTTCATATCCTTCCGCCATAAGAAATTTTCTACTACTATATGTGTTATTGATTTGCTCAGCAAAGTAGTTATCATCTTGATATTCCTTCTCTAACACACTAGATATCACATCAGGTTTAAATATCACATTCGGGTCAAGACTTCTTCGCTCTCTAGGAGATGACGCTTTAACATCACTGACGTCTATTTCACCCAAGTGTTTCGCAGTTTCTTCTTGTTGTTGTCGTTGTTGTTATAGTTGAGCACTTACTATATCAGCTGGAAGAGTTTTAAAAGATTTTTTTTGTTTGTTTCGTTCGCGCTGCTATTTTAGTGGTATCTGTGGCAACCTTTGCAATCTCTGTACCAACCCGTTCAGTTGCAGTAGTAATCGGTTTAAATAACCGTTCAGTGTCAGTTGTAAATTCAACACGTTGTTGTTGTTGTTGAGATTGTAAATTATCTCTAAATGCATCCCTGACTGGAAGAAATTTCTTAATTGCAGCTAATCGTTCTCTTGTTAATCTCGTTATTTGAGCTTCTCCGATATTTGACGTGTATTAAAATCTTTGATTTTCAATTGTTAGTGATGAAATCCCAACACCCGCTGATATTTTTTGTGATATTTTTGTAATATTTTTTTAGAGCCGTTATTTTAACGATTGGGGGTTTCTATGACATTTTATTGGTGAGTGGGCCTCAAATCGCGCTGGAAATTTGGTCTGTTCAGCCTCCCTGCTGCTGTTCATGCCCCGGTTTTTGAAAGTACCATATCATGGTTGTGTGTAAGACAATATTTTTTTTTGTTTGTACCATGCCAAGCTCGCGTGTATGAAAATGTCCTCCTTTTTATGTACCATTTCCATTTCGCCCTCCACTGTACTACATCTGCACACCGAGTTGTCTAAAACGCTCTCCGTTATGGATCACTGCCATCTCACCTCTATCTGCGTGGGCTCGAGTCTCAGATTCGGCCAAAGTGGGTCTGTGAGAAAGCTTGCCAGTAGCATCTCGTGGGGCGGTGGTTCTTTCCTGGAGATTTCCCTCGTTCTTCCTCCACCATTAATACTGGCCGCTATGTACACCATATCGTGTGCTGAAAAATGACATAAAACCCTACAACAAAACGTCAACATTTGTACTACATAAATGTTGCGTGTATGATAATGTCCGCATTTTGTATGTACCACGTCAAAGCATTGTGTATTTAAATGTCCCCATTTTGTAAAATTCTAAAACTCTCTGTATTTTATATATCTGCGTTGCTTGCGTGAAACTATCCTAATATTTGTACAAGGTTGTATGTTTTTAAACTGTCTATAATGTGTTTCATGTCAGGGATGTTTAATGAAAAATGTCACAGCTTGTATGTATCACGATATGGTCGTGTGTATATTAATTTTAACATTTAGGATATAAAATGCCGTTTGCGTGCAAGTGTCTCCATTCCAGTCCATATAAGCCACATCAAATTTGTACTCATGAAAGTCTTCTCGCTTGGTATGAATGAAGATCCTTAAAATGTTATATTTATGAAAAACTCCGATGGGTCTTAAAATGGTCGTGTATATATTTAAAAAAATGTACAGTTTGTATGGACCACCTGAAAGTTTGTGTCTCAAAATGTCTCACAATTTCGTATTAACCATATTTGCTTATTGATATGGAAATGTCCCTATTTTGCATATCTCAGATTTTATGTATGAAAACATCCCCGCTTATGTACATCAGGCTAGGGAACCTGTGCATTTTAGCTGGTCGAGTGTCAGCTTCGCAGTCCGAGGTTCGCAGATTCGATACCTTCATAGGCCAGCCCGGGTCGGTAACATCTGAGTATTTTTAGTGTTTGTATTATTAAATGCCCTTATGCTGCATAGATGAGAATGCCACTTTCTGTTCTCAATGGACGTACTGCTTGTGAGTATGATAATATTCACAATTAGTATGAAACAATATAAAAACATATGCATAGGAATATGTAAATATTTTGTAATCAAAGCACCAGAAATGTGCACGATGACGCACCCGTTGAAAAATGCTGAAAACGCACAGTGTTTTTATCAAGTTCTCATCCAGTATTAACCTTTGAAGGATGTTCATATGAAATGCCACAAGCCACTCGACCTGCATTTCACTCTAGTATAAATGTTAATAGAACATTTGAGCGTTCTGAATGAACATCTCAGAATAAATGTGTGAATCTAGTTCAATCCAGTATTAGGAACCACACCAAATTTACACTAGAAAAGATCCCTCATTGAGTCTGATATTGGCAAAATATATCTAAGATTGCTTCTGCTAGTTCCAAGTACTTAAAACCTATTTTAGACACCAGTAAGCGAATACACAATTCATCAGAAGAAAAAAGACCCAGATTTACTTAAGTTTTCTTAGTTTGGCAACGTACGAATTATTGTTCGTTCTATATCTGCTGTTTGTTCATTTTGACTCCAGAAAAACATTGATAAACCCAGTATAAGTGGCGAAATTTGTTAATATTATTTTCTTGTATCTTTGCAATCCAACGTTTTGACATTTAAGCCTCAAAATATTCTTAGACGGAAAGCAGCTTTTCAAGGATAAGAATTTAGTTCTATCATCTCTGTTTGTTTCTTTGTTGATCTTGTTTTTTTTATAGATGGGATAATCAACAGTATTAAAACAAACTAACAATTTATTCCCTACATACTACTTTAGTATTGTTCCAATTCTGCTTTACTAAACGTGCTAACAGTCAAAACAGTCACTATATGACAGGAAGGTGAGGTAAGTAATGAGTTAGAAAAAGGACATGTTATGTAAATATGTTTTGTTGTTTTTTTTTTTGTTTTTTTTTTTTTTTTTTTGTAATACTGTATATACATTTTGTTCATGACTGTAAATTACTATGATCATCCATATTTAAGATATCATTTTTTTTTTTTTAAATTTGGCCATCGGAAAAATATGCTATTAAAAGATAATAATAGTTGCTGAAGTAGGTGTTTACGAACATTATTACTAAAACCTTTTGACAACTTTGGAGTCATTGGCTAGTGAGTTCGGTGGGTTCTTAGAAGAATTAACCTTTCTCCATTGGATGGGCTAGGTGAGTAGGGATCTTTTACGATGTGGAATATTCGCGAAAAATCACATCGCTAATGGTAAGCAAAATGCTTTCTCACCCGTTTTGTTTGAATATAAGTACGTGGCGCTGGACTGTTTTGGTCAGCTATACTTCTTATATTCTTGTTGTAATGTCAGTCATCGGGCGTATTTAATGTCGTTACATATTTTATGAGGGAAAACATTTTTTTAGATTATTCATTGAAATTACACAGAGCTAATTAGACTAAAATATTATTCTGGAACTATTGTGAATTATTCAAAGGAGTTATGGACAAATGTCCTTTTCTTGGTGCATTAGTAATTTAAGGTTTTATCCCTAAACACTTTCTTTGAGACACGTCATGCATACCGAATCGCTTAAAATGTCAGAGATACAGCGTAAACCCAATGACCAGTAGTATTCTTGTGGTGGAGATTTAGCCTCTGGTGGGTGCATGTCACATTTGAACCCTCCTGGTCTGTGAAGGTATCGAATAATTGATATTGCGGGTTCCTTCCAATGTTGGTAAGCCTTCCGTTTAAATCTTAGTGTTATTTAAATAAGACCTTTATAAACTAGCTGATTAAATTATTGATTTTTTAAAAAATACAAATAACACAAGTGTTAAAATTAATTAAATAATCGATAACTTTATCTTGGGTATGAAAAACAAAAGCAATCCAAAGCGGCAGCTAATACAATTGAACTTCCTGGGTACAAAAAGTAATATCAATTCGCTTTTCCAGTTGTCTGTGGAAAAGAAGAGCTTGATGGAGATGTCTATTGTGTTTGTTCATACCATAAAACAAAATGAAAACATCCGGATGTGAAAATAATGGAAGTATGCTGGTCCCAATATTACGTAAAGAAATGAATAAAATCTTCGTATTGGTAAAGTTAAGGAGTAAATAATGTAGATAAATATGGTATTCATCTGGAAAAATCTTGTCATGTGATCCTGACAACGGAACACTTCAAGCTTAGTTGTACCCTACAGCCAAGGGAACTATTCATTATGTCAAGATTCAAAATGATATAGATTTGTGCACATTTCTCGTTAACATTGTTTTCGTAAATGTTACTTCAAAGGTATCCAACCAAAATGTTGTTTGACGGTGTTCTCTACATGGCTTTCTCTCCTATATTTATGGAATCTAGATAGTCCCTAAACCTCAAGCTTTTTCCACCAAATATCTTTCCTCTGCAGAAGCTTGCTGCCTTCTGATAATTGGATCGAGTACAATATTTTATCTTCTTCTGAAACACGTTATCGTGACCAGACGAATAGTAGGAAGATAAAAGCCGTTTTCTTTATGTTTATCAGTTGTGACATGGTCGCATTGTTTTTAATAACAAAAATAGAAAGAAGCTAATTGTCCCAGGGATACCAATACGTATTGCATTATTCAACGCTCAAGCAGTAGGATCACCGGAAAAGCGCACAGAAATTGTTAATTTTATCAACGACCAGAATATTGACATCTTCTTTCTGACAGAAACTTGGTTACATTCCGCAGGTGATGAAAGCAAGTGTGCGGATTTAACACCCAGCGATTACTCCATCAAGTCGTTACCCCGCAACTCTGGCCGAGGTGGAATTGCTGTAATTACAAAGAATTCCATGATCAAATGCCTCAAGTACAACACAACCTTCAACTTCTGCCACACATCGTTTGAACTAGTCCAAACAACGCTCACACTGGAACAAAGGTCAGTCCATTTTTTCTGTCTCTACCGTCGTCCTCCTAGTAGAAAAAACAAACTGACTGAATCTCTCTTTTTGGAGCAGTTTTCAAATCTTCTAGAGTATGGAAATTCGATAGGTGGCAACCTAATTATTCTTGGAGATTTCAACTTTCACTATGACTGTCCTGGTAAACCAAACTTGTCAAAACTCCTAGATTTCATTCATGTTTTCAACCTTAAACAGTCAATTAACCAAACTATCCATAAACTTGGTCACATTTTAGACTGGTTTCTTTATAGACCTGATGATAATATTCTGCAATCAACCCTTGTATCCCACGAACTTGCATCGGATCACCTCTGCATTGCATGCAATCTCGATGTATCAGTCCCTAACCCTCCACCTCTATTTGCTACTAAGAGAAACCTCCGTATGATAAATAGAACCAAATTCATGCATGACATCCAAGAAAACCTAACAACTTTCTTACATCCAACAGCGGAATAAATTGATAACTGCCTGCGTTCATTGCTTGAAAAACATGCCCCAGCCACCGAATGCAGAGTATCAATTAAAAAAAAAGTGTTCTCCATGGTATAGCAATGTTAGGGACCAGCTTTGCACCGCTAAAAGACATCGCCAAAAAACACAGAGGCTTTGGCTTTCCAGCAGACTCACTATTCATAAACAAATCTACGAAGCCGCTAAGAAGAACGTCACAAACATAGTCCATTTTGCCAAATCATCCCACTACAGTACTAAGATTACAGAGAGTTCCAGCTGCAAAGAGCTCTTCGAAATAACTAACAAACTAATGTCAAGGAACATATGTACACCACTTCCAACGACCTTCTCTAAATTAGACCTACCAGACCAATTTGCAAATTTCTTCAGTGACAAAGTTCAAACCATTAGAGATTCGCTTGACAGCACAATTTCAACTGATTCGTCACCATACAGGTATGATGCAGAATTTCAGCGACAGCCGTTAGGAGCATTTGAACCTGTTTCTATAGATTTAGTACGGATAATCGTGATGAAAAGTGCACCAAAGTCTTGTGAACCTGATCCAATTCCGACAGCACTGCTGCTTGAGTGCTTAGACCCAATATTGCCTTCTCTAACTGATGTTAATAATATCTCTCTCTCATCAGAGGAATTTCCATCACTTTTCAAAACTGCCATCGTAAAGCCACTGCTTTAAAAAACCAACCCTGGACCATAACAATATAAAGAACTACCACCCAGTTTCTAATCTCCCTTTCATATAAAAAAATCTTAGAAAAGGTTGTTCTAACTCAACTTGTATCTCATTTGAATTCAAACAGTCTTTTTAGCAATGTACAGTCTGCATATCGCCCTTGCCACAGTACGGAAACTACTCTTCTGAAAGTATTTAGTGACATTCTCTCTGCTTTGGATAGTGGAAAGATTACAGTCCTCACTCTCCTGGATTTATCTGCAGTATTTGACACAATAGACCATGATATATTACTTCACCGTCTCCAGCATGTATTTGGCATTCAGAATATAGCCTTACAGTTGTTCAAGTCCTACTTAGTCAACATAACACAAATTATATCTGCAAATGGAATACACTCCAGCCCAGGGATCTGTTTTTGGACCTGTTCTCTTCATTCTGTACACTCAGCCGCTCTCAAGTGTCATAGATCATCACCCAGTGTCGCACTAATTGTACGCTGATGACACCCAAATATACAAGTCTAGCCACCCAACTGAAGCTGATGCTACCACCCAAGGAGTAGAGAAGTGCATTTCGGATGTGAAATCATGGATGACATGTAACAAGTTGCAGATGACTGATGATAAAACTGAGGCTATTCTGATGACAACACAAAGACTTTCTCATTCACATCCTTTACCTCAGACAATAAATATCAGCAACACCAACATTACATTCTCACAGTCAGTACGGAATCTAGGTGTTACTCTAGACAGTACTCTCACATTGTACAAACATGTCATGAACATCTGCAAGGCTGCATATCTTGAATTGAGATGCATCAGTTCCATTCGTAAATATTTTTCAGTTGATGCCGCGAAAACACTTGTGTGTTCATTAGTACTTTCAAGACTGGACTATTTTAACTCAATTCTGGCTGGTTCATCACAATATTTACTCCAGAAACTTCAAAAAGTTCAAAACACAGCTGCACGGATCATCTTTAGAGTACCTCGATCAGAGCACACCTCACCACTGCTCTATACCCTACACTGGCTATCAATTTGATACAGAATCAAATACAAAATTTGTTCTCTGTGCTATATTTCATTGACAGACTCCAGTCCAACATACCTATCCCGCCTCACCCATGTGTATACACCAGCTAGATCCTTACACTCTTCTTCTGATAATCGTATACTCATTGTTCCCAAGGTGAAAACAAAGTCATATGGACAACGTTCGTTTGCATACCAGGGCCCGGCGACGTGGAACGAATTGCCCATTGAAATTAGACACAAAGACACAGTGGTCCCTTTTAAGAGTGCTCTCAAGACTCACCTGTTTCGACTTCAGGGACAAACTTAGCGACCTAATCGTGTTTTGTATCTTATATATTTTCAGCATGTTTTTATGTTTTCCAATTTCATTGTTTTTGTCATTTGTTGTTCTGTAGTGTAGTCATATCATTATTGATGGTGTAAAGCGCTTAGAGCTTTGAAAGATTAGGCGCTATACAAAGTCTTCATTATTATTATTATTATTATTATTATTATTATTATTATTATTATTATTAATTTATCGGGTTCTTTTGTGCCATGCCTTGCTGCAAAGATGCACAACAATATCTACATCATAAATGCGATCTCGTACAGTTCGCTATGGAGAAATAAAAACTGGGTTGATCTTGTGAAATCGCCGATCTCTTTTCATTTAATACTTTCAAGTATTTCATGGTCTAAGTGTTGAAATGTACTAGTATTCTTCGCGTACAGGTGATCCCAATTCAAGCCAATATGTTAATACATCTGAAGTCTTTAGATTATGAACCAGAAAGCTATTGACCATCATTAGTCACTTTCCGAGTCTCTCCTGTGATCTGGAATAAATAAATAAATATTACCAATCGTACTATCATTCATCACATGAATTAAATTATTCAGTAATTACTTAACTATCAACTAAATTAATGGAATACACATCATATTTACACAATGCAATCTTAATTACAAGAGCGAATGGTGCTTAATGATGGAAATAGTCCGAATATGATTGTGCCAGTAGAAGTTGTACTTTATTGTACATGTAAAATATTAATTAATTGCTGCTCATAACAGATTGGAACTATTTTGAATATGATAATTCAAAAAGTGAGTGCAGGATTATACTCCTGTTTTACACATTCTTGAAGTGTACAGCTTAATGTTTAGCTGAAAAAATGAGACTACCGTCAATACTTCTAATCCTAATTTTTTAAAATATGAATATAGTAATAACTACACTATTGTGTTCATTTTGTTTATCATAATATAGGAATCAGGCGATCACAATTCACTCAGTTGCAGATAGTGTACAGAAGTTCTTAAATCGCAATTTCTTCAACGTGAAATTTGAAAAACGTACGAAACAAATACAGTTCCGATTCTGTGACTATTTGCAGCTTATGGCAGATTTTTATATTTAAAGTATTTAAAGTATTTAAAGTATTGCCTGATAAAATGGAGTAAATATTAGATTACATTAAGATATGAATATGTATTACTATAATTAATTTAATGCAAGTTGTTACTAAGGGTACCTACCACAGAGTTTTTCTTTGTCATTTTAAAACATACGTTGTTTTTCCAGCAGATTACATTTTTTCTCGTCATTTTGTTTATGCGTATGCAATCAGATCCCCATTCTATTCAAAATGAAACTGTTTATCCTCGCTCACAAGTCGATGCTTTTTGTTCTTATATTGAAAATTAGATTCATGCAGAGTATATGTCGTATTTTAACATTATTTATAAACCTCGAGGTAATGTCGGAAACTCTAGATGTCTGCAGAACACAAAAATACTGCAAATCCAAATAATTATATCTTTTCATGCTTCTATTCCCTTTAGAGAAAAGCGTATATTGTATGCATGGTGTTCATCGATTACATGAAGGTATTCATTATCCAATACTTGTATATACATTTATTTGGATTTTAAAATTTAAAAATGTTATATGTAACAAAAATACTACTTACCTCAAAGCGAAGTATCCGTCAATGTTGTTTACTGCGAGTGTTTAGTAGCAAATATATTTCTTCAATTTCGCGCAAATCCTAAACAATCTATGCTTGTATTAATCTATAAAATATTATTTTGCTTTATGAATACTGTTTTTTACAACAATTGAATTTGTTGTCAAGTTTGCAATCTTTGTGATCAAGCAGCGAATTTAATACACGTACTCTTTCAATGCCAAGTATAGTTTTACATCTTCCAGTGATTGTTTGACCTAATAATTAACTTCTAATGGCAGCACACTCTTCATTTTCCTATGTGACAGCACTTTGATCGAACAGCGAATTTGATACTTGTTCAGTGGCAAATAATGGTTATTGGAATTCCCATTAATCTTGCCGCAGATGTGACACGTTTTCAGCTGCAGGCTTTCTGTTCCTCTATAGATACCCGTATACCAAGAGGAGAACACTTGAGTTGGACGATATGTATGATGCCTTGACGATGACGATTTACAATAACTTGACGATGATAGATTGTTTCAGAACTTTATCAGACAATGAGGTTAAATTCTTTGACTTTGTACCAGATGGCTTTTCATAGTGACATTTAAAGAATACGGAGAATCCCCCCAAAATCTAGATTTAACCTTCATTGTTTATTTCTAAGACGTGTGAAGTTAACATCTTTACAGGATTTTGTAAATCGAGTCATTCTGCACTGTTTTAATGCGGTATCTGAACTACACATGAATTCATAGATTTATCATGCTAAAAGATCAAAATGTCAAACATTGCGGATTTTAATTGATTTAAATGGAACAAACTGGAGCTAGTAAATTATTTTTTTGACTATTTTTCAAATGCATCCCTGACTCACGGACGACAAGTTACCATTTAGACGGACCTGACTTGCAGAATACACCTCGACTTAACAGGAGAGTTATTGAGACATTAGCTATTAATATCCCTTTAAAAAAAAGAAACTTGAGGGGTCGACTAATTGTCGAGTCGAATTATAAGCAAGTACATGCGGTTTTCATTTTTCATCAGAGAAAGAAAGAAAGAAAGAAAGAAAGAAAGAAAGAAAGAAAGAAAGAAAAATGAAGAAAGAAAGAAAGAAATTAGAAAGAAAGACCATGAAAGGTCACAGGAAAATGCCTCCATTGAAAATTATCTTGAGTTGCCTGTGCGTATAAATGAAGACTTCTAGGCTGTTAATTATTTGGCGAACTTTTAAGAATCCATTTCGTTGAAATTACACGATTTCAGCACTTAGTAGAATGAGTTGTTATTTCTCGGCTTTCACGTTGTTAAATTTTCGCGAGTTTTCTATTCGTTCGAGAAATTGCTAAATTTAATCACCACCACATTTTTCTCACTATCAAACCTTGGATGTAGTACGTTAGTCGTAGATTGGAAAGGAAAATAATACAAAAGAGTATAAAATAAGGAAAGGAAGTACAGCAAATCAGGAAATTAATAATACGCATGATTTCGAGAGAGAGAGAGAGAGAGAGAGAGAGAGAGAGAGAGAGAGAGAGTAATGACAGACTTGTGCACATTTGTAGCATAATCATTTTCTTGGCAATGAATTTCTCATCCTTACATATATATATATATATATATATATATATATATATATATATATATATATATATATATATATATATATATGTGTGTGTGTGTGTGTGTGTGTGTGTGTGTGTGTGTGTGTGTGTCAGCGATCCGCTACTTTGAGTGCTTTAGACCACTTAGCCACTCGGGGTCACTCGGGGCCACAGGAAGAAAGAGTGACAGAAGGAACAGAACAAAATGAGAAAACGACTGGAATCAGGAAATATGTAGGGAACATGATAAAAGTATCGACCAAACAAAGGAAACGATGAGAAATATTTTATAATTTATCGTTGAGTCAAATAGAAATATATGAATATTTTGTAGATTCATTACGGCGCTACCGTAATATTCAACCGTGCCGATATCACCGCCATCAGTGACGAATTTAATAAACGCATTGAAAAGATTCTAAAGACGTTGCAAAAATAGACCAATGCATGATCGGGATGGACTATCGAAAGATGTGTTTATGTCGAGGTATGTCTAACCATATCAACCGTTTCGTGGGTCCAGTTACATACCAACACTAGAGTGGGTCCAGCCAAGGACATCAATAGCTGAAAAGGATTGTGATTACATGTTTACAGTCGACAGTTTTGCCAGCTTTATATCCGGCTAGTGATCACAAAGACCTTAATCTAAAATATCGGCAGCACATGAGTAAACTCAGCATTGGTAATATTGAATGGCCACACTGAATAAATTTGAAATATTTAGTCCTAGTATCGCTGTTAATGTGCTTACTTGCGATAAAGGCTTTTATCCGACTGTACTATCCCCACATGAACAATGTTGCTGCTGAGAGAAGTGAAAGCATCAGAGTTGGTATCGCACTACGTAAAGATACAGAATCTTGCTCTGATGCTTAACCAACACAGCAAGCACGAACACAAGAACTTTTCATAGAGACATTGCATTCATGCATTTAGCACCCAACAAGTTCTCACCAACCAAAACATTTAATGTGGTGGGATTAGTGAAAAACCTCAACGGACAATAAGATGAGAACCTGGTAAAACGATTCTCAAATGTATAGTTGTGCAACGAAAGACGAGAGTTCCTTTTATCATCAACGTATACTTTGAATGGAACGTTGACGTGGACTTTGAATGCCTCAACGTTCCAGTAAAAAACATCTACATCCAACCAAACAGCACAAGTATCTGACCAAGAGCCACGCGGATTCTTTTACTTAGTACTTAGGTGTGACGGGAAACCTAATCCACCAATATTGCATATTGGTAATGTGTCGCTTAAGGAGTTTCGTTGTGATTCGTTCTGCATCACCCAACCCCACAATCGCATTGAAGTCCTGGATAAAATCCACAGCAGGAAGTTGACATGCACGGATATCGTCTGATGTTTTTATAAGTAAGGTCATGTTGGCAACACGCAGCGTCAACACTTTCACAGGTGCTTTAACGGGCTTTGGTTAGTTGTTACAAAGGAAGCGCATATTCAGCCGTGTAACGGTTCGACAATAATTGTTTCCTGGAATGTGTATTTTACCGGGACATCTACTTCACGGTATTCCTTTATTAATACAGTAGCGTTAGCGATATCACTTCGACCAAGGATCGGGTGTGAGACGCTTTCGTGGCCGCGTGCACTGATGGAACTGGAGGTTCTTACAAACGTAAACTTCTTTACTCCAATCTAATGCAAGTTTCAGCAATCTCTGTTCGCCCATTCTGTGTTTGAACTCGAGTTGGATTTGTAATACGTATTTTGTCCGATATCATGCACACTATGAAGACATGGATGTATTGTATACTATATTATTTAACAGTATCATGCAAAATGAAATTCGTAGATGCATAACCAACACATGGATCGTCCAAGCATCGCGACGGAGCTGAAAGATCTGTATTTTCAAATTCAGTTCGTGCACTGATCATTGGCTACTCTGGATTAGGTAAAGGTCAACTGGTGTTCACGGCGATTTTACGATGGTTGAAGTAGGATTGTTTGTACGTGATTGCGGCATCGGTTGATGACCAGCCGTAATATGATGCTTCAAAAAATTTTCAAAAAGCTGAGTACTGATAGCTTCATCACCATTTACTTTCTTACCAAAATCAATGAAGTACCTACAATTTATATTCAAACGAAAACAATTTTATCGTGGACGATAGTGTGATACTTGAGAACCAAGTCAATCCCGCATAAACATTTTAATTATGTCGGCATAAAATACACCGACGTCATTTATCAGACTCAATGATGCCACATATGCCTAAAGTAATTAGTGACAACCGCAATATGTTGATGATATTTCGTGGCATTTAAGCGCATAGTATTGTAATAATAAATTTCGTGACATGTTTGTGATGATCACAAAGGACCTGTATAGTTTCTTACTATTGTCTTGATGGATCTTTCAGGAATAAATATGGTGCTGGTCTGGACACAAATGTGTCTCACAAATACGCATGAATTTAACAATTATTATCATATAAAATGTCTGTCCGTGATATAAAAAAAGAGGATAGGAAGCTACGCAGTGAAGCTGCTTATAGATAGCAGGCATTGAATCAACATGTTATGAAAGGAAAACAAAAAGTGAAAGCTATGTTACTGTCGCGACAGACTTTACGAGAAGACCACACATAGGGCTTTGAATAAACATTTATACCGCTAATTAACCCAATAATAATAATAATAATAATAATAATAATAATAATAATAATAATAATAATAATGATGATGACTTTGTATAGCGCCTAATCTTTCAAAGCTTTAAGCGCTTTACACCATCAATAATGATATGACTACACTACAGAACAACAAATGACAAAAACAATGAAATTGGAAAACATAAAAACATGCTGAAAATATATAAGATACAAAACATATTTAGGTCGCTAAGTTTGTCCCTGAAGTCGAAACAGGTGAGTCTTGAGAGCACTCTTAAAAGGAACCACTATGTCTTTGTGTCTAATTTCAATGGGCAATTCGTTCCACGTTGTCGGGCCCTGGTATGCAAACGAACGTTGTCCATATGACTTTGTTTTCACCTTGGGAACAATGAGTATACGATTATCAGAAGAAGAGTGTAAGGATCTAGCTGGTGTATACACATGGGTGAGGCAGGATAGGTATGTTAGACTGGAGTCTGTCATTGAAATATAGCACAGAGAACAAATTTTGTATTTGATTCTGTATCGAATTGATAGCCAGTGTAGGATACAGAGAAGTGGTGAGGTGTGCTCTGATCGAGGTACTCTAAAGATGATCCGTGCAGCTGTGTTTTGAACTTTTTGAAGTTTCTGGAGTAAATATTGTGATGAACCAGCCAGAATTGAATTAAAATAGTCCAGTCTTGAAAGTACTATTGAACACACAAGTGTTTTCGTGGCATCAACTGAAAGATATTTACGAATGGAACTGATGCGTCTCAATTCAAACTATGCAGCCCTGCATATGGTCATGACATGTTGGTGCAATGTGAGAGTACTGTCTAGAGTAACACCTAGATTCCAAACTGACTTTGAGAATTTAATGTTGGTGTTGCTGATATTTATTGTCTGAGGTAAAGGATGTGAATGAGTAAGTCTTTGTGTTGTCATCAGAATAGCCTCAGTTTTATCATCAGTCATCTGCAACTTGTTACATGTCATCCATGATTTCACATCCGAAATGCACTTCTCTACTCCATGGATGGTAACATCAACTTCAGTTGGGTGGCTAGACTTGTATATTTGGGTGTCATCAGCGTACAATTGGTGAGACACTGGGTGATCATCTATGACACTTGAGAGCGGCTGAGTGTACAGAATGAAGAGAACAGGTCCAAGAACAGATCCCTGTGGAACACCACAACATACGTCAACTGGGCTGGAGTGTATTCCATTTGCAGATATAATTTGTGTCCTGTTGACTAAGTAGGACTTGAACAACTGTAAGACTATATTCTGAATGCCAAATACATGCTGGAGACGGTGAAGTAATATATCATGGTCTATTGTGTCAAATGTTGCAAATAAATCCAGGAGAGTGAGGACTGTAATCTTTCCACTATCCAAAACAGAGAAAATGTCACTAAATACTTTCAGAAGAGTAGTTTTCGTACTCTGGCAAGGGCGATATGCAGACTGTACATTGCTAAAAAGACTGTTTGAATTCAAATGAGATACAAGTTGAGTAATAAAACAACTTTTCTAAGATTTTTGAACTGAAAGGGAGATTAGAAACTGGGTGGTAGTTCTTTAAATCGTTATGGTCCAGTGTTGGTTTCTTCAGCAGTGGCTTTACGATGGCAGTTTTGAAAAATGATGGGGATTCCCCTGATGAGAGAGAGAGATATTAATAACATCAGTTAGTGAAGGCAATATTGGGTCTAAGCACTCAAGCAGCAGTGCTGTCGGAATTGGATCAAGTTCACAAGACTTTGGTGCACTTTTCATCACGATTGTCCGTACTAAATCTATTGAAACAGGTTCAAATGCTCCTAACGGTTGTCGCTGAAATTCTGCATCATACCTGTATGGTGACGAATCAGTTGCATGTGTGCTGTCAAGCGAATCTCTAATGGTTTGAACTTTGTCATTGAAGAAATTTGCAACTTGGTCTGGTAGGTCTAGTGGAGAGAAGGTCGTTGGAAGTGGTGTACATTTGTTCCTTGACATTAGTTTGTTAGTTATCTCGAAGAGCTCTTTGCAGCTGGAACTCTCCGTGTTCTTAGAACTGTAGTGGGATGATTTGGTTAAATGGACTATGTTTGTGACGTTCTTCTTAGCGGCTTCGTAGATTTGCTTATGAATAGTGAGTCTGCTGGAAAGCTAAAGCCTCTCTGCTTTTCGACGATGTCTTTTAGCGGTGCAAAGATGGTCCCTAACATTGCTATACCATGGAGAACACTTTTTTTTAATTGATACTCTGCATCTGGTGGCTGGGGCATGTTTTTCAAGCAATGAACGCAGGCAGTTATCAAGTTGTTCCGCTGTTGGATGTAAGAAAGTTGTTAGGTTTTCTTGGATGTCATGCATGAATTTGGTTCTATTTATCATACGGAGGTTTCTCATAGTAGCAAGTAGAGGTGGAAGGTTAGGGCTGATACGTCGAGATTGCATTCAATGCAGAGGTGATCCGATGCAAGTTCGTGGGATACAAGAGTTGATTGCAGAATATTATCATCAGGTCTATAAAGAAACCAGTCTAAAATGTGACCAAGTTTATGGGTAGGTTGGTTAATTGACTGTTTAAGATTGAAAACATGAATGGAATCTACCGATTCAACAAAGGAAACTACCGACCGTGTCGAGGTTATTAAAAAGGCAACAAGAAAAATAGCGGAACAGTACATATCATCGCTAACGGGAACAGAAGAACCGGGTACATTTCGTAGGATAGATGAGCGCAGCGGGGTTAATAAGAAAGCAATAAGAGCAACTACATAGACTAATATGTATTTACCAGAGGCAATTAGAGTCAGCAAAGAAGACCATTTCCGAAAGTGCAGAAGCCATTAGTATGCTTGCAAAAAGTATCCGTGTACTTGATGAGGACGTTGGAGAGGCACTTGAAAGGATACCTGATTTGCCATCCATTTATCAGTCAGATATGTAAATACCGGTCAGTTGCTTTAAAAAAGTGTGCTACTGTTGATTTGAAAAAAAGTTACCCAGCAACTGGAGTGAGTACGTGTTAAAAATGCCCTTAAAGACACATGATAAATACATGAACGATGAATTGCTTGAAACAGTATTCATGGAGTTTACCGATCGATAAAGCAATGTACCGCTGATTTGTAGAAGCATTTTGCAGAAGTGATTAATGCATTTGAAGAAGGTGAAGTCTTATGTAGAGACTTTATGGAATGGTAGAGTGTATTTCAAGCAGTGTTGCAATTGTAACAGAACAAAGTCCAAGGTCGCGAATACATCACTCACAATATTTAGGTAATAGTAGGCAATCGTCTTTCTTGGTTGGCCTCAAGTTGTTTTTGAAAATAAGCAAATTTTGAATGCTGGACTGCTTATCGTATTGCTCCTAACATTTTGAGGATTACCTCAACGACGGGGATCAATTTAACTAGTGATGCCGTCAGTGGTAGCATTGAACAGATATAAACCACAGGCGTAGTTGTTTAATATTATATACTGTTTGGCATTTTAAAACCGTGGAACCAGGTGGTTTTATATCGATTACGCCCACAGCACCTATATATCTTCCAGGGCGTTAAAATCATTTAAGACAGCTTCGTTCTACCCTTGTGGGTCATGAACGACACTTGGTAGATCTTCGAAGTGGAACATTAATAATATTAACAATGACTGTCGTGAGTGTACGTGCAAAACCCGTTGTTAAAGCCCGAAACCGTAAAAAAGGAAAGAACTGACCTCCGTGATGTACTTCTTGGAATGTTTAAAGGGGCGCCGAAAATGTTTGGTGCTCTAGCCTTGGACACCTCGATAATCGCTAAATGGCTGCAATGCGAGTCATTGATAGTGTCAAAAATGATGCTGTGGATCGGATGAAAAAATTGGGATCTCAGGTGGAAAACTCGCTATGAGATCGACTACGGACATTAGTGACTCATACACTAAAGTTTCCATTTACACTAAGAAAACAGACACAATGTCGGCTGCAGTTTGTAAAATTATTAACGAAGCCGCTCAGCGACGATTGCCAGATTCAGTAATTGCAAATCGGACAGTAGGAAGTGGATTACGGTTGTGGACGGCAAGTCCGATATTTGGCATGAGCGCGCATGTGTTAGTGGATCGAAGAAGAAGTGATTTTCATTATCACTTATACCCGGCCAGATACCAAATCAATTACAAATAGGATTACAAGTACTTAAGACGCCTATGTTTTTTCTTCAATGTTAGGCATTCTTATAAGCTAAGGGAAGACTTGTACAAACTGATGATGTCGATACTAATTATCCTGTCAATAGCGCAGTTAACAGTACACGTTATTTCATCGATGGAAAGGAAATAAATCAATTCTTGACAACGTCGATGTTCTCACCACAATCATTGAACATGCCAGATACAGCGATTATTATGAGAGATCGACCAGCTAATAATGTGGACTCTAAAGTGTATTCTGAAAATCATGCACCCAACGCTGATTTTGATATATAAGCTGCCGTTCTTCATCCATATGGCAGTTTAAATGGTGGAGTTGCTCTGCACAAAGGACAGTTTCATGGAGGCTCATTACGATTTTCGTGTGCTAATCCTGTCTGTCACATATCTGGATCTTATAGAGATGTTCGCAAGGTTATTTTTTGGAGCAAACCATGCAGTCACATTAACCGAACACTACCAATGCAATTGTGCGTGATGTAGATGCTGTTAATACAATGGAATCTTAAACATTGTTGATGCCTGGGTTATTCCCTTCACTGACAACATAATTAGATTTGGTACCGTGTATGCAATCTTTAATAGCTTCAACGTTTTTGGTTTTCGCACACCCTACATACATGTATTCAGCTACTGGTATTGCATAACAATTTACTTGGCGAATAAGTATTCAACATGCACTTACTGTGCCAATACATGTGTTCGTGGTGTTTGAAATTACAGATCGAGACAATGTCCAAACCGATAGCAAATAATATTTGACGGTTTAAGAGTAACTGCAATTTCGTTGCGGTTGTACGTTCTCGAAGAACCTTTGAAGAAATTTGCCTTGACAGTAAAACCAATCATAATGCACGTGCACATCACAATATGTGGTCGTATATGAACCGGCTTCAAAACACTGACACTGGTTTGCAGATTGCCCAACATGACTTTATGACCTTCAACCCGATTTATTACTTTTCATCAGAATGCCTACAGATGTTCAGGCAGTTCGTTGTCCACGTGTATTTTCATGTACCTGTAGGTGTTGCATGTGCTAATTACAGTTGTTGTTTTATATTCTGACAAAAGTCTCTTGTTGGAGAGTTATGATGGACAAACGAAGATCATCGATGCACAAGTTAAAAGGTCATAATTGTCTCAAATACATGATTGAGTGTGATACGTATTTAAATAATAATTTTAGGTCATGAAGTACAGTTCGGCTTAAATAAAACAAACGCAATTAAAATTGCTTGTGGGGTCACATTGAAACTTTCTTCAAGAAAACTGACCGAAAAATGGCTCCGTGCGATTGAACCAAACACAACTCGCTCTTCTTAATCCGGCCCAACTCAATAACTTCT
The DNA here is from genome assembly GCA_029339505.1 of Unio delphinus. Lineage (NCBI taxonomy): Eukaryota > Metazoa > Mollusca > Bivalvia > Unionida > Unionidae > Unio > Unio delphinus. The sequence continues at coordinate 515,954 of JAQISU010001244.1, forward strand.
CGGTGATTAAACTTTGTGGTGACACAAATGCAAAGATCGGCGGAATATTTTCATTCCTTGTATTGATTCCAGCGTCCAGAGTTGTTATGAGCAGAGGCTCAAGCGGTTGCAAATGCTGTGACGTTGGGAGGTGTCGGAATTACATCCTTGATGGCGTCGAAAAAGACGGTTGGATGTTGAAAAAGGAAATCTCGATTTACCTGCCATTGCAAAATTAAACATTATCATGGTGTCTTTCTGAAAAATAAACTTGCATCGATGGTGCCACGCACATGTAAAACCTGTATTTTCAACATGGATTGTTGATGTGAAACCTGTATTTTCAACATGGATTGTTCAATGGGACCTGATAATCATTAGGTTGTATATATGGTACAACTACGGTATTGTTTGTATTTTGAGGACTTGCACCACGTGTTAAAGTTACTGATTATGTAGCGCTGATGGGTAAACAACAATTATACTATTCCAGTACAAACAATGTGTGGATCGAACAATACGTGTGTGCACCAACACCGCAAGCACTTTTTGATTTTATATTAAATACGTATAATATTGTATAACTGTCTGTTGACATTTACGGACGTTACACAGTTAGACGTGTTGCTGATGTGGATTTGAGCAGGTTTGCTACCAAAGCGGATTTAGCTAAGTTTTTTTGTCGTGTTGTTGATGATGTTCACGCTGGTGAGTTCGTGATTTTTAAAGATCAAACTGGTAAATTAAAAATGTCTAATGTTGACATTCAAGATATTATTGCCAAATTCTAATAAATGTTGCAAAGAACCTGACTGAGATCATTGGCATCGGGGGAATCGGAGACTCAGGTTTATCAACTGCGTTTGTTAAAGGCTGTTGATAAAGCCAATAGTGGAATGAAACAGTACGTGGATAAACAAATCGCAGATGTGCCGGCACCAACACGTGTAGTAACTTCATGGAGCGGAATTATTACTCAAAAAAGGAGAGGAAAACATCAGAGCCTCAACCCTAGCAAATGGTCGATTTATTTTAAGTCCTCCTTTTGAAAATGACTTTTATAGACCGAAACGTCACATCTTAAAGAATCGAAAGAGGGTGGAAAATACTTGTTTTTAATAATTGGGAGTAAAGGTACGTGGTGACGAATGGGAATGTTAATCAATGATAAGCGGCATCATGGTTTTAGTTTTGTACCAGGAATATCACGTCTTGACAGAGCAGATAGTGATATAAATTATTACACATTTGCATTAGAAACATCATTACGAAATTCAGTTCGAAGCACTCAAAGTTTATCCGGACAGATACTAAATAGCCTTTGTTATTTATGTTTAAGGTTGGATTTTATCATTGTATTAAAGTAATGGATTCTGATCGCTGTGATAAGATAGCTGAATATACCGACGGAGTGTTGGATCAACTGGGAGTGGATGCTAACATCGATAACAGTTTATTTCTATGACGACGAATATCTTTTTGGAAGTGTTGTTACCAAACATTCGTATGAACTGTCATATTTTTTTTGCTTTGGGTTAAGTAGAAATCACCAGTTCGAATCACCCTTTGATACACCAGAACCATCACGAGGCTAGCACAGTAAAGTGATGTTCAATGATGTGTCCAACCCGGTTAAGTTCACCAGTGGATATTTTATGGCAACATCGACTAGGTTGAAAAGAGGAAGATCCCGGTTGTTTTTCAGCAATGAAGCACGTGGTTGGGCAACAGTTGTTGGGCGAAAGACGATTACATGATGAAGAAGGTATAGGTGTAATCCGCGTGTTTTTAAATGAAACTGCTTTAAACCCTCGGAAGTCCCAATGGCTGGGGCTTTCAAAGCAGAGGTTCCCTATAATTGCATGACAGTTTTGCCAGTAAGAAAGGGCATTAGCGACTTTTTTTAGTAATAGAAGAACCATAATGGACCCCTAGTGTTAGAGACAATAATCGAAGTGGAACAACAGCCCGAGATGACATCATCAAGAAAGTCGCGTTGATCGCGAAATACAAATATGCGTGTTGGGTGGTAGATGTTCATTGTTGTCTTGCCGCAGCAGCAACTGTTGGTCTTAGTGTGGTTTGAATAATCCTCAGCAATGTTGTAAGTGTACCAGATAAATGTGTTTGAAGACAGGAGCTGGGGCAATATAAAATTCGTTTCCCTTGCTTCAGTTTGCCTTAGTTTTAAATATTTAATTTTTTATTATTTGCAGTGCACTACTCTGTATGAATCAGTTTCTTTCGGAAAGTAAGATGATGAATGTGACGAGCATTTATGCTAATTTAATTTTAGAACAGCGATCTATCAGTCTCACATAATTGGGGCATGATAAACGTCAGCGATACTAACGAGAATCATCCATTAATAGGCGAATGACAACCAAACGGTAAGTACTGCTGGGTGTCTTACAAGCACGAAGGGTAATATTTGAATTGATCTTTTATTTAGACACTTATATCAGATTGAATTTCTCTCTTTTATGACCAGAAGTCATTGAATAAAAATCAAATTATATAAATATTTTCAAGAAGTATGTATATACCTATAGTCGTATTAGCATATGGAAACGTGGCAGACTAACTTCGAACATTGCAACAGGAAAATGTGTAAAGTTTTAAAAACAATATTCAACTTTAAAATTTAGTTTAATGGACACTTTTTCAGGTTTTCTTATAAATATATTCATTCTTTGGAACTTGAAGCTGTTCGCTACCTGTTTTTTTTTTGTACTGACTGACGGGCGCCGGTGGCTAGGGGGCGCCAAATCGGCCCAAAGTATCAACATAACTGCGCAACAGGGGCAGCCGGGGGCGCAAATTTGGGTGTTTTGCCCTGGGCGCCGCAAATTTGGGTGTTTTGTCCTGGGCGCCAAGTATCCTCGCTATACCACTGCTTGTTAGTCTTCTCTTGAACAGTGCAAAAACCTGCTGTTTTAAACATAAAAAGTAACTATCTGAGGCACGCTCATTTAAATTCCTTATGACACCTGGTTCTATTAAAAACAAGAACAGTATTAAGCAGGGCCGGCGCTTCCGATAGGCGAACTAGGCAATCGCCTAGGGTGCTGGGCTAAGGGTTTATTTCATGATGGGCGAGTGGGGAGGGCGTGAGTGGAAGGGGGCGCCATATATCTGATGTCGCCTAGGGCACCAAAATGCCTTGCACCGGCGCTGATATTAAGACATTAAACACTGAATTTTACACTTAAAAAAGATACATTTGTTTCAAGTTATAAAACCCTTCGGATACTACAGCAATCATATCTTTACTTGAAACAAACTTGTCTTGTGTTGAATAAAATAACAAAAACAAAACATACCAGAGTCGGAAATTAAATGGTCATTCCCTTACAGTACACATGCATAAAGAACTCAACACGCTGATAGTTGTATATATTCTTTAAATCTCGTAAATTTGCTATTATTGCTTAAGGACTAAACATGTTCGCATTTAAGTGTAAATTCTGTGTTTTCGTTGAGTTGTGTTTTTTAAACAGAAGCTGATGCTATCTGGAATTTAATTGTCCATACCTCAGAGGAGTACTTTACATGTTTAAATTGTAGGACTTTATACACAGTTCAAGAGAAGTTTAACAACGTGTGGCTCTCGTCAAGTCACCCTAAAAAAAAGTGCGAAATATACAAGACTTCTAAAATTTATTTCAATTGTCCATATATCCGATCGCAATAAAGATCACTGATTGATAACACGATATTTGTAAATCATCCATGACATATTGGCCTTTCTTGGACGGTTTTCACTTATTGGCTGCTCAAATGTCAATGAGTAGTGCCGATCATCTGCTGCTCCTCGGTGGAGATGCCAACGGCGGTGATTTGCAAGTATTTTACTGCTCCAGCGCAGACCGTTATCACGGATCAAACGTGGAAGGGATTAAAACCCCACGGTGAGTTCTGAAAATACACGTGATATACGGTATGTTGTGTTTGTTTTTTTTAAGCTTAAGTGATGTTGCAGCTGAAGTGACAAGCAGAAAATGCAATATTTGAAACGTTTGAAATTCATATGTATTGAGAAATGATAAATAATATATTTTATTGTATTTAAGAATATTAAATATACTAAATGAAAAAAGCGTGAATCTGATGTCAAATATGGCTGCAGATATCTTATTATGCTAACCCCTCTTCAATGGAAAGTTATATTGATATTGAATTTTAATCAGAGGGCTTGATGTCTATAATAGTTGGTCTTGAATACAAATGGTTCTACATGAACATACAATATGACCATCACAGTGGTCATCTGAAAATCATGTCCTTGGATGGTCATATTAACCTGAGGATTTAAGTGAACCACTTCTTATGATGTAAATGAAAGCGATACCAGTCTGAAATCTTATATAGTCACAACAGCACCCATCTTAAAAATCTTGTTATATAATTACTTCTGAAGAAAAAGTTATATCAGAATGTAATTTCCACCAGAAGACTTAATATGAGGTCTCGTTTGTCCTAAATTAAAATGGTGCTGACCAGATATCCAGTATGACCACCATAACAGTCATCATGACACTCTTATTCTTACTAATCCTCATAAACAGAAAGTCATATCAGCATGGGCTTTCCAATGGAAGCCTCCTTACCGTATTAGGTTGACCATCCATCTGAAATTTCAATATGTCTGCAACAGTCACCATCTTGAAAGTCTTGTTGCTACTACTCCTTAATGGAAGTCATATCAGCATGGGCTATCCAATGGAAGTCTCCTTACCATATCAAGCTGACCTTAAATAAAGGTTGTATCCTTATGATATCCAGTATGGCTGCAACAGTCACCTGTGACCTTGTGCAACTACTGCTAACTGGAAAATACTATCAACACTGGGTTTTCACCAGAATATATCTTATGTTAATTTGGTATTAAATTACAATGATGCTGATCTAACATTTGAAATGACCACCAATGCAACCATCTTGAAAATCTTGTTATTGTTATTCCTCCTAAATCAAAAGTCATCGATATGGGATTTTCACCAAGAATACGAATTATGATATCGTGTTGGTAGTGAATGAAAATGGCATGTGACAATGAATATGCTGACGATTTTGTAAATAACTCTTTTTAATGAATGGTCATATCCAAATGGAATTCTGATTACTAAAAGTATTTGCATGGTGCTTAATTTGTCCTCAATAAAAATGGTGCATATTTTTATTTCGAATATTACTACCACAACGGTGGATAATTTTAAAATCTTGTCACTCAAGGATCAGAGATGGTTTCATTAGTCAGCAGATTTTGTTTTAAATTCCAGCGTGTGTCAGGGACCATTCAAGGGTATTTTGACAATAATGCCTGCTAGTGTGTTTTAACACATTTTCCAGCCATTGTCATTTGTCTTTTTAATTTGTAAACATATCCTGTTGAAAATGACAATGATACTAACATAATCAGATTGAAATGGCTGTTATTCATATTTCATCCAGTATTTTTTTGCTAATAAATGTCTTTTATTATTTTTACAGAAATATCATTGAACCAACAGGACCACTGAAAAGAAGAACAAACAATCCAGGAAACAATTGGATAAGCTATCTGAAAATGAGTGTTTTGATTGCAATTTGTTGTCTAAGTTTTCTCCCTTTGTTTGAATCCAAAAGAGATGCTTTTTTCAATATCTATCCACACAAATTTCCAAAGGTCTCAAATTGTTTTGGAGTGGACCCAGGGAAACCTCTGTTTTTGACCCCTTACATTGAAAGTTTGCAAATAGAGAGAGGTCAGTATTTGTTTTCCCCAGACCTAAGTATTAACGTTTACTGGGTTTTAAAGTTAAAACCATGATTATATATCGTACAACATATGACACGTGACAAATCTGACATTTGCATGGAAAACACATAGGATCTGCACTAACATTTGCTTGTGCTTGCTGCATTTTGGAATTGAACCTACAACTGTAGAAATACAGATGTGGCATGGTACTGCAAGGCCAACCATAAAAATGGTTTGATTACCAGTAGTTTAATAAATGCTAAATCTTATGATTATAATTTGTAGATAAACAAAGGTAGGAGTCACTCTATTTCTATACCTGTCAAGGGGAACATTATTTCTGGCATTTAAATTAATGTGATGCAATTGCAATAAATCATCATGTATTATGATATAGACAACAAAAAAATCAAAATATCATATTTGTTTATATGTCGGTTCTAGAGAAGCTGAGGTGACAACAATGTTGATTAAATTCAGCAACATTTGAAGCCATATAATCAGACAGTCTTGTGTTGGAATATGTTGCATCCTTCTGAACAAACTTGTAGTTTATACTACATTGTATTGTAATACACTTCTTTAAAGTTACTGTACTAATGTAACACTTTCAAAACATTTTCTTCAAACTGTACATTTTATTGCAATGAGTGCTTACAAAAAGCTTATAAAATGAATAAGTGTCTTCTAATCATATAAATAAATTATATATTATGGCTTTTTGTAATACAAATAAATTAATTAATGTGGCTTGTTAAAATGGAAATAAATCTTATTATGTAGAATATGTAATATTTATATAGTATTACCAGTATTACTCTGCTAGTGGTTGCATCGAATTCAGTGTTTCTATATTTCACACGTATTGAAAAAGTTATGCCTTAGCTTCAAAGCATGACCAAGTATATAAAAACAAGCCAGATAAATCTCTGAGATTTTCAGTTCTGTCCTCTTTTTTTCTGGTATTGATTGAGTTATCATGGGTCTAAATTCAGGGTCTCTGTATGACATTTTAATTCAACTTCCATGTTTACAGTTACATGTATAAGGCATTAGATGGAATTATATGCATAAATAATTTACTCTTTCCTTTATGAAAGGGAAAAGATTGATAAAAATCATGTTATTTATGGATTTGCAACATAAATGAAAGTGCTTTATAAGAATAAGAGTTACATTATTTGTCGTCTGATTAGAAGTGTTGCAGTCGACAAAAATTTGACCCTATGTCTATTTCCTTGTCTTAGTGCCAGCTCCAACATAGATTCTAATAATCTTGTTATCTTCTTCAGCAAGACAGTTGAGTCGGGTTGGTCCCCTGGGAGGACTAAATCTAGAAAGTTATGCTGGTTTCTTCACTGTCAACAAGAACTACAACAGTAACATGTTCTTTTGGTTCTTTCCAGCACAGGTATTACCACCATGGTTATTAATACTGCCTTGGTTAAAAATCTTCATAGCCATGGGGATCATCATTTAATTATTCACCAGTATACTTTCCCCTCAATTTCATGCAACTTGATAACTTGCAAACCTACTTATAATATTGATGGTGGTGTGGATCTCATTTTTATTTAGCTCAACTATATAAAGTAGTGTACTGACAAAAACAATCATAAAACCTGTTACTACCACACTTTTATGATAAAATAATAGGACCCCAAGCGGCTGATTGGTCTAAAGTACTCTCCACTACATATTACTGCCATCTCACCTCTGTGTGGGTTTGAGTCTTGAGGTCAGCCAGTGTGTTTAGATGAGATAACTTGTCATTAGCTTCCCCATTAGATTCTTTCTGGAGTGTAACCGAGTTCTTCTTACAACAGTTAGTATGGCTTATCTTGTGTTGCAAAATGGCATTAAACCCCATAACAACAACAATAATAAAATAAAAGGGGCTGGTTGTGATCTATATTTGATCTAGCTGTGGTCAAGACTTTGCTTTTAGCATGAGTTTATTATATTCAAACTTGATGAATGGATGCATCCTAATAAGCTCAATATGCCAAAGAAAGGTCTCTGTGACTTGTCTTTCATGCTTCTGTGACTCTGCTAACATTTTTGTTAGTTTTTTTTTAATTGAGGGTTGCTGCTACTACTTCAACCATAAAACACAGATCAATGTGACCTTCATTGTATTCTTTATTAACATAGGTTAAGTAATTGTGTTTATGATCAAATTGTTTAATGCATGCTGGTTAAGTAATTGTGTTTATGATCAAATTGTTTAATACTTGCTGGTTAAGTAATTGTGTTTATGATCAAATTGTTTAATACATGCTGGTTAAGTAATTGTGTTTATAATCAAATTGTTTAATGCATTCTGGTTAAGTAATTGTGTTTATGATCAAATTGTATTTACTCACTTATATATCAAGTTGATCTGTAAACTATTAAGATTCTTGGCTAATGTTTGCCTTGTTTCCAGTCTATGCATCATTGGTTAATTTGTGCATTTTTTTTAGCTAATATCTGCATTATTGTTATTCTGTGTATTTCCAACCAATATGTGCATTGTTGGTTTAAATTGGTGTACTATTGGCTGACCTGCGCATTGTTCCTAAAAATTTGCAGTCATGAATTAAAATACAACTTGAAAATTCTAGTTCTTCTAAAACACATAATAAATGGTTATATTTTCTTCAACTCAAATGCAATGTTCCATGGCAGTGCATAAATGTGCTCTTTTATTAGTATAAATGATATCGAGTTGTACTCAGTCATTTTTCCTGTCAATAAAGAAGTTTATGATAATAATTAAAGTCCTTATCTTCATCGAATAATCAGTTATACATTTTAGCTATAAAGCCTTAGTTAATTGGTATTATTTGCTTACATGGGATCAGATTTTGAGGCCATTTTAGCATTTATTTGACTTAGCACACATTTTGTAAAACAGTTTTGATAAAAGACTTGTCAGGACGATTGCTCATTATTACTCTAGCTTTAGCGATTCATGAATTTGTTAGTACTGCACATGTTAAGTATATTTATTTTAAATTGTGCCTTAACACTTGTTCATGGTTGTATGTTGTAAACAACATGTTTAAAATGCTGATATTTATCCATGATTGTAAGTTGTAAAGATGTTTACATAGCTAAAGTTCAAAGTCAGTCTTGTACAGTTAGACTAGTTTTTATATCTTTGGAAATCTTTATGTTCCATTATATTATTGGACAAGTGAAATTGTGTATAAGTAATAATCATATTCATTCTGGCTTTAGACCAGTCTGTCAGATATAATATTAGAGGAATTATTTATGCAAAATATTCAATGGAATTGCTAAAATGCTCATTGAATTTTGGACTAACATACTATTGTAGTATCAAAACTTTTAATGGGGGTACAATTTTTGTGCAAATTTTGTTGTTGCTCCAGGCCAATTAACGATCCAATGAAATATTATCCACATATGATGTACCTCTGCCTCCCACTAATTTTCTTATTGTGTTTTATTGCTAGAGATTAATAAAGATACTACTATTTTAAATCTGTACTGTAATCTAGTAATACAATATTAACCTGTAATATTGTTTGTTTTATATTAACACTTTGAAAAACAGATTATAAACTATATATTATTGTTTCCATTTACATGTCTTTTGTTTGTACTTGAAGCGATACGGTTTTCGGCAGATAGCTGTAATTTCCATGGTGCTCACTCTCTCTCTAATCGATATGTGCCATAAGTAACAATAGAGAGGAGAAAAGCATAGGTGTTCAAAACCAAGTAACACGGAAACAACAGAATAATAAATATTACTAGTATATGAAAATTTGATTTAATACTAATTTGAAAATCAATCCATCATTTTAGTATAATTGTTGAAAACACTAAATCACACTGAAAGCACATTTAATTTTATTCATGCATTGTTTTTAATTGAAAAGAACAAGCCTGTAAAATATTATCACTTGAAGCACTATATTTATACTAATTACAGCAGAGTATTACAGCTCACACTTCACTGATTTTCCGACAAAACTCTTGTATCAATATTGCCTTAATCAAGTCTCAAGGTACATACGAATGCTACTTCGGTGAATAATCTTCAAATTGTAGTACTAAACAAGACTAGCTTTCTCAAAACCTGAAAATTAAGTCCACCCTTTCACTTACTGTATCATGACCTGCAATTATCCATTTAGACTGAATCGGCTTAATTATTGAGATTGCAAGGTTCACTAATATAGCATACCGACCATCACAAAATAAAACCTCCTGTCCTGAGAAGGCTTCCATTAACTTTTGTTCAGCATACTAGTTGTGGAAATATGACTTTATTTTTATGCATTACTGACTGTCAAGTCTAGTAGGTGAAGTTTTATTATACATGAGGTATTCATATACAAACGAGTTATTCTACTGTCTTTTATTTAACTTAGCATCTATGCACATTTGTCTCATTCGCTTCATTTCGAGTTGACAACTCAGAAGGAAATGGGATGTGAGTGATTTATCTTTATAAGAGTTTAATTTGTGCCTATGGAGATGGTAGTATTGTTTTAGTGTTGTTGGCTGGGTCTACTACGATGTATCATATAATGACCGTTAGTGTCGGTATAATGTTTGTTCTTTTGAATTCCTTATTTTATGTTGTAGCAGACATTAAACTACGCATTTAAATAAATGCCAATGTGCAAATTTTGACAGACACATCCGCAAGTTTAAATACCAACAAAAGTCTTGTTGTTTTTCTCTCCACAAAACCACGAGATTGAGACCCATTAAAATGATGATACTACGATATTTTGGATTCTTGCTAATTCATTGATTGTATCATCCAAACATTCAAGACTATCAGAATTAATTCAGAACACTGTACTCTTGGACCTGTGATAGGACTTTTAGGATTGTTTGCGATTTAATTCACAACACTGTAAATGTCTCATTAAGTTTGACAATGTACATTGGAGAAATACATGTAAATAGTCTATTAAGTGTACTGATGGTTTTACTTCTTTTGTTATTTTTAGACCTAGCTTCGTAACATGTCAGATTGATCTGCATTAAAAACCTGACAACAATTAAGAATTTGAAGTGATCCTTCATATCAGATTTTTAAAATAAACACACAAAAAAAACAAACAGAAAAATATTTTTGCAGGTCAATATAGATTAAAATTCTCATGTATCAATGAATATTGTTTGGCCCCGCCCCCTGCGAGCAACCAGAACTTAAGTTTTTCTTGCTATCTCATGTCCTTGCCTATACCATATAGTCAGTGTTTACTAACCCCATCACTAACACATTACTGAGAAAGTTTGGATTACATTCAATGCTTTGTTTCTGCTCATCAATATTTAGTCATCAAGCATATTCAATACACGATGATACAATTTTTGGAAAGATGTTTGAATTATATATTTTTATGTTCTGACCATAAGGTAGAATTTTGTGTGTGAGTGTGTAAAGGGACATGGATAGTAAAATGATAAATCATTTATAACTATGAACATTTTTCAGTTTTAGATTTGCAAATTTGATAAAACAAAATAGAGTTTTTCTTGTTTGTTTTGTGCTTCACAAAGTAATCACAGTTGTTAATTTGGCAGGAGAACCCAGAAAATGCCCCTGTAGTATTGTGGTTGCAAGGTGGGCCAGGCGTCTCCTCACTGTTTGGACTCTTTGTGGAACAAGGGCCCATTATGGTGACCAAAGATGGAAAAGGTCAGTCAGTACATATGTTGTTTCCATACATTTGTAAATTATTAAAAGTTGATAAGATAGTTTAACTTATTTCTATTGACAAAATTCATCTGAAGTTTTTTTCTGTTGACTGGAATTGTAGCCTTGTCACATATCCGAAAAAATAGGTTGTGTAATAACAGTGTCTGTTAATGAAAATTTGTCTTCAGTATTTCAATGATTATTCTATGCCTTTTCACAATATTAAAGATAGAATATGACAGAGTGAAAAGTATGTATTTTCAAGGTAATTTTGTCCCAATTTAATGTTCAATGTTTTATATGACAGTGAATAATTTGAAAAGAGAAAAGAATGAAACAGTGTAAGTCAGGTCTTAAAATATCTCTTGTCATGGGCCTCGCATGCAGCTCATGTTATATCCTTGACCGCAGTCACAGGCAGATCCTGCCAGAACTAGATAGACATCTAACCCAGTCCTGCAATGTTACAAAAGCATGTTTGAACCAGCTCTGGAGAAGCACCTGATATGTCACATATATAACCTTGTACTGGCCTTGATCCCTTGCTAGTTTCAGTTGTGTACTGGCTCATGAATAGTAACAAGTTCAATTACATGTACTTCCTTTTTTGGGACATACAGCACTCCGACCTTGAACCCTTCAATATCATTTCTATTGACTAGGTCTGAAATCAATATTCAGGTAAGACTATGCTTCCCACAGGAACAAAAATTTTACTGATACAATAGTAAATTCCTTGTATATCTAAAGATCTCCATCTGCCAGAGAATTACATCGCCTGCCTAGTTTTGCTCAATACGACAGCGTATTTCCTAGTGTTTGGTTGCTTTCTTGGGCTCCATAACAATAATCCTGTCATCCAAGGGAGATAAACAACTCAGATTGGCGATATCATGCATTCACGATCAAGATGAATGTGATGAAAAAACTAAGGGAGAAAATCTCCTGCCATTTCTGGATGATATTGGAGTGTGGATTATATATAAACATTCTGAGGAAAACCATTTTGAAAGCTTTCCATTGGTGACTGGAGATGATGCATAGTATGACAACTCATCTGTGCTGACTGGTTTCAGCAGCACAGCGGAACCAAGTGCCCAAACCTTTGCATATTTATTTCGGGTTTTCAAAAGTGGTGTTTTCAATGACAAATCTACGTTTAAAAGTTCGACATATCCTAGTCTGGCTAATAGATTGGCAGTTGTTGTTGTAGGGTTTAACGCCATTTTTCAGCACAAGATAGGCTATACATGGCAGCTAGTATTAATGGTTGAGGAAGAACCCGGAAAACCCTGGAAAGAACCACCAACCAATGAAAAGCTACTGGCAAGCTTTCTCACATACACACATTGGCCAAATCTAAGGCTTGAACCCACACAGACAGGTGAGATGGTAGTGATCTGTAACGGAGAGCACTCATATATATTGGTGGACTCACTGTCCCGCAGAAAGGAACTAATACAACTGGAATGGTCTCTTAATCTCTCAGTTTTGACTCAATAGATGCTTGATGGGATCGACCAATCATGGTCCTTTTTGCGATAAGGTTGAATGGCAAAATTCCAGCCATTGTATCATGAGTCTTGGATCTGAAATGTCTGGATAACTGATGCTCTTTCTATGGATTGGAATGGCAAAATATTTACACTTCTCTAACACCTCAAGTTCGGAAAGTGATCCTGAAATTAAAAAGAGTTGGAGTGTCTCATCCTGATTGCTCCATTCAAATAGGAATTTTGGATCATCTTAATCAGTGTTAAGCAACCATGATGGCATGTGTTGTATCCCTATCCAGAGACAGTAAACCTGCTTGTCCAGACCTTATTACAATAAACTCTTATTAAACAACTTTCTATTCTCTGTTAACTCCACTAGCTGTATCATACTATACAATGATGACTTTATATTCTTATTAATACCACTTAATCTTAATTGTAAAATGTAATGGTGTCTTTAAAGTTTACTTTAAATTTTCATTAACTTCACTAGCTTCATTGTGTAAGGTAATGGTGTTTGTAAAGCTAACTTTATATTCTCTTAACTGCACTTCACTTAAGCTCCATTGTAAAAGATAATGGTGTCATTACAGTTGACTTTTTTCTCTTCTAGCTCCACTAGCTTTATTGTACAAGACAATGGGGTCTTTAAGTTGACATTATATTCTCTATTTTCAGTAATGCTAAGAGACGTCACATGGAACAAGAGGTATTCCCTGATATACATAGATAATCCAGTGAGTTTATCTTCTTATTATCATTAGACTCAATGCACCATGTACTCCACTCTATACAGAAAGTTAATGTTTCCTTCTGATTCAAGAAATTGAACAGAATATTTGTACTTAGGGCTGTGAAATGTCTACACATTCTAAATCAAATATAATCACTGGCAACGTGTTTAATAATAATTAATTATAGTCATAAGCTATATCCCATAATTAATAATAAGTATAATATTAGGCAACATGCCATAATTTATTATAATTAATTATTATCATAATCCACATGTTACAACTAATAGTAATTACAATTGTAGTCAACATGCCATAATTAATTATAATTAATTATTATCATAAGCCACATGTTACAACTAATAGCAATTACAATTGTAGTCAACATGCCATAATTAATTATAATTAATTATTATCAACAACATGTCATAATAAATAATAATTATCTATAATCATATGCAACATGCCATTGCCTTTTTTCAACACAATACTAGTTGAGATCAATATCACATGGAAACCTTCTAGTACCAAAACCAAGAACAGAGCATTTCAAAAAGATTTTTCAATACACTGGTACAGTTCTTTGGAATAAGCTTCCACTACATGTAAAATCGGCTGATAATATTAGAGTATTTAAGAAAAGATATCATGAACATGCATGTGTTTCTAATAGATAATGGAATTTAGTATTTTATTACTAAACATATTAAAATGTACAGTAATTATTGCTATCTTCATATAATGTGCATTGTTATACTCTCCTTAAGATGGCCTCAAGGGAGAATAGTCCTTGACTAATGAGTCACCCTCTATAAAAAAAACATTATTATTATTATTATTATTATTATTATTATTATTATTATTATTATTATTATTAATGTACATGCTATGGTACCAGAATATGTGTTTTTTATGTTGCTAGCAATATATGAATTGAACTTCCACAAAACAATTATTTATGAAAGAAACAATTATTTATGTCTGTACAGTTATTATTTTGACGCAAGAAAGAATATTCATTAGTAGAAATCATTTTGACAATATTGAGCAGAAAATGGTTTCTACTTATTAAAACCTAACACTTAGTTGGAAAAAAATTGTTTCAGATTAGATTTTTTAACAATGATTCTCACTGAAATACATATGGTTTTTTTCCAAAATAAAGAATTGATATTGTTAATTATGTTTTCAGGTTGGTTCTGGATATAGTTTTACCCAAGCTGATGCAGGATACGCAACAAATGAAGCTGATGTCGGAAGAGACTTGTACAGGTAGGAGATTTCTAACTATGTCATATTTGAACATGAGGCAAACATGAAACATTGCTGTTCTGTAAGTATCTGCCAAGCTGATAAATCAATTTATTGTGATCCTGCAACTGCATTATATATATATATATATATATATATATATATATATATATATATATATATATATATATATATATATATATATATATATATATATATTTAGTAATCAGACTATCAGGAAATAAATAGTTGATACAATTGTTGATGAAAATATTTCCTAATCAAGATCTCATTAATATGTCATCTGAAAGACTTTACTGTTGTTATTTCAATAGAATTTCAACGATGTTCATTTAGTACATAATATTTGGTGATATTCTATGATTACCTCAATATATTATGATTGCCATCAAATAAAATGAGATAAACCTTAATGTTATGTTCTGTTTGCTGATCTGTTGATTTTTATGACATTTTCTAAATCACTTTTTATTTACAGCTGCCTCTATCAGTTCTTTACTGTCTTCAATGAATATCAAAAGAATGATTTCTATGCCACAGGGGAGGTAACTTTCACAGAAACAAAATATAATGTTTACTCATCTAAGGGTCATAAGGTATAACGGTACCAATTCCGCAAGTCCAGGTTGGTGGAGCTTAAGGTGTAGTAGGGAGGGAACTTTGCATTCAGAAAAAACAACAATGCTAGCTATGATTGGTGGATTATGTAAGAGTTGTACTTTCTGTTAGGCTTAAAAAATAGTTTAGCCTCTTGGCAACATGTGAATTTGTGCTAATTCCTGTATAGATCATATTTTGTATTTTTTATGATTTTTTTGAAAATGTGATACACATGACTGAAAATAAGTATGTTGTGACGAGATAACTCATAAGCCTGTCTAGTTCCAGCAGAGTTATCTCTCTTATATGCAATGGAGTACATGTACCTGGTTTTGTCATTGTCAAATTGACAATATAACATTGTTCTCTATGACAGTGTGTGACATGCATGCTGAAGTAGGATAGAAAAGTATATTTATTGCACAAAACATTAGCACTGAGGTCTATGGAAAAACAATTGGTACCGTGATACCATAAAGCACTCAGCCTTTCTTCATTCCTTGTTATGTCCTTTAAACCACATGTGTAATTAACATATGTGACTTTGGCATGGAAAGTCAAAGGTCAGATTATTAACTGAAAGGAGAAGAATACTATCTGCATAGTGACATTCTCTATCACAAACGTGGACCAGATTTTGTGGATAGCAACCTGCAATTAGGATAAGGCAAAATCCTATTTATTTTGAAGTTAAAAGGTAAATAGTCACATTCACTGGGACTGAAATAATTAAAATGGCTTCTGCATAATATTATTAGTTCTACATCAAATACAAGAACCAGCCATTATGGTTTGCTCGAGCATGATGAAAAATATGATTATATAGATTTGGGTATCAAAAGGTCAAAGATCAAGGTCACCATTACTGAAAGAAAGAAATATTATTTCTGCACAATAACATTCTTCATGATAGACTTGGTTCAAACTGTGGATATTGTGCACTTAGTGTGAGGAAGAAACAAAATCTAGCAGTCAGTTGTTATTACTTTGAAATTCTTTTGGCTCATTTGTAAGTTAGACATAAACATTACACATGTAGGTACACTTCCAACTTAAAATTACAAAAATTAATTCCGATTGTGCTAGCATTATACTATTCATTCAGTCTGTGTAAAGTTTTAATTTAATATGTTTAATGTCCTACTATATGTATTGTATTAAAAGAACAAATTTATAATATAAAATGCCTAGCAAATATATGGTCTTTTATCATTTGTTGTTTATATTGGAATTTTGTAAATCTATTTCTTTTGTCCTAGATATTTGTACCATAAGTGTGAATGGTTTTTATTTCAGTCATATGCTGGTAAATATGTCCCTGCCATCTCTTACTATATCCACATGAAGAATCCAACAGCAGCCATGAAGATTAACCTGAAAGGCATGGCTATTGGAAATGGTCTTACCGACCCAGAAACTGTAAATATTTCCACTTTTTATTTGTGTCGTCACCTGATTGCATGTTTGTATGGTTAAGTCATGCACAACTTGTGGAATCTCTTTCCATGATGCTTGTCATCTGTAATAACAAACTGATGAAGCATCAATTTTTCCATGCCTTTTCCTTCATTACCCTGTAACTCAAATAAAAGTGAACTCCAGCTGCAAACTGTACCGACCCAGATCTGCAGTCACATAATGTCTTGGAAGATCAGTAGAACAAACATAGACCCAGATCTACTACATTATGTGATGACAGGTTAGAGTTGTTTGCATTTAGACTCAACTTTTAAGCGACCATATATGGTAATTATTTGCAGACGACATCATGGGAAGTGCTTGAAAATTGAAAAAGGATTATGGGGGATTGAGTATCAAGCTTAAGCCGATTTTGAGCTCTCTCATCATAAGCAATAATACTTTAATAATATAGCTGACATGAATATTGAAGGCCGATGAATCCAAACATTTTATAAAAGGTAATCAGATATTAGAATAAAATCATGCATATGTGATTGGTATCAAACAGTAAGTTACAAAATATTTACTGCAGAAACACACAGACAATGGGAAATTTTTTGTCAGCTTATATGGCATATATGTAATAGCTACATAAACAGAGATGTTACCAGGCAACAAGTTTCTTGCAACAAAGATCATTAGTCATGTAACTTCACAAAACCAGTGGGGAAAGGTCATGCAAATTATTTGCTGTTCCCGTAATTTGGTGTACCCATTATGCACTTTATAATTTTGTTTAATTCTTTTCTTACAGACAAAAATTAAACATAACTCTCAAATGAAGTCTTGGTTGACCATTTTTCTGGTGATCTCAAAATAGATGCATGTATACTAAAATAGATTTAGTGTTTGAATACAAGCATCTGTATGATTGAGATCTGCTGTGATTTTGCAGAAACTATCCAGCGGTTCCAATTTAATTGTATCATATTTTTACTTGATATTTGCCTTATCACCTTATAACTTATTTGTATCATTAGCAAAACATAGATGATATCAAGAACTTGTCACCTGATCACATATTTGTATAACTAATATATATATATATATATATATATATATATATATATATATATATATATATATATATATATATATATATATATATATATATATATATATATATATATATATACACACATATATATTAATATGTATATTTTAATTTAAATTATATTTGATTCAATTTAATTGTTTGTCTTAGTTTTAAATAGCTTTTTACATGTATTTCATTGAATGCTGTTGTAATATAATTTTATTTACTGGATTTTTTCATTTTTCAGAAATTCAGTTTACTTTTTCATAAACACTAATAATACAGCTTTGTATCTATTGCTAATCCAGTTTCTGTCTTTGATTCACAAGTTGAAGTAAACAATTTTTAACAACTTTTTATTCTTTCTTAGAATAGATTTTCATTAAGTGAAATTGAGGCTATACTTGGAGTACAATCCAAATAACATGTAAAAGCTCTAGAAACATGATCATGTGACTCTTAGCTGGGAATCTGTCTTAAAATTAGTGTATAACTGTTTCTTGTAGAGAATTTGGGAAGTCATGCTTTAAACCATTAACACTGGAAGGTGTTTCTGTTGTGACCAGTTTGAGTTGAATTTTTAATTTTTCTTCAAATTATTAGGATTTGAAGAGATTTTTTTTCCCTGGAATTGTTTGTGCTTTAAATTAATTCTTGGACAAGGACAGTTATTAAAATTTACAAAGAATTCAAACATTGGGATATTATTTTCTGTGATTCAACAATGAAATGTTGACACATCAGTATGACACTGGCCAAACCATGTCATTGCCTTCCATTTTGGATTTTATCGGGAATTGAACTTAGTTTAATTTAGTTTTTTTTTTTCTAGGGTAAAGTATTATTTGTTAAATTTTACAAAGATTGTTGTCTTCACTTTTTTCTTGTTACAGTTTAAAAGAGCCTAGACACGTAAAAATATATATATATATATATATAATTAGAGAGAGAGAGAGGGGCGGGCAATGAGGGGGAGAAAGGGAGGGAAAGATATATTTGTAATACTTGACAGGATATGTTTAGATAGATATTATGTATATTATGCAATAGATTTTGGCCACATTACTGTAAAAGAGTATGACAGAAAATACCATCATAATTGATTTGAACTGACAGGAGATTCATGATTACAGTATTTTGTAATTATTAGTAGTACAAATACCTAATCATTTGGCACTTAATGTATTTATGTTTTCTATTTTTGTTTTACTTTCTAAAACGTGATTCGAAAATGCACATGAAAACATTTCTCAACCTGTTTGAAACAACCCTTATAAATGTATACAAGGACAAATGCACCAGTGGCTTCACACTATAGGACACACGGTACTAATAGTATGTAAAAATGAGAACCAGCCTGGGAACAGGTGAACATAAAACAGAGTATATTTGGGTTTAGCTGGCCAGGAATGGTTAATAATGTTATTGAAATTATTACCTGACTCTTTGGTGCAGAATTGAAAGCACATGTTTCAAACACATGTATCTCCATAAAAATGCTGCTGCTCATATAATTTTTGCTACACAGAAGCTGACATCTTGGTTTCATTTATATGGATAAATATAGGTTTGATTATGAGCACTCAGAAAGTTTAAGGTATTGAATATTTAATATCATGGTGTTTGTATAGGTTACTATGGCAATTGAATGAGTACTGTGAGTCCTATAGAGATCATACATTCAAGCAGAATGTTCACTGATGAGTAACCGAGGTTTTATAAATTAATATTTTGTTTGTTTGTTCAAAACCAAAAGTGAATATTTTGGACTGCCAATATCCTGTAAAGTTGGGAAAAGTTTAAAAAGTTAAATTGCTTGTTCTAGTGGCATTTGATTAACTATTTATACCTATTTTTAATTCCAATCATGTGATCTAGGAATTAATATCAGTTACAGTTAATTGCAACATATTCTTTTTGTAGAGCTTGCACTAAGGCACACGGCCAGAACTACATGGTATAGAGACCAAGGACACATACACCTCAAGTAAAGAAACGTTTTGACATGGAAATTTTGAAGTTTAATTACATTGTTACTGAAGAAAAAATAAAATGTGACAATAATTATTCATCATCAATGAACTGAAACATTAACATTGATGTATGAATGAACTATATCCTTCTTTCCAATAAAATCGGCACACAGCAAAAAACTAACATGGAGCCATATATGTAGTTAAATATATTTTTTGAAAAGAAAATCTTAATATAACGACTGACATTTTGTAACTTCTGTACAACAAATTTATGATTGTAATATTTAACAACTCGTAATAACATTTACTATTTACTTTTGCTACTATTTTGGCATTTTTAATACAAAAAAAAAATCCTGACATTTACAGTGCTTTTTGACTTCCACATCATAACATTGACCCGTATATTTCTGATCTTTAAACAATTATATTTAGGCTAAATCTTTAATCACACACTATTTAGACTTCGCTTTCTATGAATTGTATATGTTCATTAAATGTTATACCCAATGCATTAAAAAAACAGTTGGGTCCTAGACACAGTTTTATTTTCTGACTTTTATAAAGAAAAAGTGCAAGCATTGTTCTTAAATGCAGCTTCTTATTTACAGATTGCTATTTCAAGTTTCCAAACACAAGTTAGTATGTTTTCATCATCAAATGATAACTTGTTGGGAGAAAGGTTAATGGTCAATCAGCTATTAAATCACATGCCTGCCAATATGCAAAAGTTAGTTTTTTGGATGCAGCTGATATCAACACCAGAATAAAATACATTTTGTCTGTGGCTTACCTCAATCAGTTACTAAAACATGGACAGAGTACTCATTTAAAAAACCATAAACTATTGTTATCATATGTATTCCAAAATATTACAGAGAGTTATTGTTTTTACTTTCCTATTAGAAAAGAGGTGAAGTTTTCATTTTTTCGGTTGCTTAGTTTCCCATTTCACCTTGTGTTCATGAATTCCAAATATAACTATAGTAACACTTCTTCTTTATATCAATTACAAAGTTATTAAAGATAGAATTTATGTGTACCGTCCATCAATCTCAAGGTTTTGTCTCTTCTACGTCTGTATTAGTGAATATGCATACAAGGCTACATGTACTTAAGGTAATTGTTAGTCACATCTGTATTAGTGAATATGCATACAAGGCTACATGTACTTAAGGTAATTGTTAGTCACATATGTATTAGTGAATATGCATACAAGGCTACATGTACTTAGGGTAATTGCTAGTCACATCTGTATTAGTGAATATGCATACAAGGCTACATGTACTTAAGGTAATTGTTAGTCACATATGTATTAGTGAATATGCATACAAGGCTACATGTACTTAAGGTAATTGTTAGTCACATATGTATTAGTGAATATGCATACAAGGCTACATGTACTTAAGGTAATTGTTAGTCACATATGTATTAGTGAATATGCATACAAGGCTACATGTACTTAAGGTAATTGCTAGTCACAGCTGTATTAGTGAATATGCATACAAGGCTACATGTACTTAAGGTAATTGCTAGTCACATCTGTATTAGTGAATATGCATACAAGGCTACATGTACTTAAGGTAATTGCTAGTCACACTCAGCATTTGCCTTTTTAATTTATGTACTTCTGGACAATATGTACTTTGTCTGCATATTACCCTTGTCACTGATTATATGGTATTACCTAAATGTCTCTGTGTTTGCATTTGGTTTTGTGATAGTCATTCTTAGGAATACTGAAATACAGTATATACCTATAAATTAAGGCAGCTGCTTGTTGCATTCAGCGAGTGGTTGCTCATGGCAGTACATGTCTGTGTATAATATATCTGTCCATTATTATTTTGTTTGTAAATTAAATCTTGGTTGCTCATAGCAGAGGTTAAAGAATCAGGTTTTATTTTATATACAAATGTACATAAAGCATCCAATGTTGTGTTCTGGTCTTAGACTTCATCATAATTCTCATTTTACCGATTACGCTCAAGATAATTTTGCTAGCGTTTAACGTTTTGATAAATATTCCTGATTTGTAGATGATGTCTGAGTATGCTACCTTCATGTACAGCGTTGGTCTACTGGATGAAAGTCAGAGGGCGTACTTCCAGTCCATGACCGATGTGGCTGTGGCCTACATTCGTGACCAACAGTTTCTTAAGGCTTTACTGGTAAGATTCATCCATCCATTATAGAGAAATATTAATGGAGTATAACTCATAAAATGCAGGTTATCAAGTTCTCATTAAAACATACTGCAGTGGTGTCTTACACAAACATGCAACATTATTAAGAACTCATAAAGACAGAATGTAATATTGACTCATACAAAATTATAATACAACTGTAGTAAGACTTCATAAAGACATGATGCTGTATTGTCTTATATAAAAATATATTGCAACTATATATAAAAAATCTTTAAGACATATTGCAGTCATCTTGCCACATACAGTACTAAAATGCAACTCTATTAAGAACTCATTAAGACATGGTTCAGTCATTTACAATTATAATGAAAACTCATAAAGACATGAAGCAGTCTTATCTCATAAACAGTTTTCATGCAATATTCAGATTAACTAAATTGCTATTGGATGACTTTGAGTATATATTATTACACACCAAAATTAATGACTAAAATAAACAATACCAACATTGATTTCAAAATTCTGTACAAGTGTCAACATTTACTTTTTTCCTTATAAATAAGACTAATTTAGCCCAACTGGATAAATTGTCAAAGGTTAGTATTAAACAGATTAACAAAACATATACTTCTAACATTATTAGAGTTAAAATACACTGGTGTTTAATTATGTGATTTGTGTGAACATGTAGTTTTAATCAAGGTAAAAACGTTTACATGTTCTAGTCTTAGCAATCTTGACATAGCCATTCAGTTAACAGAAAGAGTTGACTTACTGAAACCACACTATAAATAATTATGCGGACAATGTAAATTTATAGCTTATTAGACACCCTCCTAAATTCTATTTAAAACTAAAGGGACATCCTCCTAATTTATATTTATAGCTTAAGGAACATCCTCCTAATTTCTATTTATAGCTAAAGGAACATCCTCCTAATTTATATTATTAATAGTTTCACTTTAATGACATAATGATCATCAAAGCTATATGCTAATAAACCCTTTCCTTCATGAAATGAATTATGTCTTTTTAAATCAAAAATGGTTCTGAATAATGGATGATCAGTACGTGTAAATAAAAATTTGTTATAAATAGTGGTCATTACTTTTAAGTTTTCAAATTTTCTTAGTAATAAATTGCCAGTCCTTGTACCTTAGAATATATAGAGGATATTTGCTTGAAACGAGTGAATAACGGATATATTTCATCGAGTGGATGAAAAACTCAGTATTTTCACGAGTGGCGAAGCCACGAGTGAATATACCAGAGTTTTTCATCCAAGAGATGAAATATATTCGTTATTCACTCGTTTTAAGCAAATATTCTTTTTATTTTATGCTCACATACGTTGGCTACCTCACGTTTGTGACACAGTGAAAGAGCAGACCCAAAAATCTGACCCAAAAATGTAGTTCCTGTAGTGAAAAAATATTGTTATTTTTTCACTGTTATTTTTTCACTGCAGTGAAATATCAATATTATTTTGACTAGAAAATCAAGTAACTCACTGCTGAGCATAAAATAAATATATATATATATATATATATATATATATATATATATATATATATATATATATATATATATATATATATATATATATATATATATATATATATATATATATATATATATTTCAAGGGCGTACTGAATTTCAAACAGTCTGGCGTGTTTGTGTTACATATACAGCCTCTGACAACACTGAGAATAAGTTATACGAGTTTTACCAAACTCAGATATCACCTGTTTCCATTGAAATAAGGTTATGGATGAAGTATTGCTAAATCATAAAGTAAATTACTTTCCCAATACATCAGAGATCCATGATGCTGTGATCATAAAAGATTGGCATAGAAAAAAAGTGAAAATATCACTATCAACTTCTACAGGGAGGGTTACTGTTGATAAAATAAATGAAATGTATGGTAATTGAGGAAATGTAGTTAGACTAATGAGAATGACCATTGATAATAATAATAATAATGAATGAGGACTTTGTATAGCACCTAACCTTTAGAAGCTCTAAGCGCTTTACAACATCTATAATGATATGACTACACTACAGAGAAACAAATAACAAAAACCATGAAATCGGAAAACATAAAAACATGCTGAAAACATATAAGATACAAAATATTATTAGGTCTCTAAGTTTGTTCCTACAGTTGAAAAAGGTGAGTTTTAAGAGCACTCTTAAAAGGGACCAGTGTGTCTTTGTGTCTAATTTCAATGGGCAATTTGTTCCACATCGCCGGGCCCTGGTATGCAAAAGAACGTTGTCCATATGACTTCCTTTTCATAATGGGAACAATGAGTATACGATTATCAGAAAAGGAGCATAAAAAATATCTTGCTGGTGTATACACATGGGTGAGGCCAGATAGGTATGTTGGACTGGAGTCTGTCAGTAAAACATAGCACAGAGAACAAATTTTGTGTTCGATTCTGTATTGAATTGATAGCCACTGTAGGGCACAGAGCAGTGGTGAGGTGTCCTCTGATCGAGGTACTCTAAAGATGATCTGAGCAGCTGTTCTTTTGAATTTTTTGAAGTTTCTGAAGTAGATATTGTGACTAACCAGACAGAATTGAGTTACAATAGTCCAGTCTTGAAAGTACTAATGAACACACAAGTGTTTCAATGGCATCAACTGAAAGATATTTGCGAATGGAACTGATGCGTCTCAGTTCAAGCTATGCAGTCTTGCATACGTTCATGACATGTTGGTGCAATGTGAGAGTACTGTTTAGAGAAACAGCTAGGTTTTGTACTGACTGTGTGAATTTAATGTTTGTGTTGCTGATATTTATTGTCTGAGGTAAAGGATGTGAATGAGAAAGTCTTTGTGTTGTGATCAGAATTACCTCAGTTTTATCATCATTCATCTGCAGCTTTTTACATGTCATCCATTATTTCACATCAGAAATGCACCTCTCTACTCCATGGATAGTAGCATCAACTTCATTTGGGTGGCTAGACTTGTATATTTGGGTGTCATCAGCATACAATTGGTGTGACACTGGGTGATGATCTTTGACACTTGAGAGCGGCTGAGTGTATAGAATGAAGAGAATAGGTCGAAGAACAGACCCCTGGAGCACCACAACATAGATCAACTGGGATGGAAATGTATTCCATTTGCAGATACAATTTGTGTCCTGTTGACCAAGTAGGACTTGAACACTGTAAGACTATATTCTAAATACCAAATACATGCTGGAGATGGGGGAGTAATATATCATGGTCTGTTGTGTCAAATGCTGCAGACAAATAAAGGAGGGTGAGGACTGTAATCTTTCCACGATCCAAAGCTGAGTGAATATCATTAAATATTTTCAGACAAGTAGTTTCAGTACTGTGGCAAGGGCGATATGCTGACTGTACATTGCTAAAAAGACTGTTTGAATTCAAATGAGATACAAGTTGGCCTAAAACAACTTTTTCTAAAACATTTTTTATATGAATGGGAGATTAGAAACCGGGTGGTAGTTCTTTAAATTGTTATGGTCAAGAGTTGGTTTCTCCAGCAGATCATGTCAAAATTGGAGTAAATTATCTCGGTAGTGACCATCATACTTGATAGTCATAAAATCTGGTCAGCAGTTATGCACATAATTGTTCATCAAGGGTTTCCTTTGCTTGTATAGACAGAGGGACAGATGCTTTTATGATACATTCAAAAATAGTTTATACATGCAGATATTATATGCAATTATTTATACAAACATAATGACTTATTCTTATTCGCTTGTTTTAAAATAATTGAAATTTTATAAATATTTTTGTGTAATTGCTTATACATGTAAATTGTACATGTTTGCAGTAGATATTTCATTTTATTTTTTCCTGCAAGTTGTTGATTAGTATTCTGAGAATATATATAAGAGTAGTCCATTGTGAACATCTTACACCGTGCTCCAAGTTTTCAAGTTTCGCATGTTATTTGTAATACTATCCACTAAGAAAAATGCACCAATTTATGGTTACATATGACTATTTCTGATATCCTATTGCGATGTTTAGAACCTTAGTCAAAAATTGTATTTCATTTTGGTATCTATTGAAATAATTTAGGTGAACACCTCGGTAAAAATTTGTAGAATTGATGTTGTCCATTAGTTATTAATTACCGGGATTACATGGTACATATTTCTGTTTGTCACTTAGTATTTACCACAAATTTTATATGCACATCTCAAAATTCATGTGAGATGCTCAGAAGTTTCAGATTCATTTTATTACATAAAACGTTTGCGAAACTTGATTTAACTGATATTACTGGTCTGTAGCAGTCTGACATGTTTATTGACCCCATGCCTGTGGAAATGCCATACATTGAAATTAAGTCTGTAGCAGTCTGACCTATTTATTGACCCCATGCCTGTGGAAATGTGAGACACTGAAGTTAAGTCTGCAGCAGTCTAACATCTTTATCAACCCCATGCCTGTGGAAATATGAGACACTGAAGTCTGTACCAGTCTGACATATGTATCAACCCCATGCCTGTGGAAATGCGAGACACACTGAAGTAAATTTATTGCATTTTGGCTCATGATCATGTAGGCCTGGTTCTTTTTGTATTACTTATCAATGATGCTGTTATTATTTTGTAAAAATATAAAAACATTATGTATTAGGGATGACAAGTAAAATATACTTGGGACAGAGTGAAGGCATTTGGATAATCCCTAAAGATACAATTTAGAATATTTTATCATTTATTTATGAACTGCTAAAGTAATGAGAATACCCTGAGACATATGTTTTTAAAAACTGCCTTCCCTGGGTATCATTATTGTTTAAGCTGAACAGCTCTAGTTTGATTAGAAGAGAAAATATATGACCCAATTCAGTAGAAAATTAGAAGTTATGTGTTTAAAATATGTAATTGTTTTTACTACCATGATCACTAATTGGTCTCAGAATTTAGTATTCTGTCTGTACTGTTTTACTCTTCACTTAATTGTTTCTACTCAATTCTTTACAGATATTGGATTCACTACTCAACGGAGACCTAACCAAATATCCCACCTACTTCTACAATGTCACAGGGACTAAAAACTACTACAACTTTTTATTAGCAGAGGTAAAGTGCGTGGTTATGTTTTTTTTCTCAGTACTAACAGGTAATGAAACACAGGCAATACATTTTTGGTATTGGTTGCATTTAGGGGATAACAGTTTGTCATAGATGATACTATGAGCCATTCATATTAGTATTCTACATATATTGTTTTGCTCAAATTTTTTCTACTCAATTTTTTCCAGATAATTCATTTACTACTCTCTGGAAGCCTAACTAAATACCTACATACTTCAGTAACGTCACAGGAACTAAAAACGTGTACAACTTTTTATTAACAGATGTAAAGTGCATGGTTATCATTTTTATCAGGTGCTAACAGGTAATGAAACACAGGCAATACATTTTTGAATTGGTCGCATGTCGGGGGTCTTAGGGTATTTCCATTGACATAATTCCTCGCATGCTACACCATCCCATGTTCTAATCCATTGGTCACATCAATGTAAGTTTTTACACCAATTATATAATGAAATCATCTGAGTTATTTGTATTGTTGAAAGTTTTGTTTTTGCTAAAATCTTTTTATTTAACTCAGTGACAATTAACATATGTACTTGCTTATGCATAGATTCCATCTGCAAATAATATGAACCCTGATTATATAATACACTAGCAAATCAAAGTCTGTGTGTTTGTTCAACAGAATAACTCCTAACAAATTGTACAAATTACCCAGATCTGCTAGCACATTATGCAGCGACAGATCTGGGTCTATACAATTTGCATTTTGACTTATAAGTGAGTATAAATGGCAGTTTATAAATTAATTTTAAATGATAAACTTGAGAGTAAACCTGTCAAATACATATTTTGCTTAGTTTCCTGGTTTAGCTAAATCCTCAACTTTATTAATTCAAAAAGAAGAGAACAGTATTGAATAAAGTTTCATGTGTTTTTTAATGGCAGTATTAGCTTTCAATTAAGATAATGTTTGACAAGGGAACATTTTATTGTCTTGTTGGAGCAAAAGCATTAT
This sequence comes from Unio delphinus, assembly GCA_029339505.1. Lineage (NCBI taxonomy): Eukaryota > Metazoa > Mollusca > Bivalvia > Unionida > Unionidae > Unio > Unio delphinus. The sequence continues at coordinate 544,142 of JAQISU010001244.1, forward strand.
TTCTTTTCCTTATTCATGTCTTATGTCACTCACCCGTAAACAGTTGCATAATCTGTCTGAATTATTGATACAAATGCTTTAAATTACTCCATATTCACCTTGCCCTAAAGTCTTTGTACAGTTCTTCATATCTACACATTTAGAATTTTACGTGAATGGTCCCATATAGCCATTATTGTGCTGATATGCCATTAAACATATACATTTGCTTACTTCTTGTTTATGATTTGACATCAAATGCCACCATTTAAAAGGCATCATTCAAGCAAATATTTCTGATGACTTTATTATCTGCTCCTCTCTGCTAATGTTGTTAATCCATCTAGTAATCATTATTTTTGTATGCCAAGCTTTTTGTGCCAAAAAAATTGTTCTTATAAAATGTTTACAAATTTTATGTTCTGAAAAAGACTTTTTAACATCTTTACTTATATACACTCACCAAAAATAAAAAATTCATACAAGACGTTATGATGCTTTTGACTTATATTTTATGGGCTATAAGTCTTTCAAGAACTTAGCTCAAATTTCTTCTGTAGAGAACTCTATGCCATTAAGTAATATTTATTTTATTCTTTATCAGTTATTGAATATTTATGCCAATACAGTCATGCCAAATGTACTGTACTTGAAAAAAAGATACATTGTACAAATTATGTGTTGTTTGCACAAGAGTATATGCAACAAATTGCTATTAAGTAATCTCATCAGTGTAAATGTTGAAGATCCCTAAAATGGTGGAGATCATTGAGAGTGTGCTGATCATTGAGAGAATAGAGATCATTGACAGGGTGCTGATCATTGAGATAGTAGAGATCATTGAGAGAGTAGAGGTCATTGAGAGTGTGCTGATCATTGAGAGAGTAGAGGTTATTGAGAGTGTGCTGATCATTGAGAGAGTAGAGGTCATTGAGAGGGTTCAGATCATTGAGAGAGTAGAGGTCATTGAGAGGGTGCAGATCATTGAGAGAGTTGAGGTCATTGAGAGTGTGCTGATCATTGAGAGAGTAGAGGTCATTGAGAGTGTGCTGATCATTGAGAGAGTAGAGGTCATTGAGAGGGTGCAGATCATTGAGAGAGTAGAGGTCATTGAGAGAGTGCAGATCATTGAGAGAGTAGAGGTCATTGAATGTGCTGATCATTGAGAGAGTAGAGGTCATTGAATGTGCTGATCATTGAGAGAGTAGAGGTCATTGAGAGGGTGCAGATTATTGAGAGAGTAGCGATCATTGAGATGGTGCAGATCACTAATAGGGTAAAGTTAACAAAGATGGTAGAGATCATTGAGGGTAGAGATCCCTGATAGGGTAAAGATCATTGAGATGATAGGGCAAAGATTATTTACAGGGTAGATATTGTTTAGCAGATAATGAAGGAAGTAGAGATCATTGAGACAGTAGACCTGATTGAGATCATCTACTTGGAGGAACCTGGTGAAATGTTGACATACATTCTAACACATGCTCCTTTGGGATATTGAACCTTAGACTAAAGTGTTGCTAAGGGAGTATTTTAACCACTAGGCTGCATATCCCTGTTTCCCTTGGTTATATATTAGCTGTATCCTTTTCCAGTAATACTGCTACTTTAAAAGGGACTCCATGTAGCAGAAATCTACATGCTTTTGCACTTTAGTTATTCCATGCCTGATCACTAATGTAGGAATATGCAATGATACATGATCAATCATTCAAAAGTATTGGGTTCTTGAATCTTCTTCAAATCAATTACCAACATATATCTAGATCTGAGCTGCTATTGAAGTAATATAACAAGTTTTTGAGACTTGTTTCAAAGCTAATGCTAAACAAATGTAAGTGAAACTTTTAAAAATTTGACATTGTTACTTTTCATAGGTACCAGCTGACTTCAACTACTATCATAGTTTTGCAACCTCTCCAGAGGTTAGGAGGTCAATACATGTGGGGAACCTTACATACAATGATGGTGAAGAGGCACGGACACACTTGCTGAATGATGTCATGGATTCAGTCAAACCTTTGATCTCTGTTCTCATGGAGAATTACAAGGTACTACAAGCTTATAAGTATATAAAGTGAATGGATAGTGACGATTCAAGATATAAAGTTGTCTCAATATTATACTTCTATGTGTTGGTCATATGGGTAAAAAAAAATTAATTGGGTAAAAAATGGATTAATTAGATACTCAATAAAATTCCATTTGCAATAAACATTGCTTAAATGTATATTTCTCAAAGGTTAATGTATCATATGAGAACTAAAACAGGTATACTGTATGTATACTGTATGCTTGGAGTTTAGCTTACTGCTGGTGGAATTATTCTGTATAAACCTGCTGAAAGAAAGATAATATATTGTCCATCAATTGGTTTGTCCAGTTGTTAATTTACCTGTATCAAAAAACTTTCTGGATAACATGCATTTGGATCAAGGAAGAAACATGGTTATTTTAGGGGTCTAATGGTCACTGTAACTGAAAGAAAAATGGACTCTGCACAAAAACTAGTTCTGCATTACAGAACTGAATAATTTTGTTTGTTGATAGACTGCATTTGGAGTAGGGAAGTAGCTCAATGAATTTAAGGTCGTAAGATAATCTTTCATATCAAATGGAAAATGATTTCTTGACAAACATTTCACCCTTTGGTGACTTTCTATGTGTAAGAAAGAAGTCTATTCATTTTGGGGTGAAAAGGCGAATGATTAAGGTCAATGACTGAATGATGAAAGATTAGTTTTGCATAATACGTTTAGTTCGATCATGTACTTTGACTAAAGTTTGTGGAGTGCTTCAGTTTGAAATATGAAAGACACCTGCTGATTCTGTGGCGATGTCACATATCAGTGTCATTGTGACTAAAAGAAAGATGGATATATTTACATTATATTTTGTTTCATAACAAGTAAATAATAAGTTCTGGTTTGCATTTATGGTAAGATAGAGCTGATCAAGTTCAGCATATGCAACTGAGAACCAAATGCAGTAGCATAGATAATTCCTAAATCTTGTTTTTAGTACATGTGCACAGTAGATATAACAGGATAGTGTCTCAAAGAATGTAAATATATACAACCCATGACTTAAAATTAAGACATTTTTGGCAAGCAATCCATTGCACACACAACCTTCATAAAATTATCAGAATGTTTTAACATAATACACAGATTACAATCAGCAAAATAGAAGCAATAATATATATATATGTTTACCAGTCTATAATGATGCTCTTAAAATAAGTAACAGAAAAGTGTGAAAAGCAGCAAGCTTTGTAAAGTTCTACAAATAATAGCATGGGACAAACATAACGCCAGTGCTGCATACTGATATGAACTATGGGATTAAATACATTACTGATACACATATCAACTTGAAGGTCTTATCATCTTTGGGTGGCTAGATTTGTATATTTGGGTGTCATCAGTGTACAATTGGTGAGACATTGGATGATGAACTATGAATCTTGAGAGTGGCTGAGTGTTTATAACAAAGAGAACAGGTCCAAGAACAGACCCCTGTCGAACACTACAACATAGATCAACTTGACTGGAGTGTATTCCGTTTGCAAACACAATTTATATCATGTTGACTAAGTAGGACTTGAACCACAGTAAGGCTGCATCATGAATCCCAAATACATGTTGGATATGGTGAAGTAATATATTATGGTCTGTTGTGTCAAATGTTGCAGACAAATCAAGGAGGGTGAGGACTGTAATCTTTCTGCTATTCAAAGAAAAGAGAATGTCATTAAATACTTTCAGAAGAGTAGTTTCAGTACTGTGGCAAGGACAATATGCAGACTGTACATTGCTAAAAGATTGTTTGAATTCAGGTGAGATACAAGCTGGGTTAGAACAACATTTTTTAAGATTTTTTTATGTGAATGGGAGATTAGAAACTGGGCGGTAGTACTTTAAATTGATTTGGTTCAGTGTTAGTTTTTTCAGCAAATCCTTTCCAGTGGCAGTTTTGACAAATGACGGGAATTCCCCGGTTGATAGAATGGTAATAATAACATCAGTTAGTGAAGGCAATATTGGATCTAAGAACTTAATCAGCAGTGATGTTGAAAATGGATCAAGTTCGTATGACTGGTACACTATTCATCATAATTGTACATAGTAAATCCATTGAGAAAAGTTCAGATATTGTTAACGTTTGCCACTGAAATTCTGTATCGCATCTTTATGGTGGTGATGATTCATTTAAAATTGTGTTGCCATGATTATCTCAAATGGTATGTATTTCGTCACAGAATAAATTTGCAAACAGGTCTGGAAGGTCAACTGGAGAGAAGGTAGTTGGAAGTGGTATACATTTATTCCTTGACATTTTCTTGCTAGTAATCTTGAAAAGCTATTTGCAGCTGGAACTTTCTGTGATCTTAGAACTATGGTGGGCTGATTTCATTGCATGGACTACGTTTGTGATGTTCATCTTAGCAGTTTCCAAGATTTGGTTTTGAATAGTGAGTCTAGTGGAAAGCCAAAGCCTTTCCACTTTACAGTGGTCTTTATTAGCAGTGTGCCACTGGTCCCTAACACTGCTATATGACAGAGAACACTTTTGAATTGATACTCTGCACTTGGTGGCTGGGGCATGTTTTTCATGCAAAGAATGCAGGCAGTTATCGAGTTGTTCTGCTGTAGGAGGTAAGCAAGTTGTTAGATTTGCTTGGACGTCATGCATTAGTTTGGTTCCATTTATCATACGGAGGTTTCTCTTAGTAGCAAATAAAGGTGGAGGGTTAGAGACTAATACTGTAACATCAAGATGGCATATAATGCAGAGGTGATATGATGAAAGTTCATGGGATACAAGGGAGTACCATAGAATATCATCATCGGGTCTATGAAGAATCCAGTTTAAAATGTTACCATGTTTTGGGGTGGGTTGGTTAACTGACTGTTTGAGGTTGAAAACATAAATGTAAATGAGGAGTTTTGATGTGTATGGGTTTCCAGGACAGTCAAAGTGAACATTGAAATCTCCAAGAATGATCAGGTTGCCACCTATTGAATTCCCATCCTCTAGGAGATTTGGAAACTGCTCCAAAGAAGCAGAAAAAATGGGCTGACCTTTATTCCAGTGTGAGTGTGGTTTGGACTAATTCAAATGATGTGTGGTAGGAATTGAAGGTTGTGGTGTGGTTAAGACATTTAATCATGGAGTTCTTTGTGATGGCAGCAAATCCACCTCAGCGAGTGGTGGGGTGGGGTGAGGGAATGACTTGATGGAGTAACCAGTATGTGTTAGATCTGCGCACTTGGGCTGATTGCCTGATGTATTATGCCATGTCTCTGGCAGGAAAAAGATGTCCATATTCTGATGGTTGATAAAACTATTTCTGTGTGCTTTTCCGGTGGTCCTATTGATTGGGTACTGAATAATGCAAATATGGAATGGTATATTTTGGATAGATGACCAAAAGGTTCTTGATATAATAGGGAATTGAATCAGGTTTTCTAAATTAACAACCAAATTTTTAAAATGTTAAGCCAGAAATGGCAAAAGGAGATAACTGGAATTCTTTCTGTTCTACAACAGCCAGCTTTGAAATAACATTTCTTTTTTCACTTCCATTTACATTTAGGTAATTTTAAATGTATTCCCAGTTGGTTTAGCCTAGGGAACAATGTAGTGTGAAGAACCAGGAAGTGATCATTTAAAGTCATCAATAAGGGTCCATCATTGCATAAATGGGTTGCCTGGCAATCACATGATGGCGGTTAGTTTCAAAATCAAGGACATGAAGAAACACATACAAACTGAACTGCCAATGCATGATGGACACAATAATGTAGACAAAGAAAGATAACAAGCATATATTTCATCAAAACTGCACATAAAAAAATGGAACAGCTGCATCTTGTATTACCACATCAGTATGATAATTCTTGTGTGAATATCAAGTCTCCCAGTTTTGAATGAAATGGATTGAAACGTGGTAAGCATATGATCATCATGCTCTTTTGTGCTCCTTTTCGGCATTCAAATGTCCAGTATGTAACATGTAACAGTCTATAAGAATTTGTATCTTACTCTTCATTTTATGAAGAGTACCGGTAGTGTTAATTGATAGTGGCCATCTTGTATTACCACATAAGTATGATAATTCTTGTTTGAATATCTAGTCTCCAAGTTTTGAATGAAATGGATTGAAACGTGGTAAGCATATGATCAATGTTCACATATCGTTCTTTCATCATGCTCTTTTGTGCCCCTTTTCGGCATTCAAATGTCCAGTATGTAACATGTAACAGTCTATAAGAATTTGTATCTTACTCTTCATTTTATGCATTTTATATAAAAAAAAATGATTCACTAGTAACAAGTTTCAAAGAAATCCTTTTCTACCTTTCCATTTGCCTATGTAGGTTATGTTTTATAATGGACAACTGGACATTATCATAGCTGTGCCCTTGACCGAAGCATTCCTCTTAACTCTCCCCTGGAGTGGACAGGTCATGTACAGAACGGCAGAGAGAAAGATCTGGAAAATTAACCCAAATGATACAGAAGTTGCTGGTTATGTCAGACAAGTCAAAAAGTTCTATCAGGTAATAAATTTGGTTTATTGCATATAAATTGACATTTATAGGTTTTGTGAAATAACATGATGTGATGTTATAAATAAAACTACAACCTGACAAAGTCACATAGCAACTTAAGTATACAAAGTCAACTGCAGTTGTATAGTCATTAATTACCAGGTCCAACTAGCATGGACAAGTTAAAAGTGTTGTTGAGCAAGTGAAATTTCTCATATTACTAAGTAGAACAGCATAAAGTGAATAAAGAATAAAAAATATGGATCATGTGACCATTTTTCTACCTTTATCCTTGTCAAGTTAGCAGATGAAAAATGTAATTATCAGCAATTTTTCTACCTTTATCCTTGTAAAGCTAGCCGATGAAAAATGTAATTATCAGCATTGGAACTGGAACTTAAACTTGTGTTTGTAACATGAATGATTCATAAACTTTATTGGATGGCACATATAAAATCATGCGGCAAAGAACTTGTGGCATGTTACTTTTGATATAATAATAATAATAATAATAATAATAATGGTAATAATAATAATAAAGACTTTATTTAGAGAAGGTAGCTCAATTAGTTACAGAACTAATCTACCTGAGGCCTTCTATCTGTTATGTACAATATATACAATACATACAACATGATGTGAAGAGTCTGGCTCGATGCTAAATAATTTAGGAATTTTAAATTTCAAAGTATCAAGCCTGGAACACATGCACAGGCATCTGTAAAAACATAAACATATAAGAAACATAAAATATCATTCTGCGTTGAAACATTCAGCTTTGAAAATGATGCAAAATTATTGACAAGCAGGCAGAATGTTTTTTTGGTCCTAGCACTGTTTAATTTTCTAAAGATTTCATCCATTTAAGACATTGATTATGAAACGAAGAAATGCTAGGAGCCTGCCTTATGTCACTAGGAATGTTGTTCCATACTACTGGACCAGTATATTGAAAACTTTTTTAAACTATTCCTTCTTTGGCCTTGGTATAATGTAATTTGTTTCTTCTTATGGACCTTAAATTTGGAGTACCATCAGCATCTCTTTGGTGAAAGATATTGCTTAGATAGACAGGAATGGATTTTCTGGATACTTTATACATCAATTTGGCTTTTCTAAGAAATATTCTTTCATGTATTGTTAAAACCTTTATATTATTCATTGCATCCTGAAAATTGTCTATACATTGATCTAGAATTAAATGGCAAGTCCTCTTTTGGAGCCTTATAAGTGTTGTTATGTTTGAATTAGAGGTATTACCCCAAATTACGTTACAGTAGTGCAGATATGACTGAATATAACTTATTCAATATATATCAATTTATTATATAATTTTCACAAACTGTTAATGCACAAATAATATCCTATATTATCGTACTTTTGTATCTTGTAAACATTAAATATTTCTTAAAGAAGTTTACATGTACATACTTACGTTTATGACTTATTTTAGTTATAACTTATGAAAATTTGTCTGAACTGTAGAAATGCATTATAATGAACTTACCGTTTATGACATTTCCTGATTTCCTATATATATTTTCGTGATAAATTCCGATTAATTTTGACTTTTATATATTTTTCTTCTTCTGTCTTTTTAATTAATCTCTGCAGCCCGTTTACAAAAATTTGCTATTAAGAGATATCAAAGATAATTTGCTATTAAGAGATATCAAAGATAATTTGCTATTAAGAGATATCAAAGATAATTTGCTATTAAGAGATATCAAAGATAATTTGCTATTAAGAGATATCAAAGATAATTTGCTATTAAGAGATATCAAAGATAATTTGCTATTAAGAGATATCAAAGATAATTTGCTATTAAGAGATATCAAAGATAATTTACTATAAAGAGATATCAAAGATAATTTGCTATTAAGAGATATCAAAGATAATTTGCTATTAAGAGATATCAAAGATAATTTACTATTAAGAGATATCAAAGATAATTTACTATTAAGAGATATCAAAGATAATTTGCTATTAAGAGATATCAAAGATAATTTGCCATTAAGAGATATCAAAGATAATTTACTATTAAGAGATATCAAAGATAATTTACTATTAAGAGATATCAAAGATAATTTGCTATTAAGAGATATCAAAGATAATTTGCTATTAAGAGATATCAAAGATAATTTACTATTAAGAGATATCAAAGATAATTTGCTATTAAGAGATATCAAAGATAATTTACTATTAAGAGATATCAAAGATAATTTGCTATTAAGAGATATCAAAGATAATTTGCTATTAAGAGATATCAAAGATGCTCCTGTCATCAGGAGGACGCAGCAGGTTTTTGAGTCCATGAAGTAAATATTCCTTCGCGGGACGCAGTAAATGTTTGAAGAATTAACATTTACTGTTCATATCTTTGAACATGTCTGTGGCAACAAAATCCCATAAAGACTGTGCATGTATATACTGTAAATCTATAAACAGACAAGATTTTGGCATACCCAGGAAACTTGAAAGAAATCACACATTTTGGGTCATGTGGAGTTTGTGGCTGTTTTTTGTCAAGGTCCAGTTCTCCTTGCCATTAATGTATACAGGCTAAGAGATCAAACAGCAGATTTCTCAATACATTGTATTAAATGTTTTTTTTGCAACAAAGCAGTTGCAGTGAATTCCAATACACATAAACATATTAAAAGAAACAAATGGCATAGTGGTATAATGCTGGAATCATTCTGGTTCATCAGAAATAAAGCAGAGAAATACACTGACCAAAGAGATAACAGTAAACATAAGGTCAGAGCTGTGGAGGTTGGTAAAAAGGTATCATAATGTATTGATGAAGAGATAAAGGGGCTGTGTGACCTCATTTAAAGTCTACATGAACGACTGGTGATACTGCAAAGAGCTGACAACATAAGAAAGAATAGAAGGTAACATGTGTAGAAGAGGGCACACTTAAATGCCAATTTGTTTGGTTTTGTCAAGAAGATGCTTGGAGACAAAAGATCATGGTGACTTGAATATTCAAAGGAAGGGGTAGAAAAAACACTTGATAAATGCCCAGAGTGATCAAGTTAGAGAGAAATACCTTCGAGATCAGCCCAAACTTAAAACTCTGAAGAACTAGCAGTTTGATTTTATACTACAAGATTTGATTAATGTAAATTTGGCAGTGATGTTTGTCCATACAATGAACAATGTAAAAAAAAGATATGTTTAACTATCTGGCATAAATGATTAAAATGCAAAGTGTATATGTTGGAATCTCCTATTTTTGGTAAAGTAGTTAACTCATGAGTTTAGATCCATTGGTAAAGTGTTTCTGAACTCCAAGATGCCAGTGAAACCAATATAAACATTAGAAATATTAGGCAATATATAGCTGATAAAGATGTTATGTTTGTTTGAGCCATTCCTTGATAACCCCAGTATGTGCAAAAATAACTGCTTATCTATCCAACAGTCAATGCTTTTCTCCTCACTGTTTTCCTCCACCAGAAAATACCACACTTGGCAATATATGCAAATTATGGTTAGCTCTTTTCCTCCTCTAAAATATGAGCAATCGTAAGAACTTGTTTTCCATTCGATGTAAAGGGATTTAATGCTTTTGTTAGACTAAAATACAGTATATCTTATTTTCAAACAATCTCTACAACCAAATTGGCTTTGTTTTTTTTTTCAAGGTGATGGTTCGAGGAGCAGGACACATTCTGCCATATGACCAACCTGCCAGAGGATGGGACATGATCCAGAGATTTATAGAAAATAAATCTTTCTCCTAAATCATAGTCTCTCATAGTGTGCATAAAATATATTATAATAACGAAAAATTAACATCAATTATATTTACTCACGCAAATGTGCGAATACAAAACAAACAATTTCCTAATGTTTTGAGCTAAACATAGAATATAGTAAGATTATTCATTTTTGTGTGTGAGACAATTGCCTTAATTGAACTTGAGATCACACCTTTCCTTTGTGGATCTCAAGCCTGGCACAAATTGTATCCTTTTGGGCTGGATCTCCTATTCCAAATCATGGTCACTGGAAGGATTCCAATTATCAGTAAATCAGGAAAATTTCATGTCATAAAACACTTATTCATGGTCACTGGATGGATTCCATTTATCAGTAGTTCAGAAAAATTTCATGTAATAAATAAAACACGTATGCATTGTCACTGGAAGAATTCCATTTATCAGTAGATCTATCAAATTTCATGTAATAAATAAAACACTTATGCATATGACAATTCCTGTTTTCCTTGGAAGCTGCATCAGATTAGCTGAGACTGTCCACATTATAGAAACAACATTTCTTATCAGATTTATCATGTACATGATAATTTATGATTGGCTGAAGTTGTTACCACTCTGAGGACTGCAAGGTTGTTACCACTATGAGGGCTGTGAGGTTGTTACCACTCTGAGGGCTGTGAGGTTGTTACCACTTAGAGGGCTGTGAGGTTGTTACCACTCTGAGGGCTGTGAGGTTGTTACCACTCTGAGGGATGTGAGGTTGTTATCACTCTGAGGGCTGAGGTTGTTACCACTCTGAGGGCTGTGAGGTTGTTACCACTCCGAGGGCTGTGAGGTTGTTACCACTCTGAGGGATGTGAGGTTGTTACCACTCTGAGGAATGTGAGGTTGTTACCACTCTGAGGACTGCAAGGTTGTTACCACTGAGAACTGTGAGGTTGTTACCACTGAAGACTGCAATTCTATCAGATTTTCCTCTTACTTAACAACCAAAATGAAATTATGTTTCTCCTGGTACAAGTGTTTTCACTTTCAAAAGACCATGACAATGATCTTTCTTCAGAATCACAAGAGTGCATGAACATAAAAAGACAGTGATAACTGATTCTGAAGTGCAAGCATAATTCCGTCACAGGTTTACGACTTATAAACATAATTTGAAGAAAAAAAACAAAATTTAACCAGATATTTAAAATAACCGTGACCACCATGACTATCAGAGCAAGGGTTTGTATATATGATGTATATCTTTTTTACCCTGCTTTCCATTTTGGCAGCTATTTTTGTCCTGATTTGAGTTTCATGGTCACCCAAAAGAACATTGGCCAAAAACATAACCAAATTTTGCAAATGACCAAGCGGCCTGATTCCAATCTAACATAGAACATGTCAGTCCAAAATCAAAACAATCATAATTGGTAGTCTAAAACAGATTAGAGCTCAATTTCTTTGATGAAAACCAGAAACTAGTACTATAAATATTTATGAAATCTCTTATTGGTTTCTTAACAACCCTATTACAGAAACTGATGAAATCTGTTTTGAATTTAAGATTAGTACTGTTCACTTTTGATCCCATTGGAAATTACAGAGCTGTATCGATTAGTGTGTTTTGAAGTTTGTGCAGTTGTGTTTTGAAATGTGTGATGTTCATAATGGCTGCATGTAGTTAACTTGACTTAAATGATGTTTTCTATAATTGTAGTTAGTACAAGACACCAGGGACTATATATGTCACAATTGCTTGTTTGTTTGTTTGATTAGGATTTTTAATGTAGCTTTAACAATTTTTCAGTCATATCACTATGATGTCTGCAGTGAGGCAGTTTATAGTGATGTCAAGAACTGGGGCATCATGCCACAGACATGTTACTTGTAGCATGATGTCCCACCCAATCACATTATCCTGACACCAGGCCAACCAGTCCTAACACTAAACTCTTAATGCTGAGCTTCAAGCGAGGCAGCTGTTAGTACCATTTTTGTAAGTCTTTGGTATGACTTGACAGCGGATCGAACCCATGACCTTTTGCTACTGCGGCTGATGCTCCAACCACTAGGCTACTGATGCGGTATATGCCACAATTTAAAAGATGATCTAGAATAATTTCCATCTCTCCTCAAACATTAATCCCACATTCACAATGGTTTGACTGGATTTACTATTATACAATTATTAACATTCAATTTTTCATTTTCAAAGGGACTGTCTAGTATTTAAACTCTCTCTCTCTATCCAATTTTATCGTCTTAGTTCCCTTGGTTAGGGGTTTGACGTTTTCTGGCAGTCAGCAAGCCCAGTCTCCAGGCATCACGGTTTTGAGGATCGATTTTGGTCATCTTCCATGTCTCGCGGTCATGATTGATTGTCTGCTTCCAAGTTTTCTTGGGTCGGCCAGCTTTCCTTCGGCTTTCCACCTCCACATTTCTACACCTGTTAATCCAAGCATTGCTTCTCTCTACATGACCGAACCAGCGTAACCCGTTGGCCCTTAGGAGTTCCTCAATCTTTGGTAGGTGCAGCTTTTCCAGTAGGGTATCTGACCAAACCAATGAAGGATGTATTCACGGAATATGCATTTATGGTAGTAACCTGACTGATTGACCAGTTATAATTCAGGAGTGAACAATTTCTATCAAGAAAAATTAAATTATCTTTCGTTCATGGGCAAATAGATTTCTTTGGCTATAAGATGCCCACCAGCTGAGGGATTTCAAGCCCACATAAACCTTTTATTAGTAATGGATGTTTTAAGGTGAATGCAGTTGCCTTTCATGCAATGATACTTACAATAAAATGTGGTACCATCTTGTTGTCATGTCGCATATTTTAAGAAAAAGTGATTTTCAAGTTTTATGTAGCTCACCTGGGCAAGTTTGACATAAAGCATTCAGGCTTAAAAAGCCTTTCAGATTTGTACAAATGATGCTGATCTGCCATCAAATATGCACATTATTACATATAGACGTGTTTTAAACCAAATTTGGAAAAAGAATCTTTGCATAGAGCTTCAAAATATTTGCAATACATGTGTAAAAGGAGATCGGATTTGTGCAACAGTTACAGAGAACATGCTGTATCAAATAAGATAATATCCAAATTGAACCAATTGTCGTTTTGTTGCAATACCAGAATATGCATTTGGAATGTCATCGATTGCCTAAAAGAAATCGAGAAATTATATGGAACAAACATGATAAAATGCAAATATTGATAAGTACCGATGTTGTAAAAACACATTTGAGATTTATTAATATCGATTTATCACTAGCAGATATTTTTTCTTCACAAAGCACTCAATACAAGCAGTTGCACAAATGCTAAATTAAACATATGTCTCATGACCGTTTCCTTCTGATGACCTTGACCTTAGTGTGGGTAATGTTTCATCAAAATATATCAGTTGGAGTTGTAAGTTTACAGTCTGGACAATGAAGCCAGCCATTGTTTTATTAAAATATCTTCATTGGTTCAGAAGTTTCATCCATACATCATAAATAACAATTACTAATTTGTATTTCCCCTTGCTGTGAGTTTGACTCTGAGGCAGTGGCTCAAAAAGAGTGAAGGGGGAGAAGGTAAGTTTAAGCTGGAAATAACACAATTTGGAATGAAAGAGTAAACTCTTCAAAGCAAAACAATCAACCATTTCATGAAACTGAACCCCACAGGGAGAATCCCGGGTCAGTCCCTGAAGATATCAACTATTACCGGTACTACTGATGATGATATTGATGATCTTATTTGCTATGAATTTCTTATATTCTACAGCTTTAATTGTTTATAAAGTCAGTACTCCTATCCTAAAATCAAACAAATTAAAACCTTCATGTATTTTGATGTTTTTGATAGACATCACCTTATTAACACATATCACAATAATCATTATAAGTACATCTATATACAGGGATCAAATTTAAGGAAGGAAAACATTCAAATGTTGGAACAAATGAGACATTAAGTATCTCACAAAGGCCAACCTAGTCATAAATGGCGGATCAGATGAGACATATATTATCTTATACAATGGCCAACCAAGCCACAAATCTAAGATCGAATGAGAAATAAATTATCTCGTATAAATGCAAACCTAACGGCACATGTGGGAGGGAGAAAGGCAGGGAGGATTAGAGAGATATTTCTTGATGCTAGGACAATATGATATTTTTTAATGAAAAGAGAACAACTTGCATATTACTGTTTGTGTTCAATAATAAACGGAGAAATACTTGCTGTCTTTTGCCCAGTAAATCTCATGCCTTCAGATAGCTTCTGTTTTTTACATGTTTATTAAGTGAAGATCATGTGACATTAGTAAGCACATGCTCGAAAACTGAAATACAATATGGGCTCAATATCTTGCAAATTTTTATACCACAAAACAATTTGTTCAAAAGAGTGCACCACAAAATTTAAATCCGAGACAGAATGAATATTTTCCATACTGAGTTCATTACACAATTGAAATTCGGATGATTGTCTATGCAATTTGGAATTCCTTGCATATTAACCAAACAGTTAACAGTGTCAGATCTTATTTGGATAACTCGGACAGAAGCTGTTAAAAAGTGAGTGGAAAAATCTTATTTTTTTATTTGCAATTTGAATTTAGAGGGCCTACAGTTGACTAGTATTGGGATCTATACATCCTGATATGGAGGGAGAGAGGAAAGGAGCAGAGGAAGAAGAAGAAGAATGAAATATGCATTCTTTTTATACAGGTTTGAATAACATACACGATGGTAGATAATCTCATAAAACGGGGAAGAAGGTAGTTCCAAATGTGATATCACCATTGTGGCATGCAGCAATATATTTTTCTCCCCCTGACATATTTAAATATCTGATTCTGAAATATATAATAAAGTTTTCTTTAGAGCAATGGCTTTTCATTTATGAGTTTTATTAGCACATATTTTTCAGGTTAATGAAGAAATTAGAAGCTATGGATGCTAAATCTCTTTATATAAAAATCTAATTACAGACCAAAAGAGGAGGATGTATGAACATGCCATTAAAGAAAATAGTAGCTTTAAGGCAACACCTCATAAGCTAATGAAATCACTTTCTCATTCAATTGAAAGCCATTGCCTGCATTCTGATAAAACCTTTCATTTTTTTAACATACCATGCCCTCATGATGCCTTGAAAAAGTAAATTCTGGTTGAACAAGATTTAAACTAAACTGTAGTTTTCGTTGGCTATTGATCGTTATCTGCAGAACACCAGTGGTCAGGTTGTCCAAAATCAGGTTCTAAACATCACAATACACAACTAATAATTTTATCTGAGAAATTATTCAATATTAGGAATATTATCAATGGAAGTAAATATTTTCAATGTAAACTGAGTGTAAGACATTTGTACTACCCATAGATAAACATGTAGCTGATATTTACCATGTTATTATGTCCAATGTTAGTAACAGATTTTATCCTGTTGACAACTTAGAATTTGCTAGAAATGAATTTATTCCCTCGTCTTGCTTCTCTGTTTGTGTTTTAGTTTTACATATACATTTAACGCTGTTTACTTGAGAAATTAAAATCTATAGCAGAATCAGTCTTATTGTTAAGTTCAGTATTCAAATTATGATTCACTGGAAATACAGAGTGCTCTTCAATAACATTCTTGGATATAAATATTAATGTGGAATTACAGTGAATTCAGACATAAGCATGTTCGGATTATATTATTGTGAAACATCAAAAGTCTCTCAGCATGTCATCATAATTATTGGCACATTATGACATTCTAGACTACGGCACATCAACACATATTATTGGAAGATGTTTTGGAATACCACTGGAATTTAGTTGCACCTTTATTTGCAATGTGATAATACTATTTGGGATTTAATTCTCACTACTATAAATTACTCTTTAATATTTTCACTTTGTGTTTTATGGAAATAAATTATTTCTTGAATTTACAAAACTTGTTGTTTTTTGCTCTTTTCTGTTATTTAGTTTAAGACCATAGAGTTGTGACAATACAAATTCATTGGCACATGCTGTTAATGAGTATATCCCAGTTAAAATGGATTTTAAGGTGCCAGAAGATGAAACTTTTACCACACCAGCAAAAGACAAATTCCCATATAAATAACATTATCAAATGCAAAATAAAATGATTCAATAATCAATCCTTTCTCTCTCTCTCTCTCTCTTCCACTCTATCTCTCATAAACAAAAGCATGTATGTGTATGTATATAATGTCATTAACTCCTGTATCCAAATCACAAACTGACCATTTGATTATTATATAAATTCCAGTATCGATATCTGCAATCTGACTATTTTATAAACATTCATTCTATCAACATCAATATTCAGATTTCAATAAATTTCGCAGAAAGTTTGGAAAAGGTTAAGTCACATTAAGCAGCAGGCACAGACAAAAGTCATTTTTTAAAAAATAGTGAAATGATGAAATTACCCTTCTTGTGTGAATGAAACATAAAGAATGGCCGACAGCAATCATCTGCTCCTTTTCAATTATTAAAGCTGTATCCGAAATAATAAAAATTGCTAAAGAATTAAATTACAACAAAGGAAGATTACAACTTGCAGTGCAACATGAAGATCAAGGTCTTGCAAAAGGTATCAAAACATTGTATGCATTAGATATATACCGGTATATATATATATATATATATATATATATATATATATATATATATATATATATATATATATATATATAATTATATATATATATATATATAATTATATATATATATTATATTGAAGATAAGTTTTGCACAAAACAAAATGATTAGTACTGAAAAGATGGATGAGATGCCTATAAAAGCCAATAAAAGTAAAGTTGAATGCATTAGGTAAAATATTATGAAAGAAAAAAAAGTAATAGATTAGTGTATATGCACAAGTTCATATAAGGAGGTCAATAACATGGCTCTGTGAATCCTAATTATTTTACTTGTCTTATCTTGATTAAAACTTTAGTCACTTTAGATATTTTAATGAAAATATTATCAGGATTAATTAGTTAATATCATAACCAGACTATTTCACGCATATCATACCCAAAACTACTTTCTGAAGGTCAAGGTTGTGTTCTGCTCCGCATATAACATTTGATGTGCTGAAAATATTACATATAATGCTTTAGCTATTCATATCCCCCAACAACATTCTTGCAATTCCCCTCAAAACCCCTTTTAAAAACTGTTATTTTCCATTTGTTGTCTTTAATTTTCTGATATTTAATATTGTTATGACTCGACGGTCACAAACGCAAGTAACATAAAAGAAGCAAAACCAAAAAGTTTTATAAAACTTAAGAAAATAATGAATGATCAGAGTTGTAAAAGAAAACTTTGAGAGGAAATTGAATCCAAGCTATTCCTTATAATGGTCTATGAAAGTTCTAAATGAAAGAAAAGTTCCTTATAAATTTCAATACCGGAAATGTGTGATTTGGATTTTTAGCATAGGTTTAAATTTTTTTTATCATATCGCTACGATGTCTACAGTGTGGCAGTTTATAGTTATGTCTAGTACTCTAGTACTGGGCATCATGCCACAGACATGTGGCAACAAGTCTCACCCAGTCTCATTATCCTGACACCAAGCTGACCAGTCCTAACACTAACCTTTTAATACTTAGTGCCTAGTGAGGCAGCTGTTAGTACCATTTTTATAAGTCTATGGCATGACTTGGCAAGGATGTACTGGAAAGGTACTAATCCTCCAAAACCTGTTCAGTTGGCAAAATTGCAGTGTCCATATTCAAACAGTGAATAACAGTTCCAGAATAATATTGTAGTCAAAATAATAAACACTTTCTATTTCGACTAAACAGTCCAAGCAATTTTATCCTCTCGAATAATATTTTTAAAAAACCACTTCTGCAGACTTACAGCAGGAATCCAATAAGTGTGAATGACTTCAAAAATCGGAATGATTCTGATTGCTTAACTTTCTCTGTATATTGCGCATGTACTTAGCAACAGACCCCATATGACAGCATACACTATTGATTTTATGTTGAATTAAGCATATTCACTTGATCTAGCACAACCAACTAGAAGCCACAGAATTATTATCAAATATTATTTTGTCATGCCAGGAATCCTTGTGTCTAGTTGGTCAAATTATAATTGATCATTTTTTGAGAAAAAGTCATTTGTAGGAACGACTGCAAAATTTGATGATGGACTGATATCAAATTAAGAACTTTGAATGAATGTTAGCCAACAAATTTAGGCAATTGTAAAATATATTTTTATGGGTTTTCTGGTTTTCTGTTCTTGGCAGTAATGTTTTATAAAACATCGGCATGATTTGAAAAACCTTGAAAGCCCAATCTTCCCTGCTGGATTCTTTGAGAGAATCCTGTTTATAATGAACATTCATAACGATCATATCGTTAACATTGTCAGGACTCTGATCTGTTGAAGTTTGTCCACCGTATATGATTGTCTCGGTAGAAAAAAGAATATATAACACATGTAGGATTGGCAATTTCAATGGGGAAGGGAAGGAACATAATTATTTCAGGTTTGATGGGGCCTTAAGGTAATAAATCATTAATGAATGCCTCTGTCTCGTACGGGTGATAACATTTTATCAACACAAATCAACTGTGAAACACAAGTGTGAGCTTACTATTGTCTTTCTTCCAGTCTATTTCATGCCTAAAAATCATCCTGAAATCCCCAATATAATTAATAGTATTTTCACAAAATTAAGATAATGAATAATAATAAATAGACTGTTCAATTCAATGTGTCAAATATAGTAAATACAGGCGGTATTCTTCTTGCGCGGACGTTATCCATGTCCATAGGGTGCATACAGTATGTGTAAGGTATTAAATGCTACCCTTGCTGTTGCGCCTGACAAAGTAAAATTCCGTCAATCAAAATTTAATTTTGCTGAGCTTTGCTGATAGCATACTGCTTACAAAATCAGAATCTTTAAAATGTTTTCACACTGGAACAAATAATTCTGACAGAAGAAATAGTCATGATTTGCATTTTATATATCATGTATATCATTTTATATGTGTAATTCCTGGTACACGATTTTTTCTAATTGTTTGTAATTTGTTTTCATGACTTTAAACTGTAGAGATTATCTAAAGCTGGAATTGGTGTAGGTGAATAGGATCTGTTTTATGATGTTATTTATATGACCATTTCTGTCTCTCTTAATTTTACATTAATTTGTCAGAATCGTGCAATATGTTACATTACTGAACACCTTCATATTGCAAGCATATGCACGACATGTGCCTAAAGATAGTATAGTGTATTGGGAACTACTTTACAAGGAAAATATGTTCACTATGTAGTAGATGCTTTAGGTTTTGGTTGAATAAATTTGTTAATGAATTAAATTCGCTGTTTGTCCACTTGAAATTATAGATGATAAATTTAACGATGTGGACAAGTTTGCAGAGTCTGAAACGAAATGTTTAAACAAATGAAGGAAATGTGATATTTGTAATGTTAACAACGTGAGAGACATAGTAATTGAAACTACTGTTCTGATCATGGAAACAATTATTTAGGAGAATATTCGTATCTTTTTGCAAATAGAATCGTTGAGACTATGATGAGTGCTCTCCAGTGTCTAAAAGTATAGCATAGAAGAGCATATTGAGACAAGGACTATCCCATATCTATTTATACATACCTTTTAACAAGCTAGTCAAAATACTAGATTCGAGAAAACAAATGCAAATGATGGTTCGGTAATAAACTAAAAGCCAATAATCCAAGATGACCAGGTTTGATCAGATTTAGATCAGCAATACAGTTGTGGTGAGGCATAAAATCTCTGCCAAAAAGCATCAAAGGATATTTTATTATTCTGCACAGATATATCTCAATATCAAACTCAATTGAACCCTTGATACAATATGCCAATATTCCAAGTTTGATAACTTCCTGAGTAGTTACAGGCTCAGCCAATCTGATGCAAGATTACCTCCTTAATATAAATGGACATTACTCATTATCTAAATCATTGCATTATCTTAATAAACCTATATTCTAAGTTTAATTAAAATTGACAAACAGTTTGGCTATAAGAATGGCAACAGGATGCATAAATCTTGCTACGAGTACTAGCATGATAATCAGGTAATCTCAATAATGCATGGATCTCACACATCTGAGTTTTTGATGACAAAAGCCCTTATTCCATGCTTGATAAAATTCAAATCAGAAATTTGGCCTCAAGGGAAGCAACAAGAAATTAAAAGCCATTCCGTAATCTTACTTGAATGACCTAGCAGCCTCAATAAAGATAATCCTTGACCGATGTTAGTAATGTCTGCCGAATTTCAACATATTGGAAAGATCTGGGAGTGCATTAGTCTTTAAGGACATTTGTACATACATAAGAAACAAATGACAAACCTATAACACTATCAGCTCCTGCGATATTCATGTGAGCGCTTCAAGGAAAACAGAATTAACCACCAATGATGTTAAAGTGATCAGTAGTTAATCCACAGTTGATGGTATATGACAGAATAATAGAGAGACAGAAACAGATACAGTGATCAAGCGATATCTTGCTTGCCATACTGTATAAAGCATTCATACTGAAAATAAAAGAATGCAAAATGTGTACAAACAATAAAGCTGAGTTTTGTCAATTATTTAATTAATTCCTTTGTGATTGCATTTTGGCACCAGGAAAGATAATCTCTTATAAATGCTGATACATAATCTGTTTATTACTGGTATATAAGAATTAACAGAATAAAATAATTTAATAAATTTTTGAATATAATTTAACTTACATATATGTGATAACCCCAAACACAGACTCTGGAATCCTTTTTCAAAAATGAATCTGAGAATTGTCATGAAAAATCTGTAAATATTATCCACACATTAGCCTTCCTTATTTGTTTTCATATAAAGTCATATTTCTGATGCTGTAATCTTCAGATAAAATGCATTGTTTTCTTTAGCAAATACAATTAGATCTCTACCTTAATTAAAATAATTATGCACCAACAGTTATATATTGTATAGGTTGGTATGGCATTGATGTGCGGTGGAAGTGAATCAATACATACATCCTACATCCTTCTGATAAAATACTGCACATTTTATAAAAATAAATGTTTGATAATGAATGGAAATATAACAAATTTTTGATTAAGCATGTGGTGCATTTGCATTTCTGATAAAATTAACTTTCATTATTTACAATCTTAAAAAGTATTTGTGCAATTTTATATAAAAAACATTAAAAGTAATAACAAATAAATCTAGATATTTAAAAAAGAATTTCACAGATGTGTTCAAGTTTTACAAACAAATTGTTATAAAGGGTTTTCAAAAGTTCAATACACTTTTATGCGATCTTACACAATATCGAGTTGTGTACTGAAGAAACAAAGTGCAAAGATGGATGACAAAAATTATAAAAGAATTTTTAAAAAATGCAGGAATAAGAAAATACTATATATATGCAATATATACATCAACAACTTCTCTCTCTCTGTAAAAAGATCTTACAAAAGTTAATCTGGCTTGTCTAATCTTGCATGTTTGGATCGACTACTATGACATCACATATTTATATTCCTCATAAACAGAAAACTGAATCCAAGGCACCAAACCCTGGCATGATACTGTGTATGTGTTTATAAAAAAAGTTAAAAAGTAAACTGCCAGCCATTATTTTTGTATTCAGCTGGTATGCATCTTTTTCAGGAATGAGGAAGCTGATAATGTGAGATGACATTCTGCTTAAGCCGGTGAAAAAAATGTACAAACTCTCCATTGGGTAAAGCAGTGTTATCAGAACTACGATCACCTGTCATATCCAGTTTATCTAGGAATGACTGCACCTTTAGAAATAAAGGAAATTATGCAATACAGGTCACCTGGAATGGGCTTTGTGTAAAACATTTGTTTTGTGGATGTAAGATGTTTCTTCTTTGAAAAAGAGCTTGTTGTATTTGCACCATTAGCAATATTGCTGGGTGAATATGTGTTTGTGAGTGTGACTGATTTTCTTTTTTAATATTGTGATATGTTATATGCAGACTAAAATAGAGAAAGATCTCTTATTGTCTAGGAAAAAGATCTGTCTTCTATGAATCTCTGGATCATGTCCCACCCTCTTTCAGGTTGGTCATATGGCAGAATGTGTCCTGCTGCTCGTACAATCACCTTGAAAGAGAAAAAAAATGACAGAAAATCAGTCTGATGGCATAAAACTAATCAGCTTCTTCAGTTTTAAACCATGATATACTGTCTTGTAGGTTAACAAAAGAGCATTAAATTGTGTTTTGTCAATCAAAAAAAAAATTCTTGCAATTTCTTATATAATGGCTTAGTGTAGTGTTTGGTGTTGGAGTAAACCAAGATTTACATATAATGGCTTAGTGTAGTGTTTGGTGCAGGAGGAAACCATGATTTACATATAATGGCTAAGTGTAGTATTTTCTGGTGGATGGAAACATAAACCAGGAGAAAATGACTTAGTTTTGGATAGGTAAATAGTTATCATTGTAGATACTGGAGTCCTCAAGAAATGGCTTAATCAAATATTTATATTGCCTTCTTTAGCTTTCTATTGGCTAATATGGCTCACATTTATCTTGGTTTCAATGGTAACTTGAGAGTTCATAAATACTGTACCAATGGATACTTAATTCATTGTGAGTTAACTACTTGTCTAATGATCAAATACCAGTAGATTCCAACATATACAATGTGAACTAGACCACCTGCTACTTGGTCTCCAGCGTGTACATCATAATATGCCTGGTACTTGGTCTCCAGCGTGTATATCGTTATATGCCAATCAATGATGGCTAGACATATTTTTCCTTCCGTGTTTAAAAAACTAGTGATATTGTCCTGAATTGCTTGACACTTGATGAATTCTCTTCCTTTACAATTAAACAATCCCCTGCAAGCCACCAACTCTGTCAACTTGCCTCTTTTCCAAATTATCTTTATTAGCTTCTACATTCTTCTGGTTAGTCTAGGACAGTATTAATATAAGGATCATCATCTTGTATATGTCCTCCACTTCTTGCAGGCATGGTTCTTAACTGTCAACTGAGAACTAATAGCTCTTCTGGGTTTACAAGTCTAGTCTGACTTCCAAGGTCTTTCTCTCAAACTGAATCGCAAGCCAAAGGTTGCCCAGGTGGTTAGAGCACTGGCCTCACATATTGAAGGTTGTGGGTTGGAACTCCAACCAAGTCATACCAAAGACTTATAAAAATGGTTTAGCAGATGCCTACATTGGCGCTCAGCATTAAGAGTTTTGTATTAGGACTGGTCAGTCTGGTGTCAGAATAATGTTCCTGGGTGGGATGATACTGGATGTCTACAGCATGATGCCATAGTGCTAGACAGCCTTATAAACCACCACACTGCAGACACTGTAGTGATATCACAAATATTGTTAAAGCTACGTAACAATTTTTAAAAAGCATATGTATCACTGTGGACAGTTCTCAAGTGTTCTTAAACCTCATCCTTTGGATATTCAAGTCTCTATGATTTTCCACCAAGCATATTACTGACAAAGCCAAACAGATAACCAGTGAACTGTGCTCTCTTCTACTCTTTCTGATGTTCTCCGGTCTTCTCAGTGTCTTCAACCTTTCATGCAGATATTCTATGATGTCGCACAGTCCCTTTTTCTCTTCATCCACTACATTGTGGTACCTTCTTGTCTCCCTCCATTGTTTTGCTCTTATGTTTGCAATCTTCTAAAATATATCTTTATCTTTTGGCAAAGTATTTCTCTGCTTTACTGACCAACCATAACACCTCCAGAGTTTCTATGCATAAGTTTATACTTATAGAAATTCCTTATTGCATTGCTGCCAAATCTGCTTTTGCCCATGTTGGACTTGAAAACTTGGCTTTTGTCAGTATACACTAATGGCAAGGAGGACTGATTCATGACAATACAGCCACAAACTCCACATGACCCGAACGTTGTGAACTCCCTAGAGTTTCTCAAGAATGCCATATCTGGTTGATTTTTATAGGGTTATACTTATAGTCATTCTTCATGGTATTTTGATGCCACAAACATATTCAAAGTTATCAACAGCAAATGTATTCCAATATTTGTTGTATACCCTAAGGGAATACTACTTCATGGACTTGAAAAAATGGGGTCTTTTGTCCTCCTGATGAGAACAGAATCTTTCATATCTCTTAATAGTAAATTTGCTTAAGCCTGCTGCAGAGATTAATTGAAAAGACAGCCAAAGATATAAAAAAAATCACTAGGATTTGTCCAAAAAAGTGGGTATCATATATAAAAAACAGGAAATTTTACAAATAATAGGTTCATTGAAATACATTTTTACAGCTATGGAAAAGTTTCTAAAGTTATGATTAAAACAAGTAAACTTCATCTTCTTCCAGAATCATTTAAGTTTACTAAGTACAAAAGTATGATAGATATACAGGATATTATTCATGTATTTAAGTTTATTAAGTACAAAAGTATGATAGATATACAGGATATTATTCATGCATTTATAGTTTATGAAATGATAACAAAAGCAACAAGCAACCATTTCTTTGTATAAGTGCCACCCAATCAAGTTTATATAAATCACACGTTACAAATACAAGTTTAAACTTATATTTGATTGGGTAAGAATTCCAATTTTTACCTGTTAGCCTGTCAATTATACAAAAAGGAAAACAGTCATAAAATTCACATTTTTATTCTTTGTTCTATTTAAAATGTAATACTCATCTGGAATATCACAAATATTTTAAACTGTCCAGGCTAGCTGGGCCTGGTGATTTATGACTATACGACTGTAAATACCTCTTATTACTTATTAAAGTTGCTATGTGACTTTCATAGGTTTTAGTGAAATTCATCAAATTTATAACATCATGTTAAACATAATGTCAAAACACCTGTAAATGTCAAATTGTATGCAAAATTCCAAAAAAGTTATTACCTGGTAGAAATTTTTGACTTGTCTGACGTAACCAGCAACTTCAGTGTCGTTAGGGTTAATTTTCCAGATCTGTCTATCTGCCGTTCTGTACATATCCTGTCCACTCCAGGGAATGGATAAAATGAATGCCTCTGTCATGGGCACAGCTATGATAATGTCCAGTTGTCCATTATAAAACATAACCTACACAGGAAAACGGAAAGTTAAAAAAGGATGCTTGTTAAATTTGTTTGCAACTTTTTACTAGTGAATCAAATGGAGATTTTTAAACAATCTGTTTAAAAATGACGAGTCAGATACAAATTCAACTAGGGGCCCCAAGTGGCCAAGTGGTCTAAAGCATTCTCTGTTGTAGATCACTGCCATCTCACTTAGAGTCTAAGATTCGGCCAATGTGGGTATGTGAGAAAGCTTGCCAGTAACTTCTTGAGGGTCTGTGGTTCTTTCTGGGAGTTTTCCCAGGTTCTTCCTCCACCATTAATAATGGCTGCCATGTATAGCCTATAGTGTGCTGAAAAATGGCATTAAACACTACAACAACAACAACTTCAACTGGAAATATATTCATAAAATGGATGGTACTCATAATATGATTGGTATACATTGCCTAATGCCGTAAAGGGGTACAAATCTGGAAAAATTTAACACAACAATATACTGATTATTTAACAAAGAAGTTTTAAGCCATTTCACTTGAAATTGGGGGACTAGAATTCACACAAGAATTATCAGATACATATTACTTTTGAACAGTGCAACTCTTGAAATAATGCATCAGATTATGATAAGATATGAAAATGTGAATGCTTACCTAGTGGCAACAATATCTGCCAAGTTTCAGGGCAATTCATAATAAATTAAGCAAAGAGTTGCACAGCCAAAAAATTGTCTTACAAAGTATCCACATCCAACATGATAAGGCATGTAACTCCAAAATTAAAAAAGCATCCAAGCTTAACAACGTAATAATATCTGCACCTTGATTGAGTAGTGTCAAATCATGTTTCAGGGCAATTAATCAAAAGCTTTAGTGACTTTCAGCAGAAATGGAAATATTCGTTGATGCAAATCATAAATTTAAGGATAAAAAAATCAAATTTTGAAAACCAAATTACCATTAATATTTTTCACACTATTTGACAGAGACAGAACATAATTGTTTTTGGAAGCATGAGTGAAACTGGGAAAGTGGTAAGATGACTATAGTGAAAAGACATAATTAGAAACATGTCTGTGAATATAAAACTGCAAACAGTTATGAAAGCTGTTTTACTTTTTTCAAATTAAGTTTGATTAATCATTTTACAAAGGAATTGCATCAAACTCAATTAGCTTATAAGCTCATAAACATAATCTCTCTTCATTGGTTAAACAACTGTAACTTTACTATTAAAATGGGCCCCTCGTTTCATTAGCCTATTTTTGGCCCTAGTCTGTGTTGACAGGTGTTAAGTATCTTTCATGCCCTAGTGACATTCTCAGGTCACTGACTCACTGATAAACCTACTACATTACCTCTGACAATGAATAATCTGGCCCAATGTATAATTTACTTAATACAGATGATATTTAAATTAATCACTGATCCTTTAACAGTTATTTGTATGTAAAAAAAAATTGTTTTGTATCTTGCATAGATGGATTGACTTTAGAGGCCTATACTTCCAGTGTGTGATGCAGTGAAATATGCTAAACCCAATTCTGATTGGTTGTTACTGTTTGTTCTAATTCAGAGTAAACAATAACCACCAATCAGAATGGAATGTAGCTTATTCACTGCATGACAAAATAGAAATGTACCTTAGTAGGCATGCAAATTTGATCCCAGTAGGTACAAAACAAAAGAGAAACAACATAAAAGTGGCCATCTTTGATGAGTAATGTACTTAAATCATATTCAGGGAACAAGTCTGGAATGCCTCCTTTACGTTGATATGTTTTATCAGTGAATAGCTGCCCAATGCAAAAAATGTTAGCACACTCAGCATGGGGGCAGATTTCAAACTGCACAAGTTACTCAGCTTGTGTTAATTTGTAGAATGGGAGTGCAAATTGTTAACAAGTTTTAATGGAGGGAAACAAGTGTGGTTATGGTTAGTTGTTCTGCATCTGCAAAAAGTTGAGTGTGAGAGACCTAAACTGGTTCTAGTGAAAATTTTCCTTGCATGAGAAAAATATGCTATTTTGTATGTTTTTAAGACAAAACAATTATGCTGTCCAAATTCAAGTGTAGGCAAGAAATTGGTAATAAGATCTTTTAAAATATTCATGCAATGCAAAACACGTTGCATGGTGACGAAGATGAGTCCTGCATCCAATCGAATCAAGTAGCCTGAAATGGCTGAATTAAAACCACTAACAACTATCCGATACTAGTCTGTTTGACAAAAAAGTTTATGTTTTGTCTTGTCATTGATGAGAATGGCATATAAACAGATGACAAGTCCAGGATTCTTTGCAATCTGCATATTACTTTAAGTACAAATAAATATGACAACAAATCTGAAATGGCACCAGCATGCAAATGAAAATTTTTATAAAGATGACAAAACCTTCAAGAAAATGTGTATCAATAATGTATCAAATCACAGGCTACATACTGCAGTTCATACCAATATCCAGCACAGGCATTAAGCTTGACCCTTGCCATTATCAGTACACAATAATCTTGCCCTTTGTTTAATAATCCTGTGTAGACATGATTTGAACATTGTCAACTCTGGTGATTACTGACTAATGGGTCTTTATGATCATAAATTATAATTTTCATGCCACACTTACCATGTCCATGACATGAAATTTTACAGATTTCTTTTAAGTATTTAAGAGAACATAATCCAATAAGATTTATGACAATTCTATATTTCAAAGGATTTATTAGAGTACTGAAAGCTTGTTGAAAACAAATTTTTCTATGAAAATATGTTTATCTGATAATACATACACAATCAAAATATTAACTAGCTATAAAAGCTAAAAGCAACCCATAAACAGTCATTAAGACTGATCTCCCCTTTGAACAAGGATTGGTGGCAAATTGCATGAAAATATGTTACTGCTGGAGTGGAAGGTATGCTCTCTCTCTCTCTCTCTCTCTCTCTCTCTCTCTCTCTCTCTCTCTCTCTCTCTCTCTCTCTCTCTCTCTCTATATATATATATATATGTATGTATTTATGTATGTATGTAACTGGTGAGCCTGGGAGGGTGTATGTGTAATAGGATTGGGTAAGTATTATGGTAGAAACCAATTTAAATACCAAGGAAGAATATGTCAAAAGTGGAGAGTCTCAGATGCATCCACTTTCCCTGGAGACACCACTTCTGGTCCCCTAAAGTATGTGGGACATTTTCTAGTTAACCCAACTGGAAAATAGACTCGGAATCCCTATGTTGGGGAGCCGCTTTGAAAATGAAAAATTATTCCTCCTGTAAATCCAGTGGATATCATGTAGCCATGGCTTTATGAAGCTGCTGAATGACCTGGTAAGGTGACCTGTTGTGCCACGGCTATTGGTCCCACCAAATCAAGTTGAGCTGTTTTAGAATGAAACAGCTCTTAGATAAAAACTCAGGAATGTGGATTGCAGGCATGGACAATGTTAGATGACAGTTGTGCTCAAATGCTGTGATTGCAGCAACTGATCCAAAATGTGTAACAAATCCATTTGATCTGTGGTTATTTCTAGATATGTTCAGTTTTTATTTGAGAGATGAGAAATGGCATGATCTTGCTTGATACAATAGCTCTGTCTTTTTTAGATACCACTTCAAAGCTTGCATTGAACTTAGGTCTTGTAGGTTGCCTTGAGCTGATGTCCAGAATAGAGAGTTGTTGTTGTTGTTGTTGTTGTTGTTGTTGTAGGGTTTAACGCCATTTTTCAGCACACGATAGGCTATACATGGCGGCCAGTATTAGTGCTGGAGGAAGAACCCAGGAAAAACCCTGGAAAGAACCATCGACCCACGAGAAGCTACTGGCAAGCCTTCTCACATAACTACATTAGCCAAATCTTAGACTAAAACCCATGCAGACAGAAGTGATCTGTAATGGAGAGCGCTTTAGACCACTCGACCACTTAGGGCTCCTTCAGAATAGAGAGTGATTTCATTACACAAGTGTGGTTAACCATGGATGGAAGTCTGTTCTTGGTAATGAAAGCTGATAAATTAAATTAAGAGTGAAACTGACATGTCCTGTCAAAACTGTATATAGTTAGAATCCATTTAAATTAAGCATGTATCTTGCTGATTATGCCTGACATAGCTAACTCAGAGAACAGATCTTATATGAAAGGTTAACCAATGATACCCTAAAATCCAATAGTAGATTAATACCCATGATAGGTTCCACAGAGTCAACAATTTTTGCCAAGTATAATCTATATTGGAGATAAAGATTTTGTTTTTCCAATATCCTCTCTTTGATGATGCATGGGGTCATCAATCCTGAAGCTGTAAGCATTGACTGTACTTGGTGCGAACGTTTTCTCTTTTGAAGAAGTTAGCTATGTGAGAGACTGATGCCTGCTGAAATATAATCTGTTCTTGGGTGCATAACTCTGTGAAAATTTGACATTTTCCTTTATAGGCTTGGATGGCCATCTTGCTTGAGCAATTCAATACATGACTGGTTGTGAGAACTATTTATATTTGATGACTTGTTTAATGTGATCCTGATGAGCAGGTTCATTACCTCTGGATTGGGATGAGACAACTGCTGTCATAGTTTTTACAGCTGATGCAGGAAGATCTCGATGGTCCTGGAAATGTCAAATGCTTGGCTGATGAGATCAATGATCCACAACTTCTCCAATCTGAGTGGTGCAATCAAGACACTTTGATTCTCTTGTTTTCTGTTTCAGCTTTATAATTAGAGGCATTGGAGAATGTATTAATGTATTAATGTTAATGGGGATATTTGTAGTTTAAGGGATCTTGAGAGGAAACATGTGCTGAAAGTGTTGCAGAGTCCTTTAGAAACCACTTGTTAAGTCCATTGATTGTCATGGCAAATTTTGAATCAATTTGGCAGGAAAGAACTGGAACCTTTCACCTACTGGGATCTCAAGTAAGGATGGTATGAAATGATGTAATATTTTGAAAAATTGAGTCTGTCAAGGAAAGAAACATTGGCAAAAAAAAATCACTCTCACTTTGCCCTTTGTCCACTATTGTTCATGAGCATGCAGTTTTTGACAGGTATAATTTTGGCAGGATTGCTTCCTAGAAGTCTTTGTACTATGTGAATCCCTCCACACTTTCTGCTGATTTCCCTGAATGTCCATGCACTGATGATGAGGTTGTGAAGAAAAGAAATTGGTGCATGTAGTGAGTCTGACGTATCTTGTGCTTACCTATGAATTAGATGAAAAAAAGTGATATGGTCTCTTTTACACTAGACTCATGGATTGTCCTGAATTCAATATTGTGACTTTCCAGTGGTTGCTGATTAGCAGTTACCTAAACGTTTGAGAATACTGCAAGGCAATTTCTGTGGGAATTCAGGCACTAAGTTGGGCATGGTATGTAACATCGAGAGGCACTATGTGGGTTGGGCTGATCCATCTGAGTGTATGTATCGACTGGGTTTGATATACTGGGCAACTGGTGTTTTTCTGGTGGCATATAATGTATTATCTGTTGTAGTCAGGCCCATTATGATCTCATGTGTATGGCCTAGTCCAGTCATAATGGAAGTGAGTCATTTTTGTGGCAATGTTGGCACAGGGTATGGGATGCATGGTCAACATCGCTGGTCGATGCATCTGCTGTGAGAGATTGTATTCGGTTTGCCCTTTCTCGCACTCTGTTGCAAAAGATATGGAGTGGAACCCTGCAGTGGAATGACAAATCAGTATTGCAGATAAGGATTCATCATGTTGCTGTGGTGAATGGGGGTACCAGAACTCTCTCTGAATGTATTGCTTTTTGTGTTTTGTGGCTGATACACTATGGGTAGATTTATATCCCGTCAGAAGAATTCCTGCACTGATGACACATCAGCATGTACACTTAAGGCAATTTCATCCTTTGATATGAGCTTCTTCACTTTCCCCTTTTGTGCCCCACAGTATTTCATTGATCTTCAGTCCATGCTGAACAGAATTCATGTGTGAATAGCTTAATATCAATTACATGATACACAAGCAGGTAACTGTCTGTAGCATTCTTCTAGTGTTTATGACCATGGTCTAGTCTGTCAAACAAACAGAACAGAACTAAATAAATGTGTCTAGCCCTGCACTTATTTGAACTCAATATTAGTGCAGAGCTATACCGTATAAATGTTTACCTGTAATATGACACATGTATATGCTGATGACAAATGAAGGAAATAAATTGTTAATTTATAAAATTAACAGTGTTACCTGTTGGAAGGCCCATACAGGTAAATTCAGTAAAGCTTGGCACACGGACATTATGATTACACTGATATAGAAACTTTACTTGTATGTATCCAGTCACTGCGGAATTATAGATATGTTAAGATATTAGACCATGATGGACCTGCATGTACATACACTATATAACTATGGACATAACTATATGAGGAGTCTAATGCAAGGATGTAAATACTATTAAGGATGTAATGATGTAAAAATAGAGAAAAAAAACTTAGTTTTAAGAATCAAATCCAAAAGTAATTCAAGAATAATCCACAAATTAAATAACAAAAGTCCTAGTAATGAAATGTTCTAAGACTAATAGATTCTAGTTCAAGTCCTGTTGAATAATCCAAGATGAAAAATGATGATGTATTCTGAAGTCTGTTTTGTGCTTGTCTATAGTTCCTTTTAGAAACAAGATTTAACACTCCGGTGTTGGAAATATGAATAATATTTTGATAAACTGTCTTTGTCCAAAAATTGCATAAAAGCATTAAATATTTCCAGTGATATGAATTAATCCTTTAAAATTCAACTTAACTGAAGGAAAGTTAACATGGATTTAAAAACCTGGCTACAACATATGCTAACTATGCAAGTACATAAATACTATTGGGTGTGTAATGGTGGCAAGGTTATAATATTGTAAAGCAGAACTTTGTCATAAAAAGAAAGAATTCTTGGAATATTAGACAGAGTATACTTCTCTGTTTAAGTGATGACTTCTCCAACTTGTAAGCACAACTTACAGCAAACATGGTACTGAAATTTATGAAGTCTTGTTTGAGAACATGTTACCTGCAACAAACTAAGTAATAACTGAAATATTCAGATTTGCCACCAATCATTGTGCAGTGGGGAGATCACTCTTAATGACTACCACCAAGGTGGGCTCATAACATTTAGCTGTTTTAGCTTAAGGCTGTATCTGGGAGGGCTGGATATACAAAGTAGTATGGTACTTGAAAACAAAACTGTCTTCCCTATCACATAAAAATTCTAACAATTATAGTCTGCTGAC
The DNA here is from genome assembly GCA_029339505.1 of Unio delphinus. Taxonomy (NCBI): domain Eukaryota; kingdom Metazoa; phylum Mollusca; class Bivalvia; order Unionida; family Unionidae; genus Unio; species Unio delphinus. The sequence continues at coordinate 576,770 of JAQISU010001244.1, forward strand.
ATTAATATCTTTATTTTGAAATCATTATGGTAATGTCAAGAAAACAAAAGGTCTTAGAGTTGTATAATTGTGACACTATATGAGAAAATGATATTTCTACTTGTCTGTATGCACAGTACCTTTTGTTAGAAACAAGAATTAGGAATAAATCATTAATTATTCTACTTCATTTGGTTCTCAGTAACATATGCTAAAGTTGATCCACCTTTTCTTACCATAAATGCAAACCTGCAACACAACACAATTTCATCCAGGAATGTACTATTTACTTGCTCTAAAACAAAATGTTATGTAATTTATCCATGTTTCTTTTAGTCATAATGACCCTGTTATGTGAACATTTTGCCACCATATGAGTAGGTCTCTTCCATATCGTAAGCTGATGCCTCCAACAAACTTATTTCGTATAATTTTTCTTCATTCATTCAGTGACCTTAACCTTCGACCTTTTCACGCCAAAATGAAGAGACTTCTCTCTTACAACTGAAAGACATTCATAAATTTTGCTGAATGTACATCAGCAAGAAGTGAAATTATTGTGCAGAAACCATTTCATATGAAATACTATCATCTGACCTAAAAATCAAAAAGCTTCTTCGCTACTCTGAAATGCAAGCTATCAACTAAGCTTAGTGATGTACAACCAGCTTTGGTGCTGAAACCTGTTTTCTTTCAGTTCCAGTGACCTTGACCTTTGACCTGTTAAAAACAAATATGTTTCTTCCTTAATCTACTGCAAGGCATCCAAGCAGTTTGGTAAATGGTATAAAACTGAAACTACTGTGCTGAAACAAGAATATTAACAGCTGAAAAGACCATAGAAGGAAAATATATTCTCTTCCATTTGGCTGGAGTATACCAAATAGTTCCACCAGTAGTAAATTACACTGAAAGTAAACAGAATACTTGTTTTAAACAATATCAAATGCAGTTCTCATTTGCTAATTAACTTTTTCAGAAACTAAATTAAAACATTATGTACATGAAGTTTTTCTGAGTACTAATGAATAAATGTTTCTCCCCTATTAAAACGACTTGTTCATGTGGCTGACACATAGAAGCATAATATCGAGACAACAGTATATTTTGAATTTTCACTTTCCACTGGTAAGCTTATGTGTATTGTTATTTGAAAATATGCTTTAGATGGGACTACCTTATAATTCTCCATGAGAACAGTAACCCAGGGTTTGACTGTATCCATGACATCATTAAGCAGGTGTTTCTCTACCTCTTCACCATCATTGTAGGTGAGGTTCCCCACATGTATTGACCTCCTAACCTCTGGGGAGGTTACAAAACTACCATAGTAATTAAAGTCTGCTGGTTCCTGTGAAAAGTAACACAAAGACAAATTTTAAAAATAACACAAAGACAAATTTTAAAGTAACACAAAGACTCTCACTTCCTATTGTTTAGCATTAACTTTGAAATAAGTCCCAACAACTTGTGTCATATTCTCTCAAGAGCAACTCAGATGTTGGCACATGTAGGTTTTTGATTTGGAGGAGAATGGAGAACTCAATAATCTTGAATGGTTGATAACTTATCTTTGCTTATTCTCACATTAGTGATCAGGCATGGTATAGCTGATATGTGATTCATGTGCATTAGTACTGCATGGAGTCTCATTTGAATCTAAGAGGGTTCATCAACATCTATAGCATATATATCGTTTGTTCAAATCCAATAATCTTGAATGGCTGATCATTTATTATATATATATATATATATGTGCACATCAGCACAATTATGGCTATATGGGGTCAATTAAAATAAAAGTTATATAAATATAGATCTGAAGAACTGCACAAAGATTTTAGGACAAAGTGCATATGCAGTAATTTACTGCCCTTATATAAATAATTCCAAGCTATAAAATTGTTTATTGTTTAATAGTAAATGACAGAATATGTAAATATGGAAAGTAAATCACTATTCACTGCTTTAAGACATTTAAAAATCTTTATTGTCAAACATTTTCTTCATGGATGCTAAGTATTGCCATTACAAAACACAAGAAATAGTTTTCATATTATTCTCTACTTTCTTAATTAATAAATTTCAGGATTTACCTTACGAGGAAACTTTTTGTGCAACAAAGTGTAATTCGGCCATTAAGTCATACAATTTGGAACTTATGTGAAAGCAAAATCTGTCTCTGATAGGTGCATCATTTAAAATTAATTTTTTAAGTGCCATTTATACTGGCTTATAATTTCAAATGCAAACTGCATAGACCCAGATCAGTCACTGCATAATGTGCTGGCAGATCTGGGTCTTTGGAGTTTGTTAGGAGTAATCAGTAGAACAAAGAACACAGACTATATATGTGATACTGATTAAAACTTGGGATGCTAATGTGTGCGAGGAATTATGTCAGTAGAGTATGTCTTAAGACATAAATGCTTCTAATATTTGAACTCAGTCTTGTTGTTATTGTTGTTGTGTTGTTGTTGTTGTGGGGTTTAATGCCATTTTTCAGCACACAATAGGCTATACATGGCGGCCAGTATTAATGGTGGAAGAAGAATACGGGAAAACCCCTGGAAAGAACCGCCGACCCATAAGAAGCTACTGGCACGCTTTCTTACATACCTACATTTGCTGAATCTGACGCAGTCAGAGGTGAGATGGCAGTGATCTGTAATGGAGAGCACTTTAGACCACTCGGCCACCCGAACTGAGTCTTGAATATTCTTATTAAAAGGTAAACATTGTATGAGATCCATTTTAATATGAGAAAATTATAAATCTAGAAATAATTAAGACAACTTATGTAATACTTCCTATGGTCATATATTTGGAATCTGGCAAGTTATTTGTTGAACCTGCTATATTATTGAACAGCATGAACTAATATGATACCAGTGAGGAGTTTATTGTGTGTTATGGTTAATAGTATTAGCTTAGATGAATTGTGATCCACTATATGTGACCAATACCAAAAATGTACTGCCTGTATTTATTACCTGTTAGTACCTGATAAAAATGATAACCATGCACTTTACCTCTGTTAATAAAAAGTTGTAGTAGTTTTTAGTCCCTGTGACATTGTAGAAGTAGGAGGGATATTTGGTTAGGTCTCCGTTGAGTAGTGAATCAAATATCTGAAAAGAGTTGAGTAGAAACAAGTGAAGAGTAGAACAGTACAGACAGAATACTAAATTCTGAAACCAATTAATGATTGGTAGTAAAGACAATTACATATTTTAAACACATAACTTCTAATTTTCTACTGAATTGGGTCATATATTTTCTCTTCTAATCAAACTAGAGCTGTTCAGCTTAAACAAATATGATACCCAGGGAAGGCAGTTTTTAAAAACATATGTCTCAGGGTATTCTCATTACTTTAGCAGTTCATAAATAAATGATAAAATATTCTAAATTGTATCTTTAGGGGATTATCCAAATGCCTTCCCTGGATCCCAAGTATATTTTACTGGTCATCCCTAATACATGATGCTTTTATATTTTTACAAAATAATAACAGCATCATTGATAAGCAATACAAAAAGAACCAAAAAGAATGCAAGAAATTTAACTTCAGTGTCTCACATTTCCACAGACACGGTGTTGATAAAGATGTCAGACTGCTGCAGACTTAACTTCAGTGTCTCACATTTCCACAGGCATAGGGTTGATAAATATGTCAGACTGCTGCAGACTTAACTTCAGTGTCTCACATTTCCAGAGGAATGGGGTTGATAAACATGTCAGACTGCTGCAAACTTAAGTATTATATGCAACTCCAAGTTGCACAGACCTTTCATGTAATAAACAGAATACGAAACAATATTTGTTCTCTGTGCTACGTTTCACTGACAGACTTCACTCCAACATACCTATCTGGTCTCACCCATGTGTATACACCAGCAAGATACTTACGCTCCTCTTCTGGCAATCATATTCTCATTGTTCCTACTATGAAAACAAAGTCATATGGACAACGTTCTATTGCAAACCAGGGCCCAGCAATGTGGAATGAATTTCCCATTGAAATTAGACACAAGGACACAGTGATCTCTTTCCAAAGTGCTCTTAAAACTCGCCTTTTTAGACTGCCAGAATAAAACTTAACTCATTAAGCAACCAACAGACTTATGGGTAACAATGCTACTGTGCCCTAGCAACACCAAGCTGTGTCTAGCATTTTGTGCCCCAGAGTGTTTTACCTGTTTTGGGATTTTTTTTAAAACATCATGCACATACCTTCACACTAACTTTAATTTCTCTTCTTGTATCCAACAGTAATCCATAAAATTTAAAGCAATTAATCCAAATGAATTTGTCTACACAGTGATGTATTTTTTTCCCTATTTGTCCAAGTCTTTCACAATTTATTTATATACTATTTATAAAATTATGTGCAATACTGTTAGGAATATCACATCATCAGCACTTAATTCCATGAAAATAAACCAGGAAAATGTAATATGTAATATGGTTTGAAACAATTTATACATAAATTTACTTGGCAACGTTCAAATCCAGTTTTTGGTTCAGATAGAACTTTGTTTTATGAACACATTTTGCAGGTTGGATACCACATTTTGTCTGGTGATACCAATAACAGAATATACATTTTTGGGCATATGGATTGGTTTCGATTGCAATGTCCGTGTACAGTTTCTCCATAAATAATAATAAGTGAAAAAACTAGATTTCTCTTCTTTCCTTGTCAATTTGTCCATGTTTGTTGTAGGTCCTGGATTCGGTCCACTCAAATCATTGATTTGGATAGGCTAATGATCGCTCCAATCTGCTAGATAAGCAGAAACTCTTTCATTTGCGCTATCAGCATCATCTTCTTCTGACGATTCAATCTCAAGAATCTTCAATGTCCCATTCTAAATCTTGCAAATATCCAACTGTCGAACATATCTTTCCTCTGCTTCCTCGATATTTTACAGATCAAACCCGAGGTCCATAAAAAAAATCACTCATACTTCCGCCATCATTTTACAAATTTTTAAGAACAGAACACGTGTAGTCAAATTGCTCTCAATTAGAAATTCATGGTTTCTGAAAATTTCAAGTTTGCACAAACAAGAGCAAAATCATTTCTGATTGGTTGCATGTGGTCTGATTCTTGAAAAAGGTCCCATTTGTAACCAATCAGAGACGTTGTATCTACCATAAATTCAAATCGAGCATCAACAGGATTGGTCGTTGAATGCAGTTGAGAGCATTGACGGGATCAGGGCCAAATGAGACCTAATAATGTTTCCTACCTTAAATAATTTCAGCATTTTTTATGTTTTCTAATTTCATGTTGTTTTGTTTTTTGTAGTCATAACATTATAGATGTTGTAAAGCGCTTAGAGCTTCTATAGATTAGGCGCTATACAAAGTCCTCATTATTATTATTATTTTTAGAAGCTCTAAGCATAAACGTTTATCTATACTCTCGATGGATGGATGGATGGATAAGTCTTACCTGGAAAGCCTTAAGAAACTGTTGGTCATGAATGTAGGCCACAGCCATATCGGTCATAGACTGGAAGTACGCCCTCTGACTTTCATCCAGCAGACCAACGCTGTACATGAAGGTAGCATACTCAGACATCATCTACAATCAGGAATATTTATCAAAACTTTAATCTGTAACAAATAAACCAAATGAATTACTCATTCAACATATTTAAAATATTAGGTTTCTCTACGTTTGATTCATCAAGAAAACAGTTTAACGTTTTATTGGCAAAATGAAATTAACTTTAAAAATAGGTAACTATCTCCAACTAATAACAGTTATTAGTTGAGACAAAAGTTGACTTTTGTCACTTCACAATATCAAATAGGAAATAAACTTGCAATCTGCCTCAAAAGCTCAACTGCCCTAAATAGAGTATGCATTGTAAACAGCCTTAAAAGCCTCAACACTGTAATTACTGCAACAGTCTAAACACCTCAATATGGAACTCTTTGCAATCACCCTAAAACCCTCAACAGGAAAATCTTTGCAACCAGCCTAAACACCTCAACAGGAAAATCTTTGCAATCAGCCTAAAAACCTCAACAGGAAAATCTTTGCAATCAGCCTAAAAACCTCAACAAGGAAATCACTGCAATCAGTTTAATAACCTAAACAAAAAAATATCTTGAAAACATCAAGAGAGTAAACATCGCAAACAGCCTAAAACATCTCAACATGGAAATCACCATTAACAGCTTAAAACTCTAACAGGGAAATCGTTGCAAACAGCCTAAAACACCTCAACAGGTAATCATTGCAAACATTCTAAAAACCTCAAAAGAATAATCAATGTAATCAGCCTAAAAACATCAACAGGAAAATATCATCCTAAATCTTCAAGAGAGTAATCATTGAAAACAGCCTAAACACCTCAACATGGAAATCACTGCAAACAGCCTAAAATTGGGAAATCTTTGCAAACAGCCTAAAACCCTCAAATATCCTAAAAACCTCAAAAAAATAATCACTGTAATCATCCTAAAAACCTCAACAGAGTAATCATTTTTTGTAATCTAGCTACAAATTAATAGAATTTCACTCACTTCATGGAACATCAAATGTGAATATTTGGCTGAAATCGTGCAGTCCAAATATATTTGCCAACATAAATAATCATATTACTGACACAAAAGTTCATAAAATACTGTATGCATGCACTTTTTATATGCTTTTGTATAGCTCACTGAACAGAGAAAACACATCTTGTCTGACAATGTACACAAATACAAAACCTTTCACTCGCCTGAAAGAGGAAAGGTGGCATACATTTATGAAAAAAGCAAACTTTAAGTCAGTTGTACATTTCCATGTTTTTGGGCAAAATCACAGGCACTGGAGTGACTATTTCTACTGAATCAACCCCTAATATGGACCCTGCATGCAATGAAATTTTGTACATGTACTTGGATTTATAACCAAGCAGAGACAGATGATGGGATGTATAGAGAATCCAACAGATCAATGAAAATGAATTATAGTATATATAGTATCAATGTAAATGCTTTTAACCAGCACAAATTAGCATTAAAATTCAGTTTGACATGGTCTGTTGTGTTAAGAAATATCCTGTTATAAATTTAGAGCACCTCTTCATTATATTCGTTTAAGTAAAACAATTAACACAAATCTTGAAAAGGTTCCATATTATGACAAACAACATGAGATATCAGTACAAATTATTCACAGAAGAGTTCAATTAGGTAACAGTACATTAAAAGAAGATCTTATTGAAAAATAACTTGCAATGTAGCAATACTCATTCACGTATTGAAGATCTTACTGAAAAATAACTTGCAATGTAGCAATACTCATTCATGTACTGAAGATCTTACTGAAAAATAACTTGCAATGTAGCAATACTCATTCATGTACTGAAGATCTTATTGAAACATAACTTGCAATGTAGCAATACTCGTTCACGTATTGAAGATCTTAACTTGCAATGTAGCAATACTCATTCATGTATTGAAGATCTTACTGAAAAATAACTTGCAATGTAGCAATACTCATTCACGTATTGAAGATCTTAACTTGCAATGTAGCAATACTCATTCATGTATTGAAGCAGAAACCACAAAGTATTTTCTCTTAGTATGTACAAATAATCTTAGAGGAATAAGACACAATATTGTTATTAATTACTTCAAGTCAACAAGTAAAAAGTACATAACAGTAACAACAGATTTGTATAATTGCAAAGTATGTCAACAGATTTGTATAATTGCTAAGTATGTCAACAGATTTGTATAATTGCTAAGTATGTCAACAGATTTGTATAATTGCTAAGTATGTCAACAGATTAGTATAATTGCTAAGTATGTCATCATACTTTATTTGCTAATCTGATATATTTCTGATACTTATGCAGAAACGCTGTCAGGAATTTTTCTAAGAGAGCCCAACACTTACCCCAGAGGGGGGAACCATGTGGTCAATGCCAAATGTGAGATGATGGGTGACAACTTCATATCACTTCATTGACAACAAATATATAAAGTATTTGCATAACCAAATTAGTTTGCTGAGCTTGTAAATATATTTCTCTGCTTTTTATCTCTCCACTTCTTTAAATGGTCTCTATGACAAGTACACCCATCAGTTTATTCACTATTTCTGATGTTATGAACAGTGTGAATGGTGTTCTGTAAACTAAATCCCTATTCAGAATGTTGTTTGTTTGTGAGAACCATTGTAATTTTGCCAAATTTAAACAAGTTAGGGAGCTGGTTTTCATGAAATTCAAACATGTTGTCCATAGGATAACTCTGTTGTAGGATCACATTTGTTGCAAGGATGTATTCAGCCATAGATTTAGCCTTTTGTAACACATACATTAACCTGTGCAACCATTTTCTTTGGTAAATGGATTATCTTTTTACATTCACAACAGAAAATGCAATAACATTCTTCTGTTTTGATTCTTTTCTTAACCAGCTGTAGGTAATCAACCAAGTGTCTTGGAATTTTAGTACCTTTTCTTCTCTTTTAATCACCTCCGTTTCACATGCCATGTCATCAGTTTGTGCAATATCTTCATTTTGCATTGGACGTGAGAGCTTTATTCTTACAACAGCATCAACCGTAGCAGACAATCTTAACATAAAGAAATCATTTATCTTCTGTTTCAGCATTCCTAAAACTTGCTTGTTACACTCTAAACAGCTAAGTTATGATTAATCTATGGATCAATTTGTTATATCCCACTATGAGACAATTAAAACCTCTGGATAGTTTCTGCAAAACCACAGCAAATCTCAATCATACTGATGCTTGTATTCAGACGCTAAATCTATTAGTATATCTATATTGAGATCACCAGCAAAATGGACAACCAAGACTTCATTTGACAGTTATTTGTTAATTTTTTTCTTTATGTGCATAATGGGTACAACAAGTTGTGCAACAGCAAATAATTTGCATGACCTTTCACCTACTGGTTTTGTGGAAGTTGTATGACTAATGATCTTTTTTGCCTGGCAGCATCTCTGTATATGTAGCTATTACATATATATCATATAAGCTGAAGAAAAAATAATGTCCTTTGTCAAACCTGTCATCACATAATGTAGTAGATCTGGGTCTATGTTTGTTCTACTGATCTTCCAAGACATTATGTGACTGCAGATCAGGGTCTATGTTTGTTGCTGAAGTTCACATTTATTTGAGTATACACAGTAATGAAGGAAAGTGCATGGAAAAATTGATGTTTCATCAATTTGTTATTACAGATGACAAGCATCATGGAAATAGATTCCACAAGTTGTGCATGACCTAACCATACAAACATGCAATCAGGTGACAACACAAATAAAAAGTGGAAATATTTACAGTTTCTGGGTCGGTAAGACCATCTCCAATAGCCATGCCTTTCAGGTTAATCTTCATGGCTGCTGTTGGATTCTTCATGTGGATATAGTAAGAGATGGCAGGGACATATTTACCAGCATATGACTGAAATAAAAAACATTCCCACTTATGGGTACACAGACAAAAAACATTTTTTTAAATACAAAATATTTACACAGAAATTCAAATAGAGCTATCTCACATGAGGAGGGAATGATAGCCACACCAAATTTCAATCTAAACAACAAATTGTTAATAATTGATATTTTCGCTAAGCACTTTCTTGTAAAGTTGTTCTCCTAATAAAATACACATATTGCAACATTTAACATTGAAAATGTACACAAACTGGATGAATACAGTAAAGCTAAAACAATCAAAATAAATTTTTGCACTTTTAAATTTGAAATGTAACATCATGTATAATGTTTTGCAACTTTAGTATGCAATCGAACTGAATTTCAAATAAATAACTGAATGGCAAAAAAACAACAACAAATGGTCAAGGCAAGTGGTCTTTAACTCGAGTTCCATTTCTGACAAACCTTATTTTCTTATTAGATTTACCATGACTGTAATCTCTGACCTCCAGACCCCAGAATCCAAAGGTTTCATTGATATCCTACGTGCAAGCAATCTACAAATTTTGGTCAAAACAAAATGACTCTGATAATTTTCTTCTTCTTACAGAATGACCTTGTCCTTTTGATTCCAAAGTCAAACAGGTCTCTTCTTATCTCCAACTGCAATCTGATCTGTGATGCAGAACATGAGTTACTGTGCTGAAAGTAGTTTTATTTTCAGTCAGACTATGCCCTTTGACTTTTGACCCAAAATCAAAAGGGTTATTTCTTACAACATGTATGAGTCATCTAGAATTTTAATGACAGTATAAAATTAAGAACTTATATTCTTTCAGTCACAATGACCTTGATCTTTGACCCCTATATTAACAGGTTGTTTCTTGACTTAAGTGCAAGCTACCCACATAGTTAATTCCTGGTATGAGTGTGTGTGTGTGTGATTTGGAATTTAAATGCAGCTACAATTTTTCAGCCATATCACTATGATGTCTGCAGTGTGGCAGTTTATAGTGATGCCAACACTGGGGCAACATGCCGTAGATATGTAGCATCACATCCCACCCAGGCGCATTATCCCAACACTAGGCCGACCATTCATAACACAAACCTCTTAATGCTGAGCACCAAGCAAGGCAGCTGCTAGTACCATTTTTATAAGTCTTTGGTATGACTCGTGACCTCCCGCAGCCAAGGTGGATGCTCTGACCATTTAGGCCACCAGAGCATTCTACTCCTGGTATGAGATGCAGAACATTTATTTCTTCCTGTTATACTGACTTTGACCTTTTAACCCAATTCTGATAAATAGTGCAAGGTATCGACAAAGTTTAATTCATTTTTGGCATGTGAAACTAATGACATTGTCTGTAAACCATTTTACTGTTTGTCCTTCACAGTTACCTTCACATCTGACATTTTCATAGCAAAATCAATAGACTTATTCCTTACCCCAAGTGTACAATATACACAGAGTTTGGTCCAAGTTTATGATGAAGATGTTATTTTGCTGGAACCATATTTCTTCTTTCAATGATGGAGAAGCTGATCTTTGACTTTTTGATACTCAAATCTGTCGGATTTTATCTTTCATCATGTTTAAACTATCCACAATGACTGGTTCTGGTATGTATTGTAGAACTAATATTTTTTATTTAGAAGCCTTTTAATTATTTCAGTCACAGTGAATGTGACCATTAGCCATTTGACTTCAAAATCAACTGGCTACAGTACAACCTTACCCCAGTTACAAGCATTCCACAAGTTTGTGACAGAGAATGTTATTATGCAGAAACCATTCTTCTTCTTTCAGTCAGTAACCTTGATCTTTTAATGCCATGTTGATTGCAGATGAGATTATTTTATAACAGATTGCAAAAAGCAAGATGGCTGAGTGCATTCTGATGCATATGAGCAATTAATATTTTGTTTCTGTTAAAGTTACCTCCCCTGTGGCATAGAAATCATTCTTTTGATATTCACTGAAGACAGTAAAGAACTGATAGAGGCAGCTGAAAATAAAAATAAATAATGAAATTAACATCATATTAATAAATCACTTTTGCAGCAAAAGGAGAACATAACATTAAAGTTGATCTCATATGAAGCTTTTTCTGACTCCAATGAAAATACAGTGAGGTAATTATAGAATATCAAAATATTATGTTCTGAATGACCATCATTGAAACTCTATTGAAACCACAACAGTAAAGACTTCATTAGTCACTTGTTTTATACAAGATTGATAAGAAAACATATTTTATCAACAATAATTGTTCACTTATTTAAAATCTTCGAAGATTTTATACTTTACATATTATTTATATATTTCTACATTTCTTTGTTGAGTTTGATTTATCTGCTTGGAATATAAAAACAATACAATCTCTCTTTCTCTGTCTCATATTAAAATATAACATAATAAAAACAACTCCTACCTGTACAAGTCTCTTCCGACATCAGCTTCATTTGTTGTGTATCCTGCATCAGCCTGTGTAAAACTATATCCAGTGCCAACCTAAATAAAATAAATTAGCATATAAATTGCTTATTTGGAAACACACGTTTTTCAATGTGATTTTTTATTACAAGATTTAACTGAAACAAACCTTTTTATTTTATTTACGTCTTAGGTTCAAATATCTAAATATAATTTCTATGATTATAATAATTATTATTTATTATGGCATGTTGCATATGATTTTAGTTATTAATTATGGCATGTTGAATATGATTTTAGTTATTAATTATGACATGTTGCGTATTATTTTAGTTATTAATTATGTCATGTTTCATATGATTTTAGTTATTAATTATGACATGTTGCATATGATTTTATTTATTAATTATGGCATGTTTCATATGATTTTAGTTACTAATTATGACATGTTGCATATGATTTTACTTATTAATTATGGCATGTTTCATATGATTTTAGTTACTAATTATGACATGTTGCATATGATTTTACTTATTAATTATGGCATGTTTCATATGATTTTAGTTACTAATTATGGCATGCTTACTACAATTATAGCTATTATTAAGTATGGCATGTTGCCTACGAACTTGTGTTGTTCAGAAAATCTACATATGTCAAAATCCACATTACATATAATCTGTACACTGTCTCAGATCAGAATGAAACATGAATTTTGTGTATGGAGGGCTAGAGTATATGGCACCAATAATTCTTGATACCAAGGAGAAAACTCACTGGATTATCTATGTAAATCATCGAATACTTCTTGTTCCATGTGATGTCTCTTAGCATTACTGAAAATAGAGAATACAAAGGCAACTTTAAATACACTATAACCTTATATAATTAAGCTAGTGGTGTTAACAGAGAATATAAAGTAATCTTTACAACACCATTACCATGTACAATGAAGGTAGCAGTGTTAACAGAGAAAATAAAGGCAACTTTAAAGACAACATTACCTTATACAATTAAGCTAGTGGTGTTAACATAGAATATAAAGAATCTTTACAACACCAGTACCTTATACAATTAAGTTAGCAGTGTTAACAGAGAATATAAAGAAATCTTTATGACACCATTAAGTTATACAATAAAGCTAGTGGTGTTAACAGAGAATATAAAGTAATCTTTATGGCATCATTACCTTTTACAATTAAGCTAGTTGAATTAATAAGAATATAAAGTAATATTTATGGCACCATTACATTATACAATTAAGCTAGTTGAATTAATGAGATTATTACAATGTATGATAAAACTAGTGGAGTTATCAGAGATTAGAAAATCGGCTCATTTTAATACGATCCTGATGAGTAGGTTCATTAACTCTGGATTGGAATAAAATGCCTTCCATCATGGTTGCATAATGCAGATGAGGGAATATCTATATTCCTGGCAATTCTATCAACCTGATCATTAAAGAGATTAGGTATTGAGATTACAGGTGTAGCTTGGTCAAAGATGGCATGCAAGAAAGGTGGATGTAGAAAGCATTGCATCTCATTCCAGCAATACAGCTGTTATGGCCATGGTCACAGTATGTTCAGTAAGCTGTGTGCTGCCCATTAAAGAATGCCATAGATATTAGATGCAACATTGATCTCACTTTCACAATGCTAAGAATTAGTTAATGGGTATCCAAAAAGAAAACAGAAAAGTAATTTGGGAGAAAAAAGCATCCATCGACACTTGTAATGAATTATGTAAGCAGTCCTAACATGTCAGAAACTTTTCAGATTGTGGTAGCAACTAAAAAAGATCTTCTGTAGGCAATGATCACTTGATATCAGAACTGTAGACCAGCAGGTGATGTAGAGGAAAGTGGAGGACATAAGGACAATGGACATGGGTGGAAAACTTCTACAGTCCAGACCTGCAAGGCGGAATTTCATTCATTACAGTAAGATCTCTTAATGACGAGTGAACTTGAAGGCCAGTTGTTGTCAGTTTTCAGATTAAGGCGTCTCTTAGGCTACCTGCTAAGTAGTTGGAGAAGAAATGTCAAGCATTTTGACTTACTACACTTCCAGCACAATAGGAATAAATTCCCTTCCTTATAGGATGTAGCCAAGGCTACACTCATAGTTTATATCTATAAAACAAAATAGAGCAGACAACATATACACAATAGTGCAGCAACAGTCCTGATTTATTAACTTAGCGTGCTGTGCAGAGTTACTCATTACGACAAATGTAAGTACCTGTAAATGGGAGCATGTACCTGTACAGGTGGAGAATTAGAGCTGCATCATTATTAATAGTGGATGCAAAATAATCAATTCAAGTAACAAGTAACCTGTAGTAAGGTCAAAGCTACAGAGCAAAATAAACAAGTTTTCTACACTACAAAAAAAAGAAACCAAGCCACATTATTGATACTTATGTACTTACAAAGTATATACTACAACATCAATTATGAGACAATGTTACCTGTAGGAATGACCCAATGACATTCTGTGACAGGTAAAATCATGAAATTAGATACTAAGACAAAATATAGAAACTTAACTGTATGTATCCTGACTCAGTGGAATTTATACAGCAATACGCATTGAGGTTTCTATATCATGCAAGAGACATGCATATATTTATCCTGTAATAGCAATGTTGCGGGTAACCTTCACGACCCATGCAGGTATGTACCAAAGGCACTTAACTCATTCAGCCCCAGCACTGTTAGCAGTATTTCTGCTGTTCTGCCCTAGTAGCACTAAGCTGTGTTTAGCTGTGTGTGCCTTATATAGTTTTACCTGTTTAGACAATTTTGTAAATATCAAGCACATGCATTGACACTTACCTTAATTTCACTTCTTATATCCAATAAAAATCCATGAAGTTTTCACCAATTATTCCAAATCAAATTGTCTACACAGTGATGTATTTTTCTTCTTCTATCTGACTTAGTCTTTAAAAACTTTTTGATACACTATTTACAAAATTAACATGATCGATACAATCTGCTAGATTCACAAGAACTAGATCATCTTCGCTATCAACATCCTCTTCTTCTGATGTTCAGTCTCAGAAACTTCAATATCCAAATCTAAATCTCGCAAATTTTCCTTTCCTTGCTCAATATTTTCGAGATTAAAGTCAAGAAACTCCTCATTTTCACTCTCACCGGCATCAATTCTAATGTCCACCATCATTTACAATTTTTCATGAACAGAAGTGAAAATGCCCTCTATTAGTAACCCTTGGTTTCTGAACAATTCAAATTTGCAGAAGGAAAAGTAAAATCATTTCTGATTTGTTAATATTGGTTTGATTCTTGGAAAAAACCCATTCGTAACCAATCAGAGACGCTGTATCTAACACACATTCAAAGTGCCTAAAGATGGGATCTGCCACTGAATGTAGAAACCGAATCACGCATATTGACGGGATCGGGGCTGAATGAATTAAGTGTGTGAAGATGGCAAAGTGATAATATATTGTAAGTTAGGAATCTTTATTGTTGGCTACTGGAAGAACAGAACATTGGAAATTTATAGATGGAGTTTACTTCCCTTCAAGATAAAACTTGTTCAACTTGTTTTAAGGTAGAAAACTTCCAAACTGCTTGACCGTATGGATTTTGTAAAACTTCTCTGTCTGTAGAGAGCATGTCATGACAGGATTAAAGTATGGATACTTTGAACTAGATGATAGGGCTTAATTTTAACAAATCTGCCAGCAAAGACATGGGTGAGAAAGAATTAGACATTATAAGATGGGTCAGCAATGCTTTTGATAGTGTTTCAAAAGGAGACTTGTGGTCTGGGTTCAGACTAATGTCTTCACTGTCATGATAATGAAACATGTCAGAAATCATGGATTAGTGATGTTTGATTGTGGATTGTTAACATAAAAAATGGAAGAAAAAAAAGTCTTCCAATTTCAAAAATGCAGAGTGATTGGGCAGCCTTCAGTGAGGGTGGCAAAGACTGAATGAATGAAGATGGTTGATAAGGATAGTACACAATGCTGGGAGTCTGTCCATTATGGAAAATGGCAATCACAATAAATTGTCTATGAGCATCATCACAGATCAGGCACCATGTTATTTCAATATATCCAGGAAAAGGAAGTAATTTAACCTCCTACTATCTGCGACCCAGGACAGAACTTTACCTTTCAGGGGAATGATCATCAAGGCCAGTACAAATGAGGTACTTCTCCAGAGCTGATTCACTTGTGCATTGGTAACATGGAAGGACTGGGTCAGAAATCTATCCAGCTCTGGCATGATCTACCTGTGACTTAGGGCAATGACAGCCTGAGCTGTATAGGAGGCTCATGAAAACAAATTTTGCCAGACCTACCAATAGTGTCTTTCTTTGTTCTTTTTTCAAACTACTCACTATCATACAAAACACTGAAAATAAAATTGGGGCAAAATTACCCTAATTTTTTTTATAAGTTTTCTTTCTTGTCCAATCTATCTTTAAAATTCTGAATAAGCATAGTATAATTATTGAAAATTTGCAGCCAAATATTGATTTTGATATATTGTTTCCATTATCTAATTTTGTAATATCTGACACACTCTATTTCCATTACCTAATTTTGTAATATTCGAAGAAGTTACAGTTAGTCAGCATAAATCTGAACTTGACCAAAAGATAGCAGATGCATTTTCTTCAATGGAAATAATTCAAACTATCTCTTCAATTGTAAATAATCTACAATTGCATTGGAAATACATGATTGTGTACTGACTGACCTTTTCCATCTTTGGTCACCATAAGTGGCCCTTGTTCCACAAAGAGTCCAAAGAGTGAGGAACCACCTGGCCCACCCTGCAGCCACAATACTACAGGGGCATTTTCTGGATTCTCCTGTCAAAATAAACACATGTGATTGTCTTTCCTAAAAACAAAACAAACACTGGAAATGATTTATCTGCTTTCTCAGCTATCTGTGTCCTTTCAAACATTCACAACAAAATTCTACACTGGGAACTGAACATAAAACCCCAATTCAATCATCGTTCTCAAACTGTATAGTTTTTAATGTGCTTCAAAACTTACCATAGAGCAGAAACTAATCATTGAAAATACTCCAATCTCTCTCAATAACATTCAAGTGACATAGTTAAAAAAAACATTGACTATGGAATAGACAAGGGCATGAAATAGCAAAAAGAATAAAATTCTGGCTTACACATTGAGGAAGAGGCCAAGCAACATTCGTTGATACATGAAAATCATAATCTATATTGACCTGCACAAATACATATCTGATTACTTTATTTTATTTATTGAAATTAGAGATGAAGGAATTACTTCAAGTCATTAATTATTGTCAAACTTTAAATAAAGATAACTTTGACATGTGCTAGGAAGCTAGGTCTTAAAATATGTAACAAGAAGTGAAATCATCAATTTATTAAGTGAAATCAACAGGTTATTTATTTTTCTAATAAACCAAATGAAATTTCCAAGAGATATTTACAGTCTTGTGAAGTAAATTCAAATGGCAAACACATGGATGTTTAAATTATTAAATGAAATTTTCATATCATAGTAATTTTATTATTCTCTCTTTCGTTTACTGTATTACTGGTGTTTGAATATGTTATGCTTTTTCTTGTCTCTCTCTCTCTATCTCACATATCGATTTAAGGCAGCGAGTGGAAATTATAGATACACATATCGATTTAAGGCAGCGAGTGGAAATTATAGATACACATATTGATTTAAGGCAGCGAGTGGAATTATAGATACACATATCGATTTAAGGCAGCAAGTGGAAATTATAGATACACATATCGATTTAAGGCAGCGAGTGGAAATTATAGATACACATATCAATTTAAGGCAGCGAGTGGAAATTATAGATACACATATCGATTTAAGGCAGCGAGTGGAAATTATAGATACACATATCGATTTAAGGCAGCGAGTGGAATTATAGATACACATATCCATTTAAGGAAGCGAGTGGAAATTATAGATACACATATCCATTTAAGGCAGCGAGTGGAAATTATAGATACAGGATGCCTTTTAGATATGTGTGCAGTGAAACGAGACAAAATGCTTTAAAATACTTATTTCAAAGCGTTAAGATAAAGTTAACTGCTATATACTTTTTTGCATTTTTTATTTTACTAATTAATTAATTATCTTTAAAAAAAAATATACAATTTCTTGTTGATATTTGGAGTCTTCATGATATTGATTCCAAATTTCGACATGCTGTTGTTTTCAGTGATAAAATGAAGGATGTATTATGCTTTAATTTACCAATTTTTCTTGTTCTTATTTCTATCTGAGGAAGCAAATATTACTTTTGTTCTCCATCCTAGAAGCTTAGCCTATCTTGTGCTGTTTAACCCTATGAAAACAACCACAACCACCCAAAAGTAAAATATTATTGGGTGAAAGTCCTTGTCTTTAAGTAACCTTTGAATGACAGCCATTAGTATGAAGATATTTCATGCTTCAATAATTGATTAGTTACTACAAATGATGCTTCACATAAAAAGCATGCAGTCCACTCATGTAATTAATATACTCATTCACAGGTACAAAAATCCAGCTACCATAAATATTCGCTTATAAGACAAGTGCAACTGCAAAATGCACAGAGCCAGATCTGCCATTGCAATATGCACCAGCAGATCTGGATCTGTGTAGTTTGCTAGGAGTAATTCATTTAGCAAATAACACAGACCCTGGTCTGCTTGAGCATTATTCTATGACAGCCCAGGATTTTAGTTTCCGCAGCCTGATTTGAGTTGTACGTCATAGAGTATAGATGGTAACTTACTGGGGGGTAAACATATCCCAATATAAATTGTATAGTCAACAACATAGAATGTTTACTAATCAAAAATTATATTTATTCCTACTTCCAACTGAAATGATCAGAAGAGCCTGCTGAGTATTATATGATGTATATGGATTTAGAATGCATTAATCAATGTGGTAATTACTTAACCCAGGGGACCGAGCAGACAATTGGTTTAATGTGCTCTCCATTAAGGGTCATTGCCATCTCACCTCTGTCTGCGTGGGTTCGAGTCTCAGAATCGGCGAATGTCAATAAGTGAGAAAGCTTGCCAGTAGCTTCTCATGGGTTGTTGGTTCTTTCCAGGGGGTTTCCTGCATTCACCGTTCACCATTAATACTGGCTGCCATGTATAGCCTATCGTGTGCCAAAAAATGGTGCTAAACCCTACAACATTATTTAACCCATGTTAGCTTAGTATGCAATGCACGTCACAGTGGCTTTTGGTGTAATGGGTGAAGCAAAACAACATCCAATACATAAACTGAAAATAAAATTTTAACAGAATCACTGAATCATGAAAGACATGTCACAGTGACCTCTCTTTGGCAATGGGGACATTGAACTTATTAAGATGCATTCATTCATCAATTTTTGTTAAAGTAGGACATATAAAAAAAACTCATGTGTTCACTAATTAAATGCAAACTCTCTACCATATCAAGATTAAATATAGATCACAACCAGCCACTTTAATTTTATTGTTATTCTTGTAGTTGTAATGGGGTTTAATGCCATTTGTCAGCACAAGATAGGTCATACATGTCAGCCTGTATAATGTTTGGAGTAAGAACCGAGAAAACCCCCAGAAAATACCAAAAGACCCATCGGTAGCTTATGACAAATTTTTTCATGTACCCACCTTGGCTGAGCTGAAGACTTGAACCCACACAGAAGTAAGATGGCACAGATTCGTAATGGAGAACACTTGAGACCACTCAGCCACTTGGGGCTCTTTTATTTCATCGTAAAGGTGTGGCAGTAACAAGTTTTATGATTGTATTTGTCAGTACAATAATGTACCTCTACTTTATAGAGTTGAGCTCAACAAAATGGGACCCACACCATTATCCATATTATAAAGTCGGTTTGCAAGTTATCAATGATCACGAAATCGAGTGGAAAATATACTGGTGACTCAATAAATGATGAACTCCATTGTTCAAATAACTTTTGCCAGGCAAGGCAGTATTAATAACCATGGTGGTAATACCTGTGCTGGAAAGAACCAAAAGAACATGTTACTGTTGTAGGTCTTGTTGACAGTGAAAAACCCAGAATAACTTTCCAGATTTACTTCTCCCAGGGGACCAACCCTACTCAACTGTCTGGCTGAAAGGATAAAAAGATTAAATGAGCCTATGTTAGAGCTAACACTAAAACAAGGAAATCATAGTCCTAAGTCAAATCTGTATCACTTCAACACTCTTCTAAGAAGAGGACAAAAAAAGTAAATCCAAGGCTGCCCTTTCCATGTCTGGAGCCAATCCATAATTAAAATGGATATTTTTTCATCCTTTTCCCTTTTATTTAGGAAAGAACAAATTATTTATGTAATTCTATTTCATCACCAATTTTACTTTATAACTGCAAACAAGAAAAGATGAATTAAAATGTGACACAGAGACCATGAATTTACTCTAATGATAACTTGACCAATACGAGAAAATAAAAGACTGATAATCTCATGCCATGAATGAAAGGCATAAATATTTTAATATATTAAAAAAAAACAACAGAAACAGATTATACTGTATAATTATTATGGTTGCTACACAATCAAATTCATCTGTATTATAAGAAGCCACGGTATTTAATTTATTTGTATTATAAAAGTCCATAGTGTCTTATTCATTTGAATTATAATCTTTTAATAAGCACTAAATTCAATAATAATGTACAGTTTGAAGAAAAATTTGTGACAGTATTACATTAGTACAGTAACTTTAAGAAATGTATTACACTGGAATTTAGCATAAAAAATAATTTTGCTCTGAGGGATGAAACATATTCCGACACTAGATTTTATGGCTTTAAATGTTGCTGAAATCAATCAATAATGTCATCACATCAGCTTCTCTAGAACTGACATAAACAATATTTTTGTTTTAGTTGCCTATGACATTAAATGATGTCTGCAATCTCATAACACTTATATAAAGACCCCAGAAATAATGTTCCCCTTGAAAGCTACGGAAATATGAGTGACTTCTACCTATATTTATGTAAAAATCATAATTATACTTTTTCATCATTTATTAAACTACAGATCATCAAATCATTTTCCTGGCTGGCCCAACCATACCATGCTTGGGCTGCATCAAACACATGCTAAAGTGAGTGCAGATTCAAAGTACGTTTCCATGGAAATACCAAATTTGTCAAGTGTCACAACATGTTCTAAAACTAATGAATGTTGAAGGTAATCATTTTGAAACCTAGTAAATGTTGATACTTACGTCATCAGAAAACAAATACTGACCTTTCTCAATTTGTCCACTTTCAATGTAAGGTGTCAAAAATAGAGGTTGCCCAGGATCAACTCCAAAACGATATGAGGCTCTTGGAAATTTGTGTGGATAGACATTGTAAAAAGCACTTCCTTTGGATTCAAACAAAGGAAGACAACTCAGAAAACAAACTACTATCAAAATACTCATTCTTATCTAGATTAACAAATGTTTCCCCTGGATTGTTTTGTTTTTCTTCTTTCTTTTCCTGCGGTCTTACTGGTTTGAAGATAATTCTGTAAGAATAATAAGACATTTATTAGCAAAAAATACTGGATGAAATATGAATAAGAACTAATTCCACTGATTTAGAAACAACATGTTAGTATGTTTTTTTGTCTATACTTATATTTGGAATATATTTACAAATTAGAAAGACAAATGCTCCTTAAAACAGCAAACTAGCTGGCATTTTTGTCAGAGGTCTCTAGAAGGAACTCACACACTCTTATCTGAAAAAATATTCTCATATTGATATGACCCTCCAATGACATGATTTTCAGATGACCACTGTTATACTTATATTGTATGTTCAAGTGGAACAATTGTTATTCAAGATCACTTAGATATCCATATTAAAATCCCATATCGATATAACCTTCCATTCAGGAGGAGGAATGATAACAAGATTTCTGCCATTCGCAGCAGGGCACCATTTTCATTTTGACTATTAATAAAGGTAAGTACGATAAAATGTATAATTTATCCTTTCTATATGCAGATGAATTAAAGTTACAAACATTGCATTTTCTGCTTGTCACAGCTGCTGCTACAGTAACAGCCCTTCAGTGTTAAGAAAGCAAAGTTAAATTGCAAAAATATATGTGTGAGCTGTACCATAGTTAAATTGCAAAACAAGATATGTGAGCTTAACGAAGTTAATTTGCAAAATTTATGTCTGACATTTTTGTGATGTAATACCATCTTAGAATCTCAAAAAAAAAATACATATTCACCATGTATGTTTTTTGTAAAATATTTTTGTTTCTGAACAGCCTATAACATTCATCAGTTAATAACATTTTTCAGTTGGTTTCTTGACAGTTTCCAGTTTGTTTCTTAACAATTTCACAAGAACAGAAAATGGTTAAGGATCACATGTTAATACTTACAAAGTCAAATCATGCCATCTATAAAATTAATTTGATCAGATTTCATTCTAAATATCTTCAAGCACATGCTATGAAGCTGTGATGTTGAAGAACACAACTTCCATATTGCAATTTTCAAATAAAACGTGTCTTTTTTGTGGCATTTTATTCATATCAGAAAGCTAATATAACCAATATATTATTTTCTTCAATTGCTTCAAACAAAAACAAAAATGAATGGCAATAAAAAAAAAATATAATTTCTATTGGCTATAGCAGTCATAACCTCAATGAGCCATGTCTGCCTCACTCTCATATAAAATAATTTACATTTGTGAGTCACTTTACATATTTAAAGGCTGATTATGACAAAGGAAGCACACACACAAAAACAAGTGGAGAACAACGTGTTGGTCTAAAGCAGGGGTCTCAAACTCAGACCACTCTGAGGGTTGCAGGAGGGCATTTCAATGGCCCAAGGGCTGCACCACCGTTGTTATCTCAAACAACACATTGTGACACTTATCATTTTGTGGGCCACATCCACAGGTGCTCGACGTAGGCTTGATGTGAAATAAAAAACAATAATCTACAAGAAAAAAAATCATGCAGTGATAAAAAAATAACTTAGATTACCCCAATGACCCATAGTGACATAGGACCCTCTCTATATACTATATATCTTTTTATATAGTATATAGAGAGGGTCATATGTCACAATATGTCATTGGTTTAATCTAAGGTATTGTTATCACTCTGCATAATTTTTTCCCTTTAGATTATTGTTTTTTTATTTCACATCAAGCTCGCGTCGAGCACCTGTGGCCACATCATGCTTCTTGGCTAGACCAGCGAAGTTGGTCTCTAAGCCTTTTTTTTTCAGCCGCCAAGTCAAAGTAAAAAAAAAAGGCTTCGAGACGAACTTCGCTGGTCTAGCTGCTTGGCGGGCCACAAGCGACA